>JBBDGP010002410.1:1042500-1186005 GCA_037952835.1 Lithobates septentrionalis
GTACAGCAGGCACAACTCAGGAATATGAGTTGAAAGCAGAAAAAATGGGCAACTGTAAGGACTTATGCTGCGTACACACGAGCGGACTTTTTGACCGGACTGGTCCAACGGACCGAGTCCGGTGGACAATCCGATCGTGTGTGGGCTTCATCGGACCTTTAGCGGACTTTTCCAGTCAAAAATCTGATGGACTTTAGATTTGAATTTGACTCCGCCGGACCCAGTTCCTATCGAGATATCTGCTCATCTGTATGCTAGTCCGATGGACGAAAACCGACGCTAGGGCAGCTATTGGCTACTGGCTATCAACTTCCTTATTGTAGTCCGGTGTACGTCATCACGTACGAATCCATCGGACTTTGGTGTGATCGTGTGTAGGGAAGTCCGTTCGTTCAAAAGTCAGTTGGAAGTCTGTCAAAAGTCCGTTGAAAGTCCGCCGGAAAGTCTGTCGGACCAGTCCGGTCGCAAAGTCCGCCCGTGTGTACGCGGCATGAGGTGACTTTGACAAGGGCCAAATTGTAATGCTAGACAGCTGGGTGAGAGCAACTCCAATACCGCAGCTCTTGTGGGATGCTCCTGGTCTGCAGTGGTTAGGAGCAAAAGTGGTCCAAGGAAGAAAAACCAGTGACAGAGTCATGGGCAGCCAAGGCTCATTGATGCACATAGGGAACAAAGGCTGGTCTATGTAGTCCAATTCAATCGAAGAACTACTGTAGATCAAATTGCTAAAAAAGTGAATGCTGGTTCTGATAGAAAGGTGTCAGAACACTCAGAGCATCGCAGTTTGTTGTGTATGAGTTCTGCATAGTCGCAGACCGGTCAGGGTGTCCATGCTGACCCGTGTCCACAGCCAAAAGAGCCTACAATGGGCACGTAAGCATCAGAACTGGACCACGGAGCAATGGAAGAAGGTGGCCTGGTCTGATGGATTCAATAATGGTTTGAGGAACACAACAATGAGTTTGAGGTGTGGACTAGGCCTCCAAATTTTCCAGATCTCAATCCAATCGAGCATCTGTGGGGTGTGCTGGAAAAACAAGTCCGATCCATGGAGGTCCCATCTCACAACTTACAGGAGTTAAAGGATTGGCTACTGACGGCTTGGTGCCGATACCACAGCATACCTTCAAAGGTCTAGTAGAATCCATCCTTCCTAGGGTTATGGTGGATGGTCATAATGTTAGGGGACAGGGATCACTCTTTGTGCAAATGCTTAACACATCCACATAGCAAATTATTTTATACACAGACCCCCCAAGTCTTCTTATCTTGAAACATAGCCCAGTTTTGGATCGGTCATCTGCCTGATGAGAAAAGACGAGAAACCGATCGGGTCTGGATCCTGAGATATTTACAAAGACAAACCTTCCCATCTGCATTTGTGAATGGCTGACACAATGAATCACCCTGATCCGTGTCAGCACCGCGCTCAGATAGATCTTCGGGAATTCTTGTGACCAAGCAGAATGCCTGGACTGGAGTCCTCTGCTGACGTCAGCCGCCATCTTGCTCTCCCACCCGCGGATCGGGGTATCGGTGTCCTGTTCCACATAGTGTGATCTCAGGGGATATAAATAGAGGCACACCTGTTTGTAGGGCCAGCGATAACCCGTTACTAAGCGGGGATCAATACAGGACTTTGCTATACTCAGCCCTGTGTAAGCTCCATGGCAAAACTTATACTAACACAGGGTCTCCTCAATGACCGAAGTGGTGGGGAAGTAAAGGGAAGATGAGTATGTGCATCTGTTTAAAGGGGACCTTCATTCTCCCTTTCAACTTTATTTATTTTGACTCCTCCCACCTCCTACACTACATTTGCAAACTTTTTTCTCTTTTTTTTTTTTGCAGATACTTTTTTCTAGAACAGGACGCAGCGGCTTCCGTCTTTCCTGCCTAGGCGAGAATGACATAACCCCAGCAACCCGCAGCCTTCTGGGATAAGGTCACACCTCTTGGTAGGCTTTAAAAGCCACACTGCATGTGCACCAGAAATTCTGTGCATGCATCATGAAATATTTAGCGCACTGTGCATGCGTCGTGGTGCACCATCAGGAAGAGGAAATCGGCCCCCTGATTGACGTAGGAAAAAAAAAAAGATGTCGGCACAGGACCCAGCGTGCAGTGTTTGAGAGATGGTTTACAGCCAACAGAGCTAGATTCCATGGGCGGACGGGTTTATTTTTTAGGACAACACAATAGACGAGATAAGACGGGACAGAGAAAAGAAAACTAAGGAGGGGGTGATGTTCCTCTTTAAAGTGTAAGACCCTTTTCACACGACAAGCCCGATCGGATCTGCCTGTCCGATTTTCAGGCGGATCTGAGCGGGCCATCCATTGACTCCTATGGGCAGGCGGATGTCAGCGGAGATGTGTCCGCTAACACCCGTCTGCCATCTGATCTGCTTAAATCAGATGTATGACGAAACGTTCCGCCATCCGTCTGGCGGATCGGATGAGATCTGATGAAAAAACCGACATGCTGTCCATTTTCATCCGATCTCCCCATAGGAATCAGCAGAGCTCTGACAGGCTCCTCCCTGCTCAGTAAGCAGAGACAGACCTGTCACTCGCCGGCTCAGCGGAGATCAACGGAGCGATCTCCTGCTGAGATGGCGGACTCCGCAAAACGGATCCGCCCTGTGTGGGAGGGGCCTAAGTTCACCTTTCCAAAAAAAAAAAAGAAATGCCTATGCAGATAGGGGGCGCGTGTAGATAAAAACGAACTGTGCCGTTTGAGACATGAGTAAAGTTGAATCATGTCCTTGCGATAGGTGTAGGCCATTTACATACTTACCAAAGCCTGACTGGATACTCCTAGGATATTGCTACGTGAGGGCTACTACTCACCTTCATCATTGCAGGAGTGAGCTTTTAAATGCTGAGCTCAGAGCTAATGCATCAGGTGACAGAAAACATACTGATGGAGATGAGCAGTGATGGCTAGGCCTCACTTAGCAACGTCCTAGCAACATCCTGGAAGTATTACAATCAGGCTTCATGAGGTATATAAATGGCCTACACCTATAGCAAGGGCATTATTCAGCTTTAATCAGAGCTGCACCGCTTGTTTTTATCTACAAACACCCCTTATCTGCATAGGCAGTTTTTTGGTGAACTAACCCTTTAAGTAGAGCTAAACCCCCAAATGGAAAATTGGGGGACAGGAACAGAGCATTGTCACCCGATAACAGGAAGTGCCTGAACTAGGACCTTCATGTTCATGGTAGGATCACCAGGGGGTTCTTTTAGTGGAAACTGCAGATTTAAAAAGACTGAAAATGACTTTTGAAATTAACCCTTTCATGACTAAGCCTATTTCTGACACACATATATATATATATATATATATATATATATATATATATATATATATTTTTTTTTTTTTTTAGCAGAGAATCTAGAGAATAAAATGGCGATTGTTGCAATATTTTATGTCACACTGTATTTGTGCAGCGGTGTTTTAAACGCAACTTTTTGGGAAAAGGGATACTTTCATGAATTAAAGAAAAACGAAACAGTAAAGTTAGCCCAATTTTTTTGTATTATATGAAAGATGATGTTACGCTGAGTAAATAGATACCAAACATGTCACACTTTATAATTGCACGCACTCGTGGAATGGCGACAAACTACGGTACCTATCTCCATAGGTGACGCTTTCAAATTTTTTTACGAATACCAGGTTAGTTACAGAGGAGGTCTAGTGCTAGAATTATTGCTCTCGCTCTGACGATCGCGGTGATACCTCACATGTGTGATTTGAACACAGTTTACATATGCGGGCACGACTTCCATGCGTTTTCTTTGCTGCGCGAGCTCGCGGGACGGGGGCGCTTTAAAAATTTTTTTTTTCCTTATTTATTTTATTTATTTTTATATTATTAAATTGTGTTTAAAAAAAACAAAACATTTTTGATCACTTTTATTGCTGTCACAAGGAATGTAAACATCCCTTGTGACAGTAATAGGTGGTGACAGGTACTCTTTATGGAGGGATCGGGGGTCTAAAAGACCCCCGATCCCTCCTTTGCACTTCAAAGTACTCAGCTCGCCGAAAACAGCGATTCTGAATACTGTATATTTTTTTAAAACCGGCGCCATTGGCAGCCGAGTAAACAGGAAGTGACGTTGTGACGTCGCTTCCGTATTTACAATCAGGAGACTGGCACAAAGCCATTTCCGGCTTTGTACCAGTCTGTCCCCAGTCGCCGGAAGAGGCAGATCGATGATCGTGACTCCCGGTGAGACGGGAGCCCCGTTCAGAGCGGTGGGAGGCGGCGGGAGGGGGGGACGTCCCCTCCCGCTCCTCCGGGATAACAGCCGAGCAACTTTTAGCCACATCGGTTGTTATCCCTGGAAAGCCGATCACCCGCTCTACAAAACAGTACCGGGATGATGCCTGCAGCGGCGGGCATCATCCCGGTATAACCCCTGAAAGCCGAGGCCGCATATCTGCGTATGCTCGGCAGGAAGGGGATAAATTACTATGTTTGAGCTTATATGGGGTTAAAGAGTTAGTTCACCTTTACGAAAAAACTGCCTATGGTAAGGCGTGTTTGTAGATAGAAACAAACTGTGCAGCCTTGACTAAAGTTGAATAATGCCCTGGCTACAGGTGTAGGCCATTTACATACCGTAACTCCTGGCTGGAATACTCCCAGGACGTTGCTAGGACGTTGCTAAGTGAGGCCTAGTTGTTACTATTCACCTCCACCATCACAGGAGCGAGCTCTTTCTCTGATTCAAACCCCCTCTCATACTCTTTCTCCCCCCTGATGCAGTAGCTCAGGGCTCAGTGTTTGAGATTTCGCTCCTGTGATGGTGGTGGTGAGCAGTAATGACTAGGCCTCACTTAGCAACATCCTGAGAGTATTCAGTCAGGCTTCATGAGGTACATTAATGGGATATGCAATTAGTGGGCCTCCAGCTATTGCAGAACTACAAGTCCCATGAGGCATAGCAAGACTCTGACAGCCACAAGCATGACACCCAGAGGCAGAGGCATGATGGGACTTGTAGATTTGCAACAGCTGGAGGTCCGCTAATTGCATATCCCTGGCCTACACCTATAGCAAGAGCGTTATTCAACTTTAGTTAGAGCTGCACAGTTTGTTTTCATCTACAGACACCCTTTATCTGCATAAGCAGTTTTTTTTGTAAAAGTGAACTGACCCTTTAATGACTGCGCTCAAATATATGAGCCCATACAATGTAAATTGGGGTGTCTCTTCCCCACCAGGTGCTGCGTACAGCCTCCCATAGATATGGATAGCGGTGCATGGTTGTACTCGGGTATTCACCGGTGCTATGGTATACAGTATACAGTGCTAGAGGATCACATACATCATCACCCCTTAGGGCCCATGCACACAGGTAGGGTTGTCCCGATACCACTTTTTTAGGACCGAGTACAAGTACCGATACTCTTTTTCAAGTACTCGCCGATACCAATTACCGATACTTTTTTTAAAATGTCACGTGACAGTGTTTTTTTTTTTTTTTTTAAACAATGCTTTCTTTTTTTTCTTTTCTTTTTTTTTAGGAAGGGGGGGGGGGGGGTGAACGGTGTCTGTGTGTTTTTTTTTTTTGTTTACATTTTTATTATTTTTTACAATAATATTTTTTTTTTATTATTATTTATTGCAATATGTGTTTTTTTTTTTTAATCAGCCCTGTTGGGGGGCTTTGGTGAGATATCAGAGGTCTTAACAGACCCCTGATATCTCCCCCTTAAGACAGAGAAAGAGACAGAGGATAGACATTCCCCAGTCCCTTTCTCTGCAGCTTCAGCTGCACTGAGAATGAATGGAGAGAAGACAGCGGCTCCTCTCCACTCATAAACTGACACATCGTAATCCCAGGAGATTACAATGTTTCAGTTATGTGAATGGACAGAGTCAGCTGACTCTGTCCATTCAAACAGCGGAGAGGGACAGCACAATGGAGGGGGACAGAGGAAGAGAGAGGGACAGCGGAACGGTGGGACAGAGGAGCGGAGGGGGACAGCGGAACGAAGAGGGACAGCGGAGGGGGACAGAGGAAGAGAGAGGGACAGCAGAACGGCGGGACAGAGGAACGGAAGGAGACAGCGGAGGGGGACACAGGAAGAGAGAGGGACAGCAGAACAGCGGGACAGAGGAACGGAGGGAGACAGCGGTGGGGGACAGAGGAAGAGAGAGGGACAGCAGAACGGCGGGACAGAGGAATGGAGGGAGACAGCGGAGGGGGACAGCGGATTGAAGAGGGTCAGCGGAGGGGGACAGCGGATCGAAGAGGGTCAGCGGAGGGGGACAGCGGATCGAAGAGGGTCAGCGGAGGGGGACAGCGGATCGAAGAGGGTCAGCGGAGGGGGACAGCGGATCGAAGAGGGTCAGCGGAGGGGGACAGCGGATCGAAGAGGGACAGCGGAGGGGGACAGAGGAACGGAGGGGGCATGGAGGATGCGGTGAATGTCACTAAGCAGCTGAAAGCCGCGGGGGGAGAAGCTTGTAACTCCCCCATGCGCCGATCACTGCTGACCGTTTAGGTATCGGCGGAAGCATCAGGAGCATTTACCCGAGTACAAGTACTTAGGCAAATGCTCGGTATCGGTGCCGATACTGATACTAGTATCGGTATCGGGACAACCCTACACACAGGTGTATAAAACACTGTGTTCAGATCCATACTGCGTACAGTTTTATACAGATCTCAATGCAGCAGTATTGTATGCTAGGGCCCAATGCACACAACTGCCTTTTGGTCAGTATTCTCTCGTACAAGTAAAGGTAGAAAAATCTGCGTTCGCAGTCTAATTTTGATTTTTGTATTTTATGTGGTACACATGTAAACCTTTGTGTTAACGTTTATAGACATAATGCATAAAAGGACACTGCCCTGCTCACCAATCGCTGCCGCTGCCCAGCGTCTCTTAGCGTCACTTTATGCTGACATTTCCCTCCCAGACCTGAATGAGGCAGCGATGGCGCAGACACAGAATGACCCCGACCGTCAATCATTCATAATGGCTGATGGCCTAGGTCATTCTGTACCTGCGCCCCCCCCCCCCACTGTTTAGTGCCGCAAAATGACACTTTGCTTACGCTGACATTCACAAGGCAGCAGCGGCGGTGCGGATGGAGATGTTACTAAGCAACGCTTTGTTTATGGCTGACATTTCCCTCTGCCCCTAAATGACTCATGAGGCAGCGGCGGTGTAGGCACAGGATGACCCCGGCCTTAAGAGCCCTTTCACACTGGGGCGGTTTGCAGGTGCTATTGCACTAATAATAGCGCCTGCAAACCGACCCGAAAGTGCCGCTGCTTGCATTCCAGTGTGAAAGCCCCGAGGGCTTTCACACTGGAGCGATGCGCTGGCAGGACGGTAAAAAAAGTCCTGCTAGCAGCATCTTCGGAGCGGTGAAGGAGCGGTGTGTATACCGCTCCTTTACCGCTCCTGCCCATTGAAATCAATGGGACGGCGCGGCTATACCGCCGGCAAAGCGCCTCTGTAGAGGCGCTTTGCGGTGGTATTTAACCCTTTCTCGTCCGCTAGCGGGGGGTAAAACCACCCCGCTAGCGGCCGCATACCGACGGTAAAACGCCGCTAATAATAGTGCCGTTTTACCGCCGACGCTGCCCCCCGCCCCAGTGTGAAAGGGCTCTTAGTCATTCCTAATGGCTGAAGGTAGAGCTGCACAATTAATCGTTAAAAAATCGTGATCTCGATTCACCCCCCTGACGATCTCTCCTGCTGAGGTTGCCGATTCTTTCATATAAACAAGTGCAGAGATTATCTACTCACTCAGCTGTCAAAAGAAAGCATCTGGGCATTCTGCCAAGTTTATAACTTGAAACATTGTAACTAAGCTTCCTTCTCAGATCAAAGGGATAGAACTTATAAATAATTGGGCAGTCTGCCAAGTTGGTGCAAATGCAGGAAGTTTAACCACTTAAAGTCTAAATCTTTTTCTGACACTTCTTTCATAAGTTAAAATCAATATTTTTTGCTAGAAAATGACTTTGAACCCCCAAACATTATATATATTTTAGCAGAGACCCTAGGGAATAAAATGGCAATTGCTGCAATATTTTAGGTCACACTGTATTTGCCCAGCGGTCTTTCAAATGCAATTTTTTAGGGAAAAAATACACTTCAATGAATAAAAAAAACAAAAAAACAAAACAGTAAAGTTAGCCCAATTTTTTTTTTGTTTTAATGTGAAAGATGATGTTACGCCGCGAGAATCGTGAGAGAATCGCAATCTATCTTCTAAGCAAAAAAATTGTGATTCTCATTTTAGCCAGAATCGTGCAGCTCTAGCTGAAGGTGATTTTGCGTGGCTTGGTGCCGCCGTTTAGTGTCAGATAATGGCTGATGTCATTCTGCACTTGCACCACTGCTGCCTAGTGTGACTTATTGGCACTTTTTTTATGCTCACATATCTCTCTCGCTGCCCGTGAACCAATCATTAATGGCCCTGAATGAGTGATTCATGAGGCGGCGGCTGTGGTGTAGGTGGAGATGTTATTAAGCAACGCTTTGTTTATGGCTGACATCTCCCTCCGGCCCTAAATGACTCATGAGGCAGCCGCAGTGTAGGCACAGAATGACCCCGGCCTTCAGTCATTCCTAATGCCCGAAGGCCTAGGTCAGGGATATGCAATTAGCGGACCTCCAGCTGTTGCAAAACTACAAGTCCCATCATGCCTCTGGCTCTGGGTGTCATGCTTGTGGCTGTCAGAGTCTTGCTATGCCTCATGGGACTTGTAGTTCTGCAACAGCTGGAGGTCCGCTAATTGCATATCCCTGGCCTAGATCATTTAGCACAGCTTAGTGCTGCTGCTTAGTGTCGGATAATGACTGATGTCATTCTGCACTTGCACCACTGCTGCTTAGTGTGACTTATGCCGCGTACACACGAGCGGACTTTACGGCAGACTTTGCCCGGCGGACTGGATTTTGTCGCACAATTCGATCGTGTGTGGGCTCCAGCGGACTTTGTTTTCTCAAAAGTTGGATGGACTTAGATTTGAAACATGTTTTAAATCAATCCGTCGAAATCGAGTCCAGTCGAAAAGTCCGCTCGTCTGTGTGCTAGTTCGACGGACAAAAAGCCACGCTAGGGCAGCTATTGGCTACTGGCTATGAACTTCCTTGTTTTAGTCCGGTCGTACGTCATCACGTACGAATTTGACGGACTTTGGTGGATTGTGTGTAGGCAAGTCCGTTCATTCAGAAAGTCCGTCGTAAAGTCCGTCGAAAAGTCCACCGGGCAAAGTCTGCCGTAAAGTCCGCTCGTGTGTACGCGGCATTAGCGGCCCTTTCTTTATGCTCACATATCTCTCTCGCTGCCCGTGAACCAATCATTAAGAGCCCTTTCACACTGCCAGCTACCGAAAAACGCTGGTAAAGCGGTGCTTAAACTAGCGTCGCTTTACCAGCGTTTTTTGAGCGCTAGAGGGGCGCTTTTAACCCCTGCTAGCGGCCGAATAAAGGGTTAAAAGCGCCCACAAAGCGCCGCTGCCAAGGCGCTTTTTTAGGCGCTTCCCATTGATTTCAATGGGAAGGAGCGATGTATTCACTGCTCCTAAAGCGCTGCAAAGAAGCTGTTTGCTTTTTTTTAACGCCCTGCCAGCGCTAGCGCCTCAGTGTGAAAGCACTCGGGCTTTCACATTGGAATTGCATATGAGGCTTCTTTCAGGCGCTTTACAGGCGCTTTTTTTTAACGCTAAAGCGCCTGAAAAATGCCCCAGTGTGAAAGGCGTCTAAAGGCCCTTAATGAGTGATTCATGAGGCAGCTGCGGCGATGTAGGTGTTACCCCAGCGTCTCCCTGCGGGGATGTAGTCCCAAGGGAGGGGGCGAGTACGCTGACTAGCCAGAATGCCTCGGATGATGGGGGCAAGCTTCTAGAGGAGGAACAGGAAGTTGAAAATTCACACACAGAAACAAAGCATTTACAATGGAAAACGAAGGAAAAGGTAAGTGAACCAACAGTACACTACCTTAAAGGAACATATTTAGAAAATAAAAAAAATGAACCTTTACAACCCCTTTAAGGGCCCTGAATGAGTGATTCATGAGGCAGCGGTAGCGGTGCAGGTGGATGTACATGTACATGGCTCTAAGGCAGTTTCTCTTACCCTGCTTCTCCAAAAAGCCTCTATTCTACATGGAGGGTGTGAGGCCTGTATGCAAACAGATACTTAGAAGAAAAGAAGGCTGGACAGCCGCACTCCTATGCAATTTCTTTATTCAAGTGCCGGATACAAAGGTAAACTACAGGTATCAGCTTACATGTTTCACACCAAGATCGGATGCTTACTCTTTGGCTCATGAGTAAGCACCCGACTTTGGTGTGAAACATGTAAGCCGATACCTGTAGTTCAACTTTGTATCCAGCACTTGAATAAAGAAGTTGCGTAGGAGTGCGGCCGTCCAGCCTTCTTTTCCTCTAAGCGGTGTAGGTGGAGTTGTTGTTTAGCGGCGCTTTGTTTATGGCTGACATCCTCCCCGAAACCTGAGGAAGTCATTCACAAGGCAGCGGCGGCGCAGGCACAGAATCATTCGTAATGGCTAAAGGCCAAAGTCATTCTGTGCCGCTTAGTCACTTTGTTCATGGTGACATTTCCCCCTGACCCCAAATGAGGGATTCACTAGGCAGTGGCGGCGATGTAGGCGAAGTTGTTGCTTAGTAACGCTTTGTTTATGTTGACATCTTCCCCTGTATGAGTGCTTCACGAGGCAGCGGCGGTGCAGGATGACCCTGGCCTTCGGTCATTCATAATGGGGTGGGGCCATTCTGTGCCTGCGCCATTACTGCGTCGTGAATCCCTTATTCAGGGCTGGGGGGGGTTTGGATGTCATCATAAACAAAGTGCCGCTAAGCAACATTTCACCACACCGCCGCTGTGAAGTGAATCTCTTATTCAGGGCCAGGGGAAGATATCAATATAAAAAAAGTGTCGCTATGAGACACTGGTCAATAAGGATGAGCTCCGGCGTGTTCGCACACTCCACGTGCAGAGCCCGCCAGGAAGTCGGCACGGCACTGCGCTAATCACAGGCAGTGAGACATTTTCTTGATGTGCGGGTGCAGAGATCGGGAAATGTCTCACTGCCTGTGATTAGCGCAGCACCGTGTCGACTTCCTGGCGGGCTCTGCATGTGGAGTGTGCGAACATGCCGGAGCTCATCCTTATTGGGTAATGGTTCAGGCAGCCCTCCACCAAAGGATAAGATGGCCTCTCACCTGGGGGAATGGACCCTTTAATTACAGAGGGTCAAAAATCGCCTTATGATTGTGATCACACAAGATGCAGCTTCCGTCAGGGTACAGGTGACACACACTCCTATAGGACCATAGGGCTCCGGAATCAAACACTCCAATGGGGCCGGGACATGAAACAGAATGGCAAAGAAATAGTGCTCTCTGTTTGCAAACTATTTATTGTAAAAAGCTAAAAAGTTACACTCACATAGGATGCACTCAATATGTGCATGTCAGCAGTCAAATGAGGGAAACCTCCGTGTAGCTGTGTGGACGAGCGGCGGCCGCGGGTGACGTCACGGCGTATCCTACGCCGTGACGTCACCCGCGGCCGCCGCTCGTCCACACAGCTACACGGAGGTTTCCCTCATTTGACTGCTGACATGCACATATTGAGTGCATCCTATGTGAGTGTAACTTTTTAGCTTTTTACAATAAATAGTTTGCAAACAGAGAGCACTATTTCTTTGCCATTCTGTTTCATGTCCCGGCCCCATTGGAGTGTTTGATTCCGGAGCCCTATAGGAGTGTGTGTCACCTGTACCCTGACGGAAGCTGCATCTTGTGTGATCACAATCATCCTCTGTAATTAAAGGGTCCATTCCCCCAGGTCTTATCCTTTGGTGGAGGGCTGCCTGAACCACTTATCTTCCTACGGGTGTTCGTCCGCACTTGAAGACATTTTATCTCCTTTATGGACTGAATTTATGTTTTTACATGTTGTATTTGGATTTTAGCGCTGCACTATCTGATATCTTACTGTTTTAAGGGATTTGTTTTTTGACCCTAGTGTTCAGCAGCTTTAGCACGTATTCTTTTATCATTTTGCGCTGATTTATTTTATTTTTTATTGGGTAATGGCGGCGATTGGTGAGCAGGGCAGCGTCCCGGGATCTTTCTGTCAGCAGCATCCCGTATAAATATCAATATTTTTTTTTTTCTTTGCAGCGTGTGCATGAACTCTCATGTAGAGACCGGATGGCGCAGTGTCCGCCATGATGGCGATATTTTGACAGAATTGTTATTTTTAGGTACAGTTATTTAAATTGCTGCTCTGTGTCTACAAATTGGTGTCCCTGATTTCCAGTACAGACCAATTATAACATACATTCCTCTCTGGAATGATTCTTATCCTCCAATAGGGGTTTTTGTGGCCTTTATTTAACATGGACGAGGATGAGGATGCGTGGCTCCCCTCCCCTCTCTATGGAGACAAGATGGCCGCGCTCATGTCAGTGTCGGCAGGCGGGCGCCCTCTGCTGGTGTGAGCGCTGAACCTGCACCCCGGCATCTCCATTGTACGGTCGGAGGGGCCCCCGGCGTACCGCTATGAGAACCCTCTGGGGCCCCATCACTCACCCCCCTATACTCACCCATGGGCTGTGTGTGTCCTGTGGCCCCGCCCGATCTCCTGTGTGTGCCCACACCATGGATGGGAGGATCCGGGGGAGGAGGGGGAGCCGGGGATCCATCCCGGGAAATCTCAACAATCCCGTGACCAGTCCGTGTACTGCGCTACTGCTATAGGCAGCGCCATCCTTACACCCAACACAGCCTGCTCCTCTCTGTATACCACATGTCACTGCACTATAGTACTGCGCTACTGCTATAGGCAGCACCATGGACCCTTCTCCCCCAATTACCAACTTCTCTATTACTCTGTACTGCGCTTCTGCTACAGGCAGCACCATTAATACATTCAGTGTACTGCGCTTCTGCTACAGGCAGCACCATCAACATTCAATGTACTACGTTTCTGCTATAGGGAGTGCCAATAATACATTCAGTGTACTGCGCTTCTGCTACAGGCAACGCCATTAATACATTCAGTGTACTGCGCTTCTATCCAAAACTTCACAAAAAGACTTTTGCTTATAGGTGAAACTTATTGTAAATCCAAAACAAAAAATGTATAGCAGCCACTTAGGGTTCGTTCACACGTGCAGCCAGGGGGGTGGTAAATCAGGCGGTTGAGCCGCGGTTTTACCGCCCACCTGAACACAGCCATGCAGCTACTCAGGGCTGTACACTTGCTGTGGCTGGGAAGCTGTGCAGCAAGAATTAAACAGCATGTTGTATTAGGTGGGCATCACCAAGTTGTGGAGTTGTGTCGCAATCACGTGCAATGAACATGATTATAGCGCAGAGGTGCGACATTTAACAGGTAAATCAATCAAACGCCACATGCGAACGAGCCATCAA
The DNA here is from genome assembly GCA_037952835.1 of Lithobates septentrionalis. Taxonomy (NCBI): domain Eukaryota; kingdom Metazoa; phylum Chordata; class Amphibia; order Anura; family Ranidae; genus Lithobates; species Lithobates septentrionalis. Next base: position 1,055,958 of record JBBDGP010002410.1, read on the forward strand.
CTGGCTAGAATTACGGATTTTTTAGACGCTTACACACAAATTATTAAAAAAATAAATTAGTTTTAATAAATGTGAACTTTTAGAATTGTGTGTGAGGCTCGGTTCACACCTATGCATTTTTTAATGCTTTTTGCTCAAACGCACTACAGTCCATTTAACATGGTTGCCTATGAGACATGTTCACACCTCTGCTTTTTTTGAGCCGCTGTGTTTTTGGAAAGGGTCAGGGACTTTTTTTAAGGCTCCTTTCACACCTAAGCGTAAGCTGCTGCCCCACGCGTTTTTTTTTTTCTCGCTTTTTTTGTGTGTTTTTGTTGCATGTTCTTGGAGCGCCACCATTCATTTAAATGGGGCTCCCTCCGCTCCAAAGACGCTCTAAAGAAGCTCATGCACCAAATTTTGGCACAGAGACGGGAGCGTTGGGCGGTGTGATTTTTGCGCATTTTGTTGTTCGACAATCGCGGCAGAATCGCACCGCTTTCGGGGTGTCATTAAGAAATAGTGGCATCACAAACGCGGCCCGTGTTTTGCTGCGATTCTGGAGTCACGCAAATTTGCCCGCGATTCCAGTACGCTCAGGTGTGAACGGAGTCTAAAAGTGCATTTTTGGTAGACGTGTGCGGTTTGTTTCGTTCTGAATAAATATTTATATGAGTTTTTTCATTATTCGGAGATTCGGATATATCCCAATACCCCAATTACAGTATAAAAATTACAGTATAAAACGAAGTTTACTGAATGCTCCCAATTTCCGAAATTCAAATTGAAATTCTAATCGAATTTTACATCGAATTCCAGTCGAATTTGAACTGTAAACATATTTCTGAAATCAAAGTCTTTGTGTTATTAGAGCCCCATTCCGAAATAATGCGTTTTTTGTTAAGCCAAAAGGTGATTTAACCACCTCAATCCCGGGCACTTCTACACCTTCCTGCCCAGACTCTTTTCCAGCTTTCAGCGCTCTCACGTTTTGAAGGACAATTGCGCGGTCATGCGACACTGTACCCAAACAAAATGTTTATATTTTTTTTCCCCACAAACAGAGCTTCCTTTAGGTGGTATTTGATCACCTCTGGGGTTTTAATTTTTTGCACTACAAATAAAAAAAGAACGAAAATTTTGAAAAAATATGTTTTTCTTCTTTTCTGTTACAAAACTTTGTAAATAAGTAAGTTTTTTCCTTCAGTGATGAGCACTGATGAGGCTGCACTGACGGGCACTGATAAGGTGGCACTTATATGCAGCACTGATAGGTGGCACTGATAAGCAGCACTGCTGGGCACTGACAGGTGGCACTGATGGGCACTTATAGGCAGCACTGCTGGGCACTAATGGGCACTCATAGGCGGCACTGATGGGCACTAACAGGTGGCACTGATGGGCACTCATAGGCAGCACTGATGGGCACTCATAGGTGGCACTGTTGGGCACTTATAAGTGGCATTGATGGACACTCATAGGTAGTACTGATGAGTACGTATAGGCGGCATTGATAGATGGCACTGATAGGCAGCACTGATCAGAGGCGCTGGCAGGCACTGATGGGCACATCTCTAATGGGAAAGATGTGCCCATCAGATGGCACTGATAAGCAGCACTGATGGGCACTGACAGGTGGCACTGATGGGCACTCATAGGCAGCACTGATGGGCACTCATAGGCGGAACTGATGGGCACTCATAGGCGGCACTGATGGGCACTGATGGCCACTCATAGGTGGTACTGATGAGTACGTATAGGCGGCACTGATGGGCGGCATTGATAGATGGCACTGATAGGCAGCACTGATCAGAGGCGCTGGCAGGTACTGATGGGCACATAGTGTTATTTCTAATGGGAAATGATTGCCATCCCTGGTGGGCTCTAGTGGGCTTACCTGCTGACCATGGGTGGGTGTCCTTGGTGTTCCTGGGTGGGCATCCTCGGGGGGGGGGGGGGGGGGCTGCACTGATAATCAATCAGTGCAGACCCCCCTGTCAGGAGAGCAGACGATCGTCTCTCCTCTACTCGCGTCTGTCAGCGTGAGTAGAGGAAAAGCCAATACATGTTTTTTCCTGTTTCCACCGTGATCAGCTGTGATTGGACACGGCTGATCACTTGGTAAAGCGCCTCCGTCGGGTGGGAAGTGGTTAAATTAAAGAGTCGTTGTAATCATTTGATGAAGATTTTTCTTTTGTTTGTTCACTTTGCCGCGTTCAAACCGAAAAAAAAAAAGTAACGTTTTCAATTCGACCGATTCAAAATTCATAGATTTGAACGTTTCGAAACAAAACAAACTGTAAATTCGAAGGAAACTCGAAAAAGACATAAAATGAATTCCAAATACGAATTCCGAATACGAATTGAACGAATCAACCGAATTTAACAAAACAAAATACAGGCAGTCCCCGAGTTCCGAACGGGTTAGGGACTGCTGGTTTGTTCTTAAGTCGGATTTGTTTGTAAGTCGGAAGCGCATGCGCAGAACGGCAGAGACGTCGTTTTCCGATGTTTTCCGATGTTCTGTCAAGTAGCCGCACATGCGCAGACGACGTTTTCCAATGTTTTCCAACGTTTTCCGCTGTTTTCCAATGTTTTCCGATGTGCCCGCTGCCGAAAAGTGGCCGCACATGCGCAGAACGTCACGCCGCCTCCCCTTCGTAAGTAGGAGTGGTTCGCAAGTCGGAGGCTCATAACTCGGGGACCTCCGGTAACTAGATTAACAAATCTAAATGAAACAAAACAAATCTTTTCGCCATGCACATGTCTAATTTTTGGTTCAATAGACTTGAATGGAGAAGCTGCAGAGAAGCTCGTAGTGTGTATTTGCTGCGATTTGTGTTTTTTATTCCACTCAACAACAAATTTGGGGGAAAAAAAAAAAGGATAAAAAATGCAAAACGCATAAAAAAACGCGCAAAAAAATGGGTTAAAAATGCAAAATGCGCCCCAAAAAGCACTGCAGAAACTAGTGAAAAGAATACCGCATAGGTGTGAACCAGGCCTGCCTAAAAAGTCCCTAATCCTAGCCGATCGTATACTATTCTACATGTGATATGGTACCCAGTATGATCAGATTTATAGATTAAAAAAACATGTGAACGAACCCGGAATAAGTTGGAACATGCAAGGTAAGAATGAACAGGTAGCATGCAAGCAGTGTGTATGACAAGACTGACAATGACACCCGTAATAGACGTTACCTGGTAGTATTGATGGTCGTTAGAGCTTCATACAGTCCTGATAATTGGTGTAATGAGGCCGGCGGTGAGGGGGGGGGGGGGCTCAGTGCTGCTGGATGAAGCCTGCTGCTCGGTGTCTCAGTGAAAGTAAAAGCGACGTGCAGCTGCTGCCCTGGATGGGGCCACATTCTCAGCGTCACAGCTAATATGACGGGGTTAAATTTCTGTCACCTCAGCTTTAATTTCTTTACAGGCGCAGAAGGGACCCTGAGCAGGGAGAGAGGGGACTGGCCGGGTGACAGATATATGTTCACCGAGGTCACCGCGGATTCGGTTGCAGGCTGCGTACTACCAGAACATGCGTCCACTTTAACCACTTCACGTCCGGGGCAATTCTTTCTTCTTCTTTTTTTTTTTTCATACACTTATTAAAATCAGCAATTGTTTGCTAGAAAATGACGACCCCCCCAAACATTTCATGTTTTCTGAAAGCAGAGGCCCTGAAGAATAAAATGGTGGCCGCTGTAATTTTTGTCACATAATATTTGAGCAGCATTTTATCAAATGCATTTTTGAGGGCTAAAATTAGTTTTAGCGCACGCAGACACAAGATAATACCCATTTTTTTTCTAAAATATAAAAGATGGGTTTGCGTCGAGTGAATAGATACCAAACATGTCAAGACTCGAAATTGGAGGTGCCCGTAAAATGGCGAAAAATTTTATCTACATTTACATCTACATGTACCTACCTACACAGGTTTTAAACGTCTTCAGTTTAGAGTTAATGGTGAATGATGACCCCAGAACAGTTGCTCTCACTCCAAAGATCATGGTGATGCCTCACATATTTGGGACAATCGCTGTTTACATACACATATGGGACCTACGCACATGTTTGTATGTATGTGTGTGGGGGACAGAGGTGCCTTTAATTTTTTTTCTATTATTTTTAATTATTTTATTAAAATGTTTTGTTTGTGTGATGACTACAGTCCTCAGCCCCCCCTTTACAATTCTCAGACCCCCAATACAGTCCTTAGCCCCCCATTACGGTTCTCAGCCCCCCAGTACAGTCCTCAGCCCCCCAATACAGTCCTCAGCCCCCCCATAGAGTCCTCAGCCCCTCATTACTGTCCTCCGCCCCCCATCACTGTCCCCGACCCCCATTACAGTCTCCAGCCCCCCACTACTGTTCTTAGCTACCCATTATAGTCCTCAGCTCCCCTTTACAGTTCATAACCCCCCCCCCTCATTAAAGTCCTCAACCCCCTATTACTGTCCCTGCTCCCCCATTACAGTTCTCAGCCCCCCTTACTATCCTCAGCCCCCCATTACAGTCCTCAGCCCCCCATTAAAGTCCTCAGCCCCCCATTACTGTCCCCAACCCCCCATTCAAGTCTTCAGCCCCCCATTGCTGTCATCAGCTCCCCATTACAGTCCTCAGCCCCCCATTACAGTCCTCAGCTCACTATTACAGTTCTTAACCTCCCATATAAGTCCTCAGCACCCTGTTACTGTCCCTGAACTCCCCATTACAGTTCTCAGCTCCCATTACTGTGCTCAGCCCCCCCCCCATTACAATCCTCAGCCCCCCCACTACTTTTCTTAGACCCTATTACAGTCCTCAGCCCCCCATTACTGTCCTTAGTCCCCCATTACAGTCCTCAGCCCCCAATTACAGTCCTCAGCCCCCCCATTACTATTCTGCAGCGCAGTCCATCCTCACCACTAGATGCTCTGGTGAACACCTGCTGGCTCATAGACTCCGTGTCCTGGGGGATGTCAAGCTATAGCTCCAGGTGGGATCCAGGGCCGTCTTTAAGGCAGGGCAAAAGGGGCATCTGCCTTGGGCCCCATCATTGTTGTGGGGCCTAAAGCAGCTGCCTCATACTTGCCAACTATCCCAGTTCAAATTCCCTTGTCCCTTGAATTTTTAGTCCAGTCTGTGTCCCGATATCTCAGTGTGAAGTTCTGTTACTAATGCTGCTCAGCTCTGTCTATTGCTGTTTACAGATGGCTCACCTGCAGGCCCTGTGTCTACATGTAAATAACCTGCATTGATGTGTAAATAGCGGCGGCATTAATATGTAAATAGCCGTGGATCGGCTGCATTGATCTGTAAATAGAGGCGAGGTCATATCCACCATCACTTCTGCTGTGTGCTGCCCACTGGAGAGGTAGAGGGGCATGCTTGAAAGTCCTGCCTACAACTGTGGTCATTAAACCTATCATCAGCCTGTTCTGCAAGGCAAGCACATTGAAGGTGGAACCCTTTTTCAAAATTACATGGTAGCACAGTGAATTGTGGTGCATGTGAATACGCACATCTCAGCAAGTGTGTGAGGGTGTCATTAACCATTAATGGCACTGCTGTGTATCTGCTAAAGGGCAGCACGTTTCTGTGGTGTCAGGAAAGCGATTTTGCATGCGTTCCCGACACACACAAATGTCTCAGTTACATTGGTGGTCAGTGTAAATCTTCTCATTACATTGGGGCTTGGTGTACAATTCTTTCATTCACACTAGTGGCCAGTGTGAAGGTCCCCTTTACATTGGTGATCAGTGTAAATCCCTCCTTACATTAGTGGTTCCTGTGAATGACCCTATTACATTGGTGGTCAGTGTAAATCCCTATTACATTGGAGTTTTCTGTCTATTGATGGGTCCCCTTACCTCCCCAGTCCTTGGTGTGCAGGCAGTGAGGAGATGATGTGCTGTAACCTTTAGCAACCAATCAGTGAGCAGTAATGCTGTGCACCAACTTCTTGCAACCAATCATTGAGCGGTAAGGATATGCAGTAACCTCTAGCAACCAATTAGTAAGCAGTAATAATGTGCAGTAACCTCTAGCAATCAATTGGTGAATGGTAAGGATGCCCAGTAACCTCTAGCAACCAATCAGTGAGCAGTATTGATGTACAGTAATCTCTAGCAACAAATCAACAAGCATGTGCTGTAACCTCTAGCAAATAATAAGTGAGCCATAATGTGTGCTGTAACCTCTAGCAGCCAACCAGTGAGTGGTAATGATACACTGTAATCTCTGGCAACCAATCGCAATCACTGCCTGATCTGATTAAGTAAACTGATTTTGAGTCTAGCTGTTATTTATTGTAGACTCAGAGCAGGTTGACAGCAAAATTGCATGGGGGGGAGCGGACAAGAAAATGTTTACCGAGGGTCCAGTCAATATTAAAGACGACCCTGGCTGTTATAGCTGCAAAAGGGTGGGTCAACTCAATATTGAACCCTACAGACTAAGACTGGGATGGGACATTAAAGTTCATGTGTGTGTAAAGGCAAGTGTCCCAATACTTTTGGTAATATAGTGTATTTAGCTCGAAACACTTAAAAACCAGGATGCACGTGTACACAAATAACAAGCTCCCGTATTCGCTGGCTCTGTGGTGCTCCCTCCCACAATTCATGATTGGTTGGTGAGAACATTCTTCACAGTGATGGGTTAATAGTAAGAAACAGAAGACAGGAGTACAAGCACAGGAGCTGGTCGCATATCATGCATGGCAGTGGCGGAACAATAGGGGTCGCTGCAGTCGCACTTGCGACTGGGCCCTGCCATTCTGCCGCTGTGGGGGGGCCCAAGACCTGGCATTTCTCCCTACACCTCTGGCTTGCCGTTTGTAATGCAGTGGGGGGAGGTGAGAGGCAGCGATCGGCAGCTCTATTGTGCCTGTATGCGGTGGGATCTCCCTGCAGCTTGTAGTTGTCTCTTCCCCAGTGTCAGTGTAAACAGTGGAGAGAGGAGGGGAGGGGCCGTGCAGGTATCAGTTTCACTTTCAGGGAGAACTACAAGCCACATGGAGATTCCCTGCCTGTGGACACTATAGAGCTGTTGATCGCCGCCTCCCACCTCCACCAGCCAGGTACATGGGGAACCTCTTGAAGGAGGGGGGGGGGGCAGCAGTCTGGGGACCCTGATGTAAGGGGGGGGGGGGGGGGCTTTCTGGTTACATTAATGTAAGAAGGGGCTCTCTGGGGACCCTGATGTCTTGGGGGAGGGGGGGTCTCTCTGGGGACCCTGATGTAAGGGGGAGGCTCTCTGGGGGCCCTGATGTAAGGGGGGGGGATCCCTGGGGACCCTGATGTAAGGAGGGAGGCTCCCTGGGGACCCTAATGTAAGGGGGGTTCTCTGGGGACCCTGATGTAGGGGGGGGGGCTTTCAGGGGACATTATTGTAAGGAAGGGGCCCTCTGAGGACACTAATGTAAGGATGAGGCTCTCTGGGGGCCCTGATGTAAGGGGGAGACTCTCTGGGGGCCCTGATGTAAGGGGGAGACTCTCTGGGGGCCCTGATGTAAGGGGGAGACTCTCTGGGGGCCCTGATGTAAGGGGGAGGCTCTCTGGGGGCCCTGATGTAAGGGGGAGACTCTCTGGGGGCCCTGATGTAAGGGGGAGGCTCTCTGGGGGCCCTGATGTAAGGGGGAGGCTCTCTGGGGGCCCTGATGTAAGGGGGAGGCTCTCTGGGGGCCCTGATGTAAGGGGGAGGCTCTCTGGGGGCCCTGATGTAAGGGGGAGGCTCTCTGGGGGCCCTGATGTAAGGGGGAGGCTCTCTGGGGGCCCTGATGTAAGGGGGAGACTCTCTGGGGGCCCTGATGTAAGGGGGAGACTCTCTGGGGGCCCTGATGTAAGGGGGAGACTCTCTGGGGGCCCTGATGTAAGGGGGAGGCTCTCTGGGGGCCCTGATGTAAGGGGGAGGCTCTCTGGGGGCCCTGATGTAAGGGGGAGGCTCTCTGGGGGCCCTGATGTAAGGGGGAGGCTCTCTGGGGGCCCTGATGTAAGGGGGAGGCTCTCTGGGGGCCCTGATGTAAGGGGGAGGCTCTCTGGGGGCCCTGATGTAAGGGGGAGGCTCTCTGGGGGCCCTGATGTAAGGGGGAGACTCTCTGGGGGCCCTGATGTAAGGGGGAGACTCTCTGGGGGCCCTGATGTAAGGGGGAGGCTCTCTGGGGGCCCTGATGTAAGGGGGAGGCTCTCTGGGGGCCCTGATGTAAGGGGGAGACTCTCTGGGGGCCCTGTAAAGTGTATTATTCCTGCGCTACCATGTAGTCAGTATAGTGGTGTGGTGCTGCGCTAATTCTGGTATCTAAACAAATGCATGAGTGCAACCGTGCTACAATGTTGATGAGTCAGAGGCTAGTCACCTAATGTGAACGTGGGGTGTGAATAATAATCAAACACCATTGTAAGAGAATAAAAATATAAATATACTCCGCCCAGTGTAAAAAGTGACTAAATTGGGTAAAAGTGTCCGGACTATAAAAATTGCAATAATAGCATTAACATAAACAGTTAAAAGGCATGCAGTGTATATATATATATATAGCGCATATGTAGGCAAGTGGGTGACTAAAACATTAATAGCACAATATACAACTTCCAGAAAAATAAAAATAAAACAAAAAAGTGCAATGTTACACTGTATGTCCGAAGAGATCACAATGCCTGTGGTAATGCAAAAAAGTGTCCAGTGCAAACAATAAGTGCTCAAAAATTGTCTAAAGACATAAATACAGTCCAAAGAAAGGTGGCTTGTGTAACAGCAAAATCTCCAATGATTCACCAATCCTCAAAGTGCCAAACAGTGAGATGCAAGCAGCAAACTGGATTCTAAAATCAGTCACTTTGAATAGGTGAAAAGTGTGAAGTGTATAGACCAGTCCTCTTCATGCAGCAATCCTACACTGGTGGGTAATGGCCCCTTACCTCATTATACTGAGGTTACAGCATAAGTCAGTCCCAGGGACAGGCACCTTCCGCTGTCAGCAGTGTACGAGCTCGCCGCTCGTTTGGTTATATGCGCCTTCTGCCGTTATTACTGTGTGAGTACCTTCTTTTACCTTTGAATAAAGTTTAGATGTTTTAAAAATGACTACACTATATGGCATCCTTTTTCCCCTTTCGGCCGCCATGCCCCCTGTGGACCTGAGGCATATAGAGACATAGTCTGGGACCCAGGACCAACCTCCATAGGAGCTGCCATAAGCGGTGACTGACTTATGCTGTAACCTCAGTATAATGAGGTAAGGGGCCATTATCCACCAGTGTAGGATTGCTGCATGAAGAGGACTGCTCTATACACTTCACACTCCTCACCTATTCAAAGTGACTGATTTTAGAATCCGGTTTGCTGCTTTGCATCTCACTGTTTGGCACTTTGAGGATTGATGAATCATTGGAGATTTTGCTGTTACACAAGCCACCTTTCTTTGGACTGTATTTATGTCTTTAGACAATTTTTGAGCACTTATTGTTTGCACTGGACACTTTTTTGCATTACCACAGGCATTGTGATCTCTCCGGACGTACAGTGTAACATTGCACTTTTTTGTTTTATTTTTATTTTTCTGAAAGTTGTATATTGTGCTATAAATGTTTTAGTCACCCACTTGCCTACATATGCACTATATGTTTAGTCCAACACTGCATGCCTTTTAACTGCTTATGTTAATGCTATTATTACAATTTTTAAAGTCCGGACACTTTTACCCAATTTAGTCACTTTTTACACTGGGCGGAGTATATTTATATTTTTATTCTCTTACAATGGTGTTTGATGATTATTCACACCCCACGTTCACATTAGGTGACTAGCCTCTGACTCATCAACATTGTAGCACGGTTGCACTCATGCATTTGTTTAGTTACCAGTATTAGCGCAGCACCACACCCACTTGCTAGCTTACGTCTCTGGGGACCCTGATGTTAGGGGGGCTCTCTGGGGACCCTAAAGTAAGGAAAGGGGTCTCTGGGGACCCTGACAAAAGGAGGGGACTCTCTGGGGACCTTGATGTAGGGGGGCTCTCTGGGGACCCTAATGTAGGGGGGCTCTCTGGGGACCCTAATGTAGGGGGGCTCTCTGGGGACCCTAATGTAGGGGGGCTCTCTGGGAACCCTGATGTAAGTGGGGCTCTCTGGGTACCCTGATGTAAGGGGGGGATCCCTGGGGACCCTGATGTAAGGAGGGAGGCTCTCTGGGGACCCCAATATAGGGGGAGGCTCTCTAAGGACCCTGATGTAAGGGGAGACTCTCTGGGGACCCTGAAGTAAGGGGGGGCTCTCTGGCAACCCTGATGTATGGAGGGCTCCCTGGGGACCCTGATGTAAGAAGAGGCTCTCTGGGGACCCTGATGTAAGGGGAGGATCTCTGGGGACCCTGATGTAAGGGGAGGATCTCTGGGGACCCTGATGTAAGGGGAGGCTCTCTGGGGACCCTGATGTAAGGGGAGGCTCACTGGGGACCCTTATGCAAGGGTAAGCTTTCTAGGTACCCTTATGTAGGGGGAGGCTCTCTGGGGACCCTGATGTAAGGAGGGGCTCTCTGGGGACCTTGATGTTAAGGGGAGCTCTCTGGGGACCCTGATGTAATGAGGGGGGCTCTGAGGACCCTAATATAAGTAGGGAGGCTCTCTTGGGACCCTGATGTAAGGGGAGGCTCTCTAGGGACCCTAATGTAGGGGGGGGGGCTCTCTGGGGACCCTGATGTAAGGAGGGGTCCCTGGGGACCCTGATGTAAGGAGGGTTCTCTGGGGACCCTGATCTAAGGGGAGAATCTCTGGGGACCATAATGTAGGGGGAGGCTCTCTAAGGACCCTGATATAAGGGGAGGCTCTCTGGGGACCCTGATGTAAGGGGGGGGATCTCTGGGGACCCTGATGTGAGGAGGGGCTCCCTGGGAACTCTGATGTAAGTGGGGCTCTCTGGGTACCCTGATGTAAGGGGGGGGGGATCCCTGGGGACCCTTATGTAAGGAGGGAGGCTCTCTGGGGACCCTAATATAGGGGGAGGCTCTCTAAGGACCCTGATGTAAGGGGGGGCTCTCTGGGGACCCTAATATAGGGGGAGGCTCTCTAAGGACCCTGATGTAAGGGGGGGCTCTCTGGGGACCCTGATGTAGGTGGTGGATCCCTGGGGACCCTGATGTAAGTGGGGGATCTGCATTCAGATATGTAACGAGATATATATATATGTGTGTGTATGCCCGCAAAAGTGTATGACATTCCTTACTTAGCTGCTATGGGCTCTAGCCCGAGATCTTTTGTAGACCTAGCAATGCCACTGGTGGGGGCCCTTCATGGTTTCTTGCACCGGGGCCCTGAAGATTCTAGTTACGCCTCTGATGCATGGTTTATATATCAGAGCACCCGGGATTTTAGGGTTCCTTGAGCTATCAAAAATAAATGCAAATCAACATGTGGGTGTAAATTTTATCCATGAAATTAACCCCTTCCCGCCAGTGGCGTAGCGTGGGTTGTCAGCACCCGGGGCAAGGCAAGTAATTTGCGCCCCCCTAACCTGCGGACTTTTAGCTATCCCTGAGTCCCTTCAAATACAATAGTACTGACCTACCTGATTCCTATACTGACCACTACACACTACACTGTCCACTACACTGAGAACTACACTGTCCACTACACTACATTGTCCACTACACTGACCACTATACTATACTGTCCACTATACTACACTGACCACTATACTGACCACTATACTATACTGTCCACTATACTACACTGACCACTATACTGTCCACTACACTGACCACTACACTGTCCACTATACTACACTACACTGTCCACTATACTACACTGTCCACTATACTACACTGTCCACTATACTACACTACACTGACCACTATACTACACTATACTGACCACCATACTACACTGACCACTATACTATACTACACTGTCCACTATACTACACTGACCACTATACTACACTATACTGACCACCATACTACACTGTCCACTATACTACACTACACTGTCCACTATACTACACTACACTACACTGACCACTATACTACACTATACTGACCACTATACTACACTGTCCACTATACTACACTATACTGACCACCATACCACACTGTCCACTATACTACACTATACTGACCACCATACCACACTGTCCACTATACTACACTACACTGTCCACTATACTACACTATACTGACCACTATACTACACTGTCCACTATACTACACTACACTGACCACTATACTACACTACACTGTCCATTATACTACACTACACTGACCACTATACTACACTACACTGACCACTACACTACACTGTCCTCCATACTACACTGTCCTCCATACTACATTATACTGACCACCATACTACACTGTCCACTATACTACATTAAACTGTCCACTATACTACACTGACCACTATACTACACCATACTGACCACCATACTACACTGTCCACTATACTACATTACACTGACCACCATACTACATTACACTGACCACCATACTACACTACACTGACCACTATACTACACTGTCCACTATACTACATTACACTGTCTACTATACTACACTACACTGTCCACTATACTATACTGTCCACTACACTACACTGACCTCTATACTAAACTACACTATACTGACCACTATACTAACCACTATACTATACTAACCACTATACTGACCACAATACTACACTATACTGACCACCATACTACACTGACCACTATACTACACTGTCCACTATACTACACGACACTATACTGACCACCATACTACACTACACTGTCCACTATACTGCACTGTCCACTATACTGACCACCATACTACACTACACTGACCACTACACTGTCCACTATACTACACTACACTGACCACCATACTACACTACACTGACCACCACACTATACTACACTGTCCACTACACTATACTGACCACTATACTGTCCACTACACTAACCACCATACTGACCACTATACTACACTACACTGACCTCCATACTAAACTACACTATACTGACCACTATGCTAACCACTATACTATACTACACTAACCACTATACTGTACTATACTGACCACTATACTACACTGTCCACTATACTACACGACACTATACTGACCACCATACTACACTGTCCACTATACTACACTACACTGACCACTACACTATACTGTCCACTACACTGCCCCCCATACTGACCACTACACTGACCTCCATACTAAACAACACTATAATGACCACTATACTAACCACTATACTATACTACACTGACCACTATACTGTCCAATATACTGACCACTATACTACACTACACTGTCCCCTATACTGACCACTATACTACACTACACTGTCACTACACTACACTGACCACTACACTATACTGTCCACTACACTGCCCCCCATACTGACCACTACACTGACCTCCATACTAAACAACACTATAATGACCACTATACTATACTACACTGACCACTATACTGTCCAATATACTGACCACTATACTACACTACACTGTCCACTATACTGACCACTATACTACACTACACTGTCCACTATACTACACTACACTGTCCACTATACTGACCACTATACTACACTACACTGTCCACTATACTGACCACTATACTACACTATACTGTCCTGCCTACAGTCTCTCTCTCGCCCCCCCCCCCCCCCCCGGCCAGTAACATGACTCTTACGAGGTTGTCTCACTCACCTTCTTATCCTGGCCTGCATCAATCCGGATGAGGAGGAGAAGACAGCGGCGGCTCACGTTGTTTCTACTCTCCCCTGCGCTCTGCCTGCTGCCATGTTTAGTGTCCAGCGCCCTGTGATTGGGCGAATGGGGGGTCATGTGCGGAGGCGGGACTTCAGGAGCGATCGAGGACAGGCCAGCCCTATGCCTCACATGACCCCCATACGCCCAATCACAGGGCGCCGGACACTTAACATGGCGGCCGGAGCGCAGGGGACACAGGAATTTGAAATTAGGAGGAGGCAGCCAGTGACACATACTGGCGCCCCCCTAAATGTCGCGCCCGGGGCCACGGCACCCCCTGCACCCCCCACGCTACGCCACTGCTTCCCGCCACCTCCCAAGTTCTTCAAAAGCTTCTAAATGCTGGGAGGCGGACATTCGGTCATGTGACCGCCGTGATTGTCTGTCACATAATTGGAAAGCTCCTGATTGCAACTCTGCATTGGGAACTTTCTGGTCCCCGCCGGTGCCGCTGGGAGCGCGCAGGACGCATGTTCTCAGCACAGAAAACTGTTTACCTAAGGCCACATAGTATAGTATGAATGAATGATTTGTATAGCGCTGCAAATGCGAACTGAATCGCCTCAAGGCGTATAGCAGGAATATATGGGGGTGTATAGTAGGAAAATATGGGGGTGTATAGTAGGAATATATATGGGGGGGGGTGTATAGTAGGAAAATATGAGGGGTGTATAGTAGGAATATATAGGGAGGTGTATAGTAGAAATATATGGGGGGTGTACATTAGGAATAAATGGGGGGTGTGTGAATACATGGGGGGTGGGGGTGTATAGTAGGAATATATGGGGGTGTATAGTAGGAATATATGGGGGTGTATAGTAGAAAATAGTAGGAATATATGGGGGTGTATAGTAGGAAAATATAGGGGGGTGTATGGTAGGAATATATGGGGGGGGTATAGTAGGAAATAGTAGGAATATATGGGGGTGTATAGTAGGAAAATATAGGGGGTGTATAGTAGGAATATATGGGGGGGGGGTATAGTAGGAATATATAGGGGTGTATAGTAGGAATATATGGGGGGTATATTAGGAATATATGGGGGTGTATAGTAGTTATATATGGGGGGGTGAATTGTAGGAATATATGGGGGGTGTATAGTAGGAATTTATAGGGGGTGTATAGTAGGAATATATAGGGGGGTGTATAGTAGGAATATATGGGGGTGTATAATAGGAATATATGGGTGGATGTGTATAGTAGGAATATATGGGGGGGTGCATAGTAGGAATACATGGGGGGGGGGGGTGTATAGTAGGAATATATGGGGGGTATAGTAGTATATAGTTAGATAGATAGATAGATAGATCTATGGGGGGTGTATAGTAGTATATATAATATGGGGGGGTGTAGTAGTATATATATGGGGTGTATATAGCTGTCTGTGTAGTACTGTGTAGATGGCCTGTAGGGGGCGCTCTTGGTAATGGCTCCTCTATGGAGCGGATCACCGGGTACCATACACTCTGAACACAGAGGAAGCTCCGCCTCTCAGGAGGGTGGGTCAGAGGTTCAGCCCTTCTCCTGTCCGATCTCTCTCAACCTCGGCTCCTCCCAGTAGAGATCGGAAAACTGGTCGCCCTCAGCCTTGACTGAACATTTTTTTGAGAGGCCTTACTGCGCATGCATCGGGCGGGAATCCGACGCATGCGCACTATAGGTCGTATTATATGAGGGGTGTATAGTAGAAATATACATCTGGTGGGGACACCTGATGTATAAGGAGGGGCTCCGCTGGGGACACCTAATGTAAGGAGGGGCTCCGCTGAGGACACCTGATGTAAGGAGGGGCTCCGCTGGGGACACCTGATGTATGGAGGAGCTCCGCTGGGACACCAGATGTAAGGAGGGGCTCCGCTGGGGACACCAGATGTAAGGAGGGGCTCCGCTGGGGACGCATGATGTATGGAGGAGCTCCGCTGGAGACACCAGATGTAAGGAGGGGCTCCGCTGGGGATACCTGATGTATGGAGGAGCTCCGCTGGGGACACCAGATGTAAGGAGGGACTCCGCCGGGGATACCTGATGTATGGAGGAGTTCTGCTTGGGACACCTGATGTAAGGAGGGGCTGCGCTGGGGATACCTGATGTATGGAGGAGTTCTGCTCGGGACACCAGATGTAAGGAGGGGCTCCGCTGCCAGGGACACAGATCTGTAAGGAGGGCCTCTGCTTAAGGGGGAACCTGATGTAAGGACGGACTCCGTTGGGGGCACCTGATGTAATGATAGTCTCTGCTGGGGGCACCTGATATAAGGACAGACTCTGCTGGGAGCACCTGATGCAAGGACGGACTCCGCTGGGGGCACCTGATGGCATCTGGTGGCAGGCAACGTGGCAGGTGACACGCTCAGGGGTCCCACTAATTCTGGATTATGGTGAGTTGAATGATTTCATTCTATATTACAATGTAATAATAGTAATAATGCGCTTCAATCATCCTGACACCATAACAACCATGGTGCTGGGATGGATGAAGCGCTAACACCAGGTGTTTGGAGTATCTTTATCTGCTGATTTGTTAATCTCTGGAATACACATTTCTATTGTGGTGTAGGATCTGGGCCTGCTGTCCCTCCATCCCTCTTTCCTTCCTTCTCTCTCCTTCCCTCCTTCTTTCCTTCTTTCTCTGTCCCTCACTCCCTCTTTTCTTCTTCATCTCTCATTCATCTCAGACTCTAACCACACCCCCATTTGAACCACGCCCATATAAGCCACACCCACTATTTCACATAAACCACCAAGCGTCACCTCCGCGGGATGGGTCCCTGACTTGATCACCACGTGAAGTTTCCTGATTCTCCACCATGCCCGTTCGGTGAGAATGCTGCTCCGGTACTATCTATATACCTATATTAAAAATAACGTTTTTTTAAAACAATATCACGCTATGGGCATTCCTCTCTCTTGCATGTGACAACTTGGGGAAAAGCCAACTTTTGATGTGCAGACCATCCAGCACGCTCCAGAAAGCTACACAGTGGCTAAAACTGTGAATGTCTAATACCACTGCAGGGTAATGCTATCTGGTGAGTGCAATATATTACCAGCACCGAAAAGTCACTTGGCACTATTATCACCTGAGAGAAAACAATCAGCACTAAACCTGAACAGTCACTGAACACCGTTTGAAGCACAAAGTCACTTTTAAAACAGTTGGACTATTTTTCTACACTTCATATTTTTTATGTCATTATTTTATATTCAATATCCAACTGTTTATTATGGAATATTCACTATTTACACTTGTGGTTATATGTTTATGGTTTGAATTCTGATACAGAGGATCAAACACATTTATTACTTTGCTTGCACAAAGGGTGTAACACTCTCGGTTTATAATTATTTTGTGTTTCTTTACATGTTTGCTGCATAATTATTGTACGGGTGTAATTCGTCACTTTGACACCCACCAGAGGGTGTAACACACCTATTCAACTTATTGTTTCTGGCGTACATCTTTATTTTTTAGTTCAACACACAATTTTATATCACCAGGAACATTAAAGTGGAGTTCCACCCACTTTTACAACTCTTCAGCATCCCTCACTAAACTGTGCATTGTAAACAAATTGGATATTTTTACATTTTTTTTCTCAGCACTTACTGTATATCTGCTGTATTCATTTTTCACTTCCTCCTCCCTGGCCGCGGCCCATCGCATCATTTCCTGTTTGCAATGCCTTCTGGGAAGGGGCGGCAACTTCCTCTGAAACTGCCGTTGCTATGGAAACCTGACCTAAAACCTATTACACTGCTTGTGCTGCACTGAGCAAGTGCGAGATCTGCAAGGATGAGATCCAGGAAGAAATACAGTCTGGCTTCAGATGCCCACACTTAAGATGGCCACGGCCTGCTGGAAGTTTATAAAATAACAAACTACTGCTATAAACTAACAAAACAGACCTTAGTTTACAGACTAACTTTACTAGAATACATTAAGCTTGTGTATTATAGGGGTATTTTTATTTAAAAAGTATAATTTCGGCCAGAACACCACTTTAAATTGTTTGCTGCATGATTATTGTATGGGTGCAACTCATCACTCTAACACTCACCAGAGGGTGTAACACACTTATTTCTGATTTTTGGCGTATATTTTTATATTTTTATCATTTTAGTTTATTACACTACTTTATATTATCAGGCACACTAAATTTCACAATTTGTACACATCCACTAGCTTTGTGACAGGCAGGGGGTGCAACACACCTTACACCAAATTGTCTGATTTTAAAGCTGGTTAGAAATCCGAGTTTATCATTTTTTCCAAGGAGAGTAACACCACCACATAAACCTTTCTGGCATAGGGCCTGACCCTATCAGGCAGAGGGTATAACACCGGGGTTCTACAGCTTCACCACTCCCCTTTTTTTCTCACTTTTTATTTTTGACATCTCACTATCTCTGCATAAGATTAGTGTTAAGCCATAGGTACAGCTAAATCAAGAAGAGAATAGCGCCATTCCTACACTTTAACATTCATTCTGCTCCGGTACTTGCTTCAGTTACTCACTGTGGTCCCTGGTAATAAGGTGATTGGTCCCTTATGCCGTGTACATACGAGCAGACTTTTTGACGGAGTTCCGACGCAACGGACTTGCCTACACACGATCACACCAAAGTCCGACTGATTCGAGCGTGATGACGTACGACCGGACTAGAATAAGGAAGTTCATAGCCAGTAGCCAATAGCTGCCCTTTTGTCGTCGTTCGTCCGTCGGACTAGAATACAGACAAACGGATTTTTCGACTGGACTCGAGTCCGTCGGAAAGATTTGAAACATGTTCTATTTCTAAAGTCCGTCTGATTTTTCGACAGCAAAGGTCCGATAAAGCCCACACACGATCGAATTGTCCAGGGGATTCGTTCTGCCGGACCTTTGCTGTCGAAAAGTCCGGTCGTGTGTACACGGAATTAGTGGCGACAGCTTCCCGTCAACCTCCAACCATTGACAGGTTCTCCGGCCGGCAGAACCGTCACCTCTGGTTGGACTGCAAGCTGCAATCCCAACCCTGTGCTGCTCTCTTGCTTCTGGATAGGCCCTCACACAGCCTAGCAGCCAGATGCCCCTGTCCTTCTCATATCTAGTACCACTAAGTGCCCGGCCACCTAGTGGTAGAAGAGAAAAGTGCAACAAGACCAAACTTGAAATCAGTGGATCCCTAACAATCAATCAGGGTAACTACTCCTGGCAAGTAAATTTGTGAGGAGCATCCCTGCCTAAACTCCAGGGAGCTACAAATATATCTGGGAATGTATTCAAAAACATAAAAAGTAGATCATTTTTAAAAAAATGTATTGGATTTAAAATTTTCTTATTAAAGTATAACTAAAGTCAAAACTTTTTTTTGTTTTAGATAGAGTGGTGAAGGATTAGAACGCCTATTAGGTTTTAATTGCTGTCTGTGCCTCCGTTTCGGAGGTTCACCCTCTCTATTTATCCTGTTTATCATTATCATCGAAAGTGAAAGTAAAAGAAATCCCCAAATTTTGGGTTGTCCCTAGACAAAAAGTAATACAGGGTAAATACGAGGTAAATATCACCAATGGGACACAGATGACAAAAAATACATTAACATCCACTATATTACCAAAAGTATTGGGACACCTGCCTTTACATGCACATGAACTTTAATGACATCCCAGTCTTAGTCCGTAAGGTTCAGCATTGAGTTGGCCCACCCTTGGCAGCTATAACAGCTTCAACTCTTCTGGGAAGGCTGTCCACAAGGATTAGGAGTGTCTATGGGAATGTTTGACCATTCTTCCAGAAGCGCATCTGTGAGGTCAGGCACTGATGTTAGACGAAAAGTCTTGGCTCGCAGTCTCCGCTCTAATTTATCCCAAAGGTGTTCTATTGGGTTGACGTCAGGACCCTCTGCAGGCCAGTCACGTTCCTACACACCAAACTCACTCATCCATGTCTTTATGGACCTTGCTTTGTGCACTGGTGTGCAGTCATGTTGGAACAGGAAGGGGCCATCCCCAAACTGTTCCCACAAAGTTGGGAGCATGAAATTGTCCAAATTGTCTTGGTATGTTGATGCCTTAAGAGTTCCCCTCACTGGAACTAAGAGGCCAAGCCCAACCCCTGAAAAACAACCCCACATCATAATTCCCCCTCCACCAAATGAGTTGGAGGAACTTGACTGGCCTGCACAAAGTCCTGACCTCAACCCGTTAGAACACCTTTGGGATGAGTTAGAGCAGAGATTGCGAGCCAGGCCTTCTCGTCCAACATCACTGCCTGACCTCACAAATGTGCTTCTGGAAGAATGGTCAAACGTTCCCATAGACACACTCCTAAACCTTGTGGACAGCCTTCCCCGAAGAGTTAAAGCTGTTAGATCCGTGTAATGCTCTAGTGGACCTGCTTTCCTGAACCACCCAGAGCTCCATCCGCAGCAGTCAGCCATAAGGTCCACTACCTTAGTGGTGCACTCCGGAACCCAATGGCCTACATCTGTCACCTGGACTCAGGTGACCTGACAGTTTGATCAGCCATGGACTCGGCTGATGTGCTGCTATTTGCCAATGATCAGCTGCAGGGCATAGTCCGCAGACTCAAGACCCAGGAATCTAATCAGACCCAGGTGATGCGATTTCTTCAGGATTTGGCCTCCCGCTTTGAACAGTTTCAGGCCTCCTTAGGACCCCCAGTTCAACAACCCCAACCGCTACCTGCTGCCGCACCTATTCCGGTCACAGCCACAGCCACAAACTCTTTGCATTTACCTGCTCCGTGCTGTTACTCTGGGGACTCCAAGGCCTACAGGGGGTTCCTTAGCCAGTGCACCATTCATTTTGAACTCCAGTCCCAAAACTTCCTGTCCGATCAGGCAAAGGTAGCCTATATTATATCCATCCTGTCCGGCGAGGCGTTGCTCTGATGAAGAAGGGACGTTCCCTTCGAAACGCGTTAGCTGATTGTGATGCCTGTGCGTTCCTAAGTCGCATGCTTTTTGTCGGTGCACTTTCATGTTGTGCCTCCTCTACCAATTGGTTGTGAGTTGATTCTTTTTACTATTTTTATTCAATAAATGTTTTAAAAGATAATGCACAAGGCTGGTGCGCCCCTGTTTCTCTTTTCTTCTGGCGAGGCGTTAGCCTGGGCTGCCCCTCTGTGGGAACTGAATGATCCAGTGGTTTCTAGCCTGTCTGACTTCTTGAAACTTTTTCAGAATATCTTCCAGGAACTGGGTTATGTCTCTTCAGGGGCCAGGGCCCTTTTACGTCTCTGTCAAGAGTCTGCTTCTGTGGGACAGTACGCTCTTCATTTTCGTACTTTGACTGCTGAGCTGAGCTGGAATAATGAGGTCTTAGTTGCAGCCCTTATACAGTACATGGCCTCTCTGAAGAACCATCCCTGCTAATCTGGACGGTGTCATCTCCTTGTGTCACCAGATCGAAATTATCTTTCAGGAGAGGACCCTGGAAAAAAGACACCAGCACACCCCGGTCCTTAGGCAGCCTGAGCTCCCCTCTCTTCGACACGAGGAGCACTTCCTGCCAGCTGAGAAACCTATGCAGCTGGGCCAGGCCAGACTATCTCCCGAAGAACGTGCCAGGCGCAGAACTCTGGGCCTGTGCCTCTATTGTGGGGCCAAAGTTAACACTTGCTCTCGTTACACTTGCTCTCTCCGTCCAAAAAAACGCAACACCGTGATGTCTATTACATCTGAAAGGTGCAGTATTGGACCCAAAAAATATCACCTTCACCTTCTCGTCTTCTTCCTTCGGTGTTCCTTCATGTTGGTGCTTCCTCTAATTCGGTCTCGGCATATCTGGATTCCCAAGCCGCTGGCAATTTCATTAACTGGAGAACTGTATCTTCCATGAGACTTATCCTTTTGCCCCTCACCACGCCATTGGTGGTCTTGGCGATTGATGGCACTGATCTGCCAGCGGGCCCTATCTGCTTCCAGACCCTCCCTGTTAAGATGTCGGTAGGGACACTCTACCAGGAGTGGATATCCTTCCTTATCTTACCTAAGGCCTCAACTCCTATCGTTTTGGGTCTTCCTTGGTTACAGCTCCATTCTCCACATGTTGACTGGTCTGCTTGACAGATCCTGGCCTGGGGTTCCTCCTGTTCCTCTTCCTGGCTACTCAAGGTTGCCCCAAAAGAGAAACTTCCTGTTGCCACCAACTCAGTATCTTCTGCTCTTCCCAGTGCATATAACAATTTCTGGGATGTGCCCTGCAATAGTCGGGCTGATACACTCTCTAGGTCATTTGACACTCTGGATGAGGAGCCCACCTGTGAACCTGAGCCGATCATTCACTCCAGTTTGCATTTACCTTTGCCTGTCCCTAAACTCCCTTGGACGCACAGCTAGGTTAATTTGTCGGCAAGTTACACAGTCCCTACGTCTTGCGATGCGATTCAGGTACGATTCAGCCTCACCAGTGCCCATCAAATGCAGCCTACCAGTGCCCATCAATGCAGCCTACCAGTCTCCATCAATGCAGCCTACCAGTGTCCATCAATGAATGTTTGCTTGCTTCCATTCATTCGGAGTCGGGACACATACACAGTCCTCCGCCGCTGCTGTGCCTCTGACACTATGTGGGAACGGAGTGGCGGCTGCCTGCTGATGCTGAGACTTAGTTGCTTGCTGCAGAGAGAAGAGAGTAGAAACACAAGTGGCTGGGTGCCCTAGGCAGCAGGGCACCCTAGGTGGCTGCTTAGTTTGCCTAGTGGTAGCACCGGCCCTGCTTAAGGGCCCTTTCACACTGAGGCGGTTTGCAGGCGCCATTGCGCTAATAATAGCGCCTGCAAACCGACCCGAAAGTGCCGCTGCTTTGTCTTCAGTGTGAAAGCCCCGAGGGCTTTCACACTGGAGCGGTGCGCTGGCAGGACGAGAAAAAAGTCCTGCCAGCAGCATCTTTGGAGCGGGGAAGGAGCGGTGAATATTGAATATTGAAATCAATGGGACAGCACGGCTATACCGCCGGCAAAGTGCCTCTGCAGAGGCGCTTTGCGGTGGTTTTTAACCCTTTCTCGGCCGCTAGCGGGGGGTAAAACCGCCCCGCTAGCGGCAGAATACCGGCGGTAAAGCGCCGCTAACAATAGCGGGGCTTTACCGCTGATGCCGCCCCCGCCGCAGCGTGAAAGGGACCTAAGGGTGATAATTCCCTTTTGCATCCAAAAAGTGCCTGGTGCCCATTGCTCCATCTTGCATCACACCCACCATGCCTGGTAACCCACCCTACAAAGACGGATGTCAGCTTTCCCTGACTCTGGAGGTCACCATTAGGCCTTTGGAGGTCCGGGACATTGCTACACCAGTACTAAATAAGTGTTCAGAGTTCTTCTTTAACAGCGGCATTCCATTGTTGTATTATATGAAGATATCAGAGCGGTGGATTTGGTGAAGCAGAGTAAGGAAGTGATAAAGCAGATTCTTCTCTCTGGCGGAGTCCTGTCCTCACTCTCTGACCCTCTGCCCTTCCGGCATTAATGCTGCAGATGGCGCTCCTGGCACACGACTCTCACCCTGGCACGGGAATGGTGAACACCCATCCGCATCAGTCTACGAATATCAGGATATTAAAGAAGAAATCCGCAGAAATGGCTGTAAAACAGAACAACGTCATTTTAGCGAAAGCCCTTTGTATCAAAATACACATTTTATGGGGTTCCTGTGCCTTGTATACATGGGAAAGTCTGAATATATGAATCCGTCTAGATATTCTCAGCTGATTTGCAGCTGCAGACTCCTCAACACGGTATTAAACCCAAAAGCAAACATTTTATTATATCACAGCTTACCATTTCTTAGATGTGGTGGCTGCTTTAGTTTTCTTTTTTAGGCTTTCTTTCTTTTATTGGTATCAGGCGATCCAGCCAGCAAGTCTAAATTGTTTAAATTCTTTTTATTAATTTTTAGAAAAGAGATTTACAAATGCCATACATCATATTAAGCGCTTGCCGACCAGCGTCATTATACTGCGGCAGGTCAGCTCGTTCCCGCGAATCGCCATACTGGTACATCGGCTCCATTAACCACTTCAATACCGGGCACTTTCCCCCCTTCCTGCCCAAGCCAAATTTTCAGCTTTCAGCGCTGTCACTGTTTAAATGACAATTCCGTGGTCATACTACACTGTACCCAAACAACATTTTTATCATTTTGTTCCTACAAATGGAGCTTTCTTTTAGTGGTATTTGATCACCTCTGCGGTTTTTATTTTTTGCTAAACAAATAAAAAAAAGACCGAAGATTTTGAAAACATATTTATTCTTTGTTTCTGTTATAAAATTTTATAAATTAGTAAGCTTTCTCCTTCACTGACGGGCACTGATAAGGTGGCACCGTTGAGGTGCACCAATGTGGTGGCACTAATGGGTGGCACTGATAGGTGGCACTGATGGGAATTGATAGGCGACATTGATGAGCACTCATAGGTGGCACCGATGGGCATTGATAGGCGACACTGCTGGGCACTGAAAGGCTGCACTGATGGGTACTTATGAGTGGCACTGATAGGTGGCAGTGATGGGCACTACTGATGGCACTGGCAGGCATTGCTGATGGGCACTGATTGGCATATCACTGGTGGTCCAGGGTGGCATACCTGGTGGGTGCCCTTTGTGGGCATCCCTGGTGGTCCTGGCAGCATCCCTGGTGGTCCTGGGAGGGCATGCCCAGGACCACCAGGGATGCCGTCAGAACCACCAGGGATGCCGTCAGAACCATCAGGGATGCCCACAAAGGACAATCAGCACAGACCTCCCCTGTCAGGAGAGCAGCCGATCGGCTCTCCTCTACTCGCGTCTGTCATATGCAAGTGAGGAAAAGCCGCTAAACGGCTCTCACTGTTTACACTGCGATCAGCCGTGATTGGACACGTCTGATCACATGGTAAAGAGCCTCCGCCAGAGGCTCTTTACTGAGATCGGTGTTGCGGTGTGTCAGAATGACACACCACAACAGCGATCGCCACGCTGCGCGCCTCTTAGGGCATGCAATCGTGGCTTATCCTGCTGGAGGTCATGTGACGCCCAGTCAGGATAACTGAACCACCGGCCGGCTGTCATTTTGCTATAGGTCAAACGGGAAGTGGCTAAGAGCTATAGCGGGCGCGAGCGTGCCCGCTGCACGGTCGGGGAGCTGATGCGCGTGGCCGGCGGATCGATCCAGAGAGATCCAGAATGGGGATGTGTCAATGTAAACAAACAGATCACCGTTCTGTCAGGGGAGTATAGCGTGATCGTCTGTTGCTAGTGATCAGGAACAGCGATCTCTCTGTACTCCCAGTCAGTCCCATCCCCCCACAGTTAGAAACACCTCCCTAGGGAACACATTTAACCCCTTGATCGCCCCCTAGTGTTAACCCCTTTCCCTGCCAGTGTCATTTATACAGTAATCAGTGCATTTTTATAGCGCTGATCGCTGTATAAATGTCACTGGTCACCAAAAAGTGTCCGACTAGCCTGCCGCAATGTTGCAGTCCAGCTAAAAATAGCTGATCACCGCCATTACTAGTAAAAAAATAAAAAAATATAAAAAATAATAAAAATGCCATAAATATAGCGTCTTCAAAATAGGGGATATAACTTTTGCGCAAACCAATCAATATACATTTATTGCAAATTATTTTTATTTTACCGAAAATATGTAGAAGAATACATATTGGCCTAAACTGATTTTTTTTTTTTTTTTTTGGATATTTATTATAACAAAAAGAAAAAATATATATATTTTTTCAAAATTGTAGGTCTTTTTTTGCTTATAGTGCAAAAAATAAAAACCGCAAAGGTGATCAAATACCGCCGAAAAAAGCTCTACCCCATCATTGGTGCCATTGGGAGAAATTATCCCCATCATTGGTGTCATTGGGAGAAAATGTGCCCCATCATTGGTGTCATTAGGAGAAAATGTGCCCCATCATTGGTGTCATTGGGAGAAAATGTGCCCCATCATTGGTGTCATTAGGAGAAAATGTGCCCCATCATTGGTGTCATTGGGCCCCATTGTTGGCCTCATTGAGAGAAATTGTGACCCATCGTTGGTGTCATTGGGAGGAATTGTGCCCGTTCATTGGTGGCGGTGGGGAGATTTGCGCCTCATTATTGGTATCAGTGGATGAAATAGTGCCTCGAGGGCCAGAGGCCCCACATCTGGCCCCCGGACCGCAGTTTGGAGACTACTGCTTCAGATACCGAGAAAGACCATAGCAGTGACCTTGTTGAAATCTTTTCTTAAAGTGAAACTAGAGTCTTTTTTACCTTTGACTCCCCCCTCCCCTTCCTTTGGTGTTGACATCTTTATTAGTCTGGCATCTACACAGATGTGCCGTAGGGCTCTGCCCAGCCTTTAGGTGCCCATGTGGGTGGGGTGGTTCCATACATGCGCCAACACAGTGAGTTTTGGAACTTCCATACCCACACTGTGTTCACACATGGACGGGAAACCCATGCATGTGTGCCACAGGGATCTACTGGGACCATCTGGGGGGCAGGGACAAACATCATTCTTGCCTAGGCACAAATACCTTATGAAATTAAATAAGATAATATCCAGTTGTGAGAGAGAGAGAGGGGGGGATAAGGCAGGCATTTTTTTTTTCTTTTTTAGGGTGAAGGTCCGCTTTATGATAATCGTATGATCAGCCACGGAGTTGTAACAAGAAATCAGCTGAACCTGACAATTTTTTACCCCTTTGGCGCCTCCTGGCCCTGTAAAGGGGTTTAGGATGCCTGGAGGCGGGGCAGGGTTTATAATCATGTGACCGCCATGATTGGCTGTCACGGTGGTCATATGATCGGAAAGCTCATGATCCCTACTTGTGTTAGCAGCCGGTAACTGTGCCGAGAGAGCCGGTAGCTGTGGTTCTCATGGTCTGAGAGTCCTTCAGGTGCCTTTTGCCAATCTCCAGGTTGGCGGTAATGTGCCTTTTACTGAGGAGTGGCTTACGTCATGCCACTCTACCATACAGGCCTGATTGCTGCTGATATAGTTTTTCTTCTGGAAGGTTGGTTGTTCTTCTGGAAGGTTGGTTGTTCTTCAGGAAGGTTGGTTGTTCTTCTGGAAGGTTGGTTGTTCTTCAGGAAGGTTGGTTGTTCTTCAGGAAGGTTGGTTGTTCTTCAGGAAGGTTGGTTGTTCTTCAGGAAGGTTGGTTGTTCTTCAGGAAGGTTCTTCTCTCTCCACAGAGAAACGCTGGAGCTCTGTCAGAGTGACCATCGGGTTCTTGGTCACCTCCCTAAACTAAGGCCCTTCTCCCCCCGATCGCTCAGTTTGGCTGGGCGGCCCGCTCTAGGAAGAGTCCTGGTGGTTCCAAACTTCTTCCATTTATGGATGATGGAGGCCACTGTGCTCATTGGGACCTTCAATGCTGCAAAAAAGTTCTGTACCCTTCTCCAGATCTGTGCCTCCATACAGTTCTGTCTCGGAGGTCTACAGACATTTCCTTGGACTTCATGGCTTGGTTTGTGCTCTGACATGCATTGTTAACTGTGGGACCTTATATAGATAGGCGTGTGCCTCTCCAAATCATATCCACACTGGTGGACTCCAATCAAGTTGTAGAAACATTTCAAGGATGATCAGTGGAAACAGGATACACCTGAGCTCAATGTTGAGGGTCATGGCAAAGGCTGTGAATAATTATGTACATGGGATTTATTTCGTTTTTTTCTTTTTAATAAATTTGCAAAGATTTCAAACAAACTTCTTTCATGTTGTCATTATGGGGTATTGTTTGTAGAATTTTGAGGAAAATAATGAATTAAATCCATTTTGGAATAAGGCTGTAACATAATAAAATGTGGAAAAAGTGAATACTTTCGAGATGCGTGGTTATTTTAGGTACCAAAATATTCACCCTTTCCACCAGATCATAAAATAAGTGTACATACTATGGTTACTATTGAAGTTTCACTTATACCAAATTGTGCCACTAGATGGCAGTGTTGTAATAGTTAATGTATATGTATGTAATGTTTGAACCAAAAGCAAAGCTGAAGTGTAAAGAGTAACTCCACTTTTGTTGAGAAAAAAAAAAAAACTTTCCTCTCTGGGTGATCTATGTACATTGCAGCGATTTTCACAAACGTTGTTGCAGATTCCTACCTTTTGCTATTCTGAAGAAATAGCTGTGTGTTTCTCTGCGTCCATGGGCACAGTAAATCTGCACCTGCAGGGATCTAATGAGGAAAGTGGCAGGATCGTCATCCCTTTAGGTGTGGTTGCCCTTTGGGAGTATCTCACCGAAAAGGTTTTTGCAGGGGAATGCCAAAAATCTGACTTGTATCTTAGTGCAGACTTCTAGGGAAAGGTGGAAATGACATTTTCGGGGTGGGGGGCGTTCTGTACAGAACACCTCCAGGTTGCCATATTGCATTTTACAGAAAATGACAGCGCTACAGATTGAAAATTAATAGTCACTTTATTAACGTTAAATTACAATATGACTTGTGTCACAATTCTATATCCTATATTATTATAATTTTTTTTGTATTTCCTAATTTTTCCCACAAAAGTGGAGTTACCCTTTAATCTGATTATAATATTGCCTTCCCAATTCCTCCCTCCCCCTCATTGACATGCTAATTAGTAATAAAAAAAAATTAAAAAAAACTCTGTCGTTATTACATATCTCATTTCAGACCTGTTGACATTATCACTGGGTCTCTGTGCTTCACTATGTAATGCAGGCTGACCATGGCTGATGGGAGGGGCTGGTAGGGTGCTTCCTGAAAACATCCCAGCATACCTCCTCAACTCCAATCCAAGCAGTGGGCTCAGGGCTGGCTTTTGAGAGGGGGTATGCAAATATCAAAATACTTGTTGGGTGGATCTTAGTGTGGAGGAGTGGGAGTACCTAGGCAGGCTGTATTTGTAAGGAGACCGCTCTGAGTAACGCCCACATGTGATGCCAAGCCTCCATGCTTGAAAGAACCGAAATCTAGTGAACGAAAGGGGTCGGCCAGGGATAGTCTAGATCAGTGATGGTGAACTTTGGCACCCCAGATGTTTTGGAACTACATTTTCCATGATGCTCATGCACTTTGCAATGTAGTTGAGCATCATTGGAAATGTAGTTCCAAAACATCTGGGGTGCCAAGGTTCGCCATCACTGGTCTAGATGCTACTGGAGGCCCTCCAGACAGACATGAGGCAGGCTCTATCTGACTTGCCGCAGCTGCTAATTCACATTGTAAGAAGATCCCAGTGTGCAGTGACATCTGGATGGGACTGCCTGTACGTGGATGCACACCCATGCACCCTGTAGGGGAAAACACGTACATGTATATATACAGGGTGGCCATTCTGTGCAGAATGACATATATACAGGGTGGCCATTCTGTGCAGAATGACATATATATATACAGGGCGGCTGTTCTGTGCGGAATCACATATATACAGGGTGGCCATTCTGTGCGGAATCACATATATACAGGGTGGCCATTCTGTGCGGAATCACATATATACAGGGCGGCCATTCTGTGCAGAATGACATATATACAGAGCGGCCGTTCTGTGCAGAATGACATATATATACAGGGCGGCCATTCTGTGCAGAATGACATATATATACAGGGCGGCCATTCTGTGCAGAATGACATATATACAGGGCGGCCTTTCTGTGCAGAATGACATATATATACAGGGCGGCTGTTCTGTGCGGAATCACATATATACAGGGCGGCCTTTCTGTGCAGAATGACATATATATACAGGGCGGCTGTTCTGTGCGGAATCACATATATACAGGCAGCTGTTCTGTGTGGAATCACATATATACAGGGTGGCCATTCTGTGCGGAATCACATATATACAGGGCGGCCATTCTGTGCAGAATGACATATATACAGAGCTGCCGTTCTGTGCAGAATGGCATATATATACACAGGGTGGCTGTTCGGTGCAGAATGACATATATACAGGGTGGCTGTTCTGTGCAGAATGACATATATACAGGATGGCCGTTCTGTGCAGAATCACATATATATACAGGGCGGCCATTCTGTGCAGAATGACATATAGACAGGGCGGCCGTTCTGTGCAGAATGATATATATATATACACAGGGTGGCTGTTCTGTGCAGAATGACATATATACAGGACGGCCGTTCTGTGCAGAATCACATATATATACAGGATGGCCATTCTGTGCAGAATGACATATATATACAGGGTGGCCATTCTGTGCGGAATCACATATATACAGGGTGGCCATTCTGTGCGGAATCACATATATACAGGGCGGCCATTCTGTGCAGAATGACATATATACAGAGCGGCCGTTCTGTGCAGAATGACATATATATACAGGGCGGCCATTCTGTGCAGAATGACATATATATACAGGGCGGCCATTCTGTGCAGAATGACATATATACAGGGCGGCCTTTCTGTGCAGAATGACATATATATACAGGGCGGCTGTTCTGTGCGGAATCACATATATACAGGGCGGCCTTTCTGTGCAGAATGACATATATATACAGGGCGGCTGTTCTGTGCGGAATCACATATATACAGGCAGCTGTTCTGTGTGGAATCACATATATACAGGGTGGCCATTCTGTGCGGAATCACATATATACAGGGCGGCCATTCTGTGCAGAATGACATATATACAGAGCTGCCGTTCTGTGCAGAATGGCATATATATACACAGGGTGGCTGTTCGGTGCAGAATGACATATATACAGGGTGGCTGTTCTGTGCAGAATGACATATATACAGGATGGCCGTTCTGTGCAGAATCACATATATATACAGGGCGGCCATTCTGTGCAGAATGACATATAGACAGGGCGGCCGTTCTGTGCAGAATGATATATATATATACACAGGGTGGCTGTTCTGTGCAGAATGACATATATACAGGACGGCCGTTCTGTGCAGAATCACATATATATACAGGATGGCCATTCTGTGCAGAATGACATATATATACAGGGCGGCCATTCTGTGCAGAATGACATATATATACAGGGCGGCCATTCTGTGCAGAATGACATATATATACAGGGCGGCCATTCTGTGCAGAATGACATATATATACAGGGCGGCCATTCTGTGCAGAATGACATATATATACAGGGCGGCCATTCTGTGCAGAATGACATATAGACAGGGCGGCCATTCTGTGCAGAATGACATATAGACAGGGCGGCCATTCTGTGCAGAATGACATATATAGATATATATACAGGGCGGCTGTTCTGTGCAGATTGACATATATACAGGGCGGCCGTTCTGTGCAGAATCACATATATACAGGGAGGCCGTTCTGTTCAGAATCACATATATACAGGGCGGCCATTCTGTTCAGAATCACATATATACAGGGCGGCCGTTCTGTGCAGAATCACATATATACAGGACGGCCGTTCTGTGCAGAATCACATATATACAGGACGGCCGTTCTGTGCAGAATCACATATATACAGGACGGCCGTTCTGTGCAGAATCACATATATACAGGACGGCCGTTCTGTGCAGAATCACATATATACAGGGCGGCCGTTCTGCGCAGTTTTTGATGCAGAAAAAAAAACCACACTGGACGCATGTCTTGTGGACATCTGCACCGCTGAAAAATGTGTTCGTTTTCGTTTCATTTTTTTGTTTTTTTCGAAAATTCATAAATTTGAAAATTCGTAATTCGGAAATTCGAAGAATCGGAAATGTAAATTCAGAAATTCGAAAATCTGTAATTTGTAAATTTGTAAATTCAATCATTCGAAATTTGGAAATTTGAAAATTCGAAGATCCGTAAATTTGAGAATCTGAAAATGAGAAAGGAAAATCCGAAAATTAGAAAGAACGAAAATCTAAAAATGTAAAATAATATCTAACTAATAATAACTAACTAACAAATTATAGGTATTGTAATTTCCTTTCAAATCAGTGAACATAACGAATATTAATTTATCTGAAGTTACAAATTATCCTAAATAAAGAATGCCGCATCTCAACAAATGAAACAGAACGAAATAATAATAAATAATAATAAATACTTTTTTATTATTATTACAATTATTATTTATTATTAATTCATTTCGTTCTATTAGTTTAGATACGGCATTCATTATTACCGATAATTCGTAACTATGAATAAATTTGTTACGTTCACTAACAGCCAAATTTGAAAGGAAATTCCAATACCTATAATTTAATAGTTACGTTATTAATAGTTAGTTATTATTTCAGATTTTCAAATTGTCGGGTTTTTGACTTTTCGGATTTTCGTTCTTTTGAATTCTCGGATTTTCATTCTTCTTTTCGAATTTCGAATTTCCGAATTTTCGAATATTTTGGGGAAATTCTGATATTTTTGAATTAACTAATTTGTTTAAAATTTGTTAAAAAGCGAATTTGGAACTAAAGGAATTGCACATGTCTAATGTGGTGTAAACTGGCCCTAAACCCAGATGGAAAGTGTGGGTGACTGCACTTCACCAATCATATCTTTTTCCCCCATTAGAGATTTCCAATAAGCACGGAGTGATACGGGTTGGGCACCAGCCAATTAATGAGCCTTAATCATCTCAAGATCTAAAGCCCTCTTAAATGTCAAAAATGAAGAAAGAAAGCAGAAACGGATCTTGCAGCGGTTGTTAAAAAGCTTGTTCTGCAGAGATTGTGGTAAAATTACAAAATGTCTGGTCAGCAGATGCACTAGATAAAGTCATTCATCTTCAAGAGAAGCACACAGTGTTCTTCTAGGGGAAAATATATATACGGTTATCTCTGAATTATGACAGCAGGTGCAAAATGTGAGAAGCAAAAGATCCAACAAGGCAAACCTGTATTCGAAATAATAAACTGTATCCGTTTCCAAAACCTTTCTAGCTTTGGATTGCGTGGGAAAAGATTTTTTTTTTTTTTTGCTTGGGGAAATATCCCTTTGACTTCCTGTCCCAAAATCAAGAGGAAGTGAGACAAAGTCTCTGCAAAGTGATGGAATTGACATCTGTCATCAGAAGGGGTGTCCCCATTGGACGATTGCGTCTCCTTTTTTAAGGGACAATCTTTACCAAATCATATTTCGTACCTGTATGTCACTTATGGACCAAAGCAATTTTTACATTTCCACTATGGGCTCTATTGTTTTGGCAAAAACTCAATATTCAGGATAACAATATAATATCTTCAACTTCTTTTTTTTTTTTTGGGGGGGGGGGGGAGACTAGGCTTTCTTTTGACAATATTGTTTTGCAAAAACTATTTTATATGGAATCTTTTTTTTGGGGGGGGGCGCAAACAAACCCGCAGACGGATGGGGAGGAGGCGATCAGTGGCCCTACCTTAGGAGGCCAATGATGAGGTGGTGCTGTAGCTTCTCCTCCCGGCCGAACAGGAACCGGGTCCTGATACCCGATTGGTCTGGAGTCCTAAGAACTCAACCGAACAATGACTGCATCAGATTGGATGGCTTAGATTGGATTGGCCAACAATTTTCCATGTGGCTCTTTCAATTTGACAATCAAAGCTCATCTAGCTGGTCCTGAAAGAGTCACCCATGGTGCAAATTCCACCCGATTCATCAATGAAGAAAAGGCTTGGAGAAGCTGCAAAACATCTCAACACTACAGAACAAATCCACTTCAACGTGACCGACTACTACTAATTATCCCGTCATTTCTCAGCCCAGGTTTCCTGTAAGAGATGTGCAAAAAAAAAAAAAAAAACAACAGGCAGAGAGTCTATAGGAGATAAGTGGAGAGGATGTTAGACCGATAACACTGCGTCTGAGCTTATGGGAACGTTTCCTGATAACAAGCCGTGTTCTTGGTGATAGAACAAAAGCTACAGTATATCAATGTACAATGGCTGATAGAGCGAAGTTCAGTATCATTGTTCAATATGAAACCTAGAGACAAAAAGATGTAAAAATTAGTATTTTTTTTTTCTGTTTTGACCAGCGTTAGTTTAAAAAAAAAAATTTACTGTAAATAAAAAAAATGTTATGTTATTCGATATGGCAAAGTTATTTGCAAATTAAAAAATGCAGTTTCCTATTATATATATTTTATAAACGTTCCCCCCTCCCTCCCCCCCATTTTGGAGTAAGGGAGGGTTATAACCCCTGTATGATTTATTTTTGCCATCTGTGTCCCATTGGGGAGTTTTAACTTCACTTCCTGTCTCATAGCCAAACAGGAAGTGAGAGGAAATCCCTGCTAATTAAGGGAATCTCTTGGGAACCCCCAGGTCACCAGAATTAGTGTCCCCATTGGAAGATTTCCCCTCTATTACTTTTCTGGGAACAACCCAAAATTTGAAATTTTCTTTTACTTTCAATAATAATCATAGGCATGTACAAGGGGTGTGCCGGGTGTGCCTGGTCACACCCTAATCACCCCGTGTGGGGCAGATTTCCCCTGATAAATTTGGGGTGCCCACTTACCTACGATGATAATGGTAAACAGGACAAATAGAGAGGGTGATACTCCCAAATGGGGATACAGACAGCAATAAAAACTGACAGGGGTTCAAATAAATGTCTGAATACAGTGACTGTATCTGATTGGATCGGGGGAACACTGACTGTATCTGATTGGATCGGGGGAACAGTGACTGTATCTGATTGGGATACCTGTCCACCATAGGTGTGCCCAGCCTATTGCATTAGGGTGTGTAGCCCAAAGCTCAAACACGCACATGTGTATGTAAATATATAGAGGGCAGTAGGGCAATGGACAGTGTAAGTAGGACAGCTGTTGGTGTCAGTAGAGCAGTGGATGACGTCAGTAGGGAAGAGATTGGTATCAGTAGTTTATTTTTTTTTATTACTTTTTTACAATAATTTTTTAATTATTTTTTTCTGAGCCCCATTGGGGGGCTTTGGTGAAATATCAGGAGTCTAAACAGACCCCTGATGTCTCACTTTGGAGAATATGAAAGGAACTGAGGACAGAGATTCCCCAGTCCATTTCTCTGCAGCCAAGCAGCAGGGGCAATCTACGCAGCACAGGGTGATTAGGGTGTGCCCAGGCACACCCGGCACACCCTGTGCGCACGCCTATGCTGTCCACCTACATTCTTACAAGCTGCACAGCATGCCCTGGTGTCACATTGTAGCCAGCATATTACAGAACATCAGGGGGTGGGGCATTGGCAGATAACAGAGGACTGGAAGTACAGCGCAGTGACAAGGACATGGAACAGTCCTGAGACTATTGGCACCGGTGACATATGGCGTTCTCCACCAACCCAGATAAGGTGATGACAAGTTTTCACTTAGGCCCCTTTCACACTGGGGTGGTTTGCAGGCGCTTTTGCTGCAAACCAACCTGAAAGTGCCGCTGCTTTCTCTCCAATGTGAAAGCCCCGAGGGCTCTCACACTGGAGCGGTGCGCCTGGCAGGACGGTAAAAAAAAGTCCTGCTAGCAGCATCTTTGGAGTGGTGTGTATACCGCTCCTCCACCGCTCCTGGCCATTGAAATCAATGGGACACCGTGGCAATACTGCCAGCAAAGCGCCTCTGCAGAGGCGCTTTGCAGTGTTTTTTAACCCTTTCTCGGCGGCTAGCAGGGGGTAAAACCGCCCCGCTAATCGGCCGAAAATCGACGGTAAAGCGCCGCTAACAATAGCGGCCTTTTATCGCCGACGCCACCCCTGCCCCAGTGTGAAAGGGGCTTTAAAGGGACAGTCATTGTACACATTTAATAAGTAGACTAGTATACTGCCAAAAAGCAAAACCTTTAGGCTTTATTCAGACAGGTGAATGTCTTTGTGCATTGAAAGGGAAGAGACTTTTTTTTCCACTCAAAAAAAATAAATAAATAAATACATTTTAGGTCTGAATATTATTTTAAAGTGGTTGTAAAGCCTCAGGCTGGGTTCACACTGGTGCGAACACAGACATTGCATTTTTTTTTTTTTTTTTTATATAATCTTTATTTATCAACATTTTAGTAGAAAAATACACACATTTTAGAAATGCAGGATAGAACACACATATAATTTGTCTATACATCTGCTAGTGCAAATAAGAATTTCGGACCTACGGCGGCGGCCCTATCTGTAATCTACAGTACACATCCTGAATCAGGATGGACATGCGGCGTCGTGTTGGTTGAGCCAACCTTGGCCGCATTCAAAGTGCTCAATGATCAGGAGAGCCAGTGGGCGAGCCCTCCCTGTCAACGGCTCGAACCGAGGGGGGTAAATACCTCCAACAACCTCATCCGTCTCGCCGTGTCCAGGAAGGGCACACCCTTCCCGTCCCCCCACCCACCAGAGGCGGGCAATGAAAACAGGTCCACCTCCCAGTGGGGGGTCTGTGCTCCCCTTTGTTGTCAGCCGCCGCCCATGTCCAGGTAGTGCAACATCTGTATCTTATGACCGCAGCCTGATAATAGGCAACTGGTATGCAGTCTAAGAAGTAAAATTAGAAGGTAGAGAAGGATAAGAAGTAGTTAGAGTCAGAGGGAGAACAAGTATGAAAGGATGGGGAGGTGGGGAAAGGGTAAGGGTGGGGGGGGGGGGGGGGGGGGAGTGGTGTGGAGCATACCTCAGAGTCTGAGAAGGTCCTGTAGATCTGCGCCGGGCGAGTTCTGCCATCGGTTGGTTATCATCCTGGAGGGAGTCTATGAAAAATGTCTATCAGTGGGCCCTGTTACTATTGCCCAGGCGGGATCTCAGGGTTGGTTCTGCTAATTCCAGCAGGGCCAGATCTAGGCTTGAGGGTATGAGATTCGGGTCGAACAAAGTCTCTCCAAGGTCCCCATATGGCCTCAAAGCGTTCCAATTTTCCTTTACAGGATGCTATCCAGTGTTCAGCTTCTCTAATATCATTGACTTTTTTAATCCAGTCATCTCTAGAAGGTACCCTGGATTGTTTCCAATAAATTGGAAGGAGGCGTCGAGCTGCGTTTAAGAGGTGTGGTAGTATGCATTTTCTGTATCTACTAATCGGCATCTGAGGGACATGCAGGAGAAAGTAGACTGGGTTCAAAGGAAGATCCAAGTCTAGAATTTCTTTTATTAGGGATTTGACATCTGCCCAGTATGGCTGTATCAGAGGACATTCCCACCAAATGTGGAGGAGCGTGCCTCTCTGTCCACATCCCCTCCAGCACTGGTCTGATACCGAGGGGTAGATACGAGCTAAATCAGTTAGTACTCTGTACCAGCGCGACAGGAGCTTGTAATTTGTTTCTTGGGTTCTGGATTCAATAGAGCTTGAGTGGGTGAGCTGATAAAGGTGTGTTAGTTGGGATGTGGAGAAGTCTAGTTGTAAGTCTCTCTCCCATGTCCGTATGTAGGTCGGTCTGAGATTGTCATTAGCACTGTTTAATAAGCGATACATTTCAGATATTAAATGTGGGATCGGGTCGTCCTCTACAAAAAGTTGCTCGAAAGGAGTAAGAGTGGAAATATCCCTTATGGATTGTCCGTGAGTTTCGAAAAAGTGGTGGAGCTGTCTGTAGCGCCAGAAGTTTATTTTGGATCCCTTGTGTCTACTTTGTAGGTATTCGAAACTCATCAGCTTACCGTTGCTCATCAGTTTCCCACAGCTGGCATTACCATCATCCACCCATGGGGCGAAAAAGGCCATTTGCTCACCTGGCAAGAACCAAAGAAATCCCCCTAACGGGGCTAGTGGAGACATGGGCGGTGATAGGTTTAAGATCGAGTTTAGTTTGTCCCAAGTGGAGAGGGTGTGTCTCGTCAGTGGGGAAGTTGAGTCTGAGAGCCCGCGGTATTCATTTGGTAGCCAGGGAGCAAAGGCCAGATTCCTGCCAGCTAGCCATTTCTCAAGAGAGACCCAAATTTTTGATTGGGTGTGGAAGCGCCAGTTGAGGATCCTCTGAAGGGCAATTGCTTTGTGATATTTCAATATGTCTGGGATCCCAAGGCCACCTGCTAGTTTTGGGCGTTTTAATGTCCTCATGGCTATTCTAGGGTTACGTGCATTCCACACAAATCCCGTTATGATGCTATTAATCTGGGAAAAGAATTTGGTAGGCAGTGGGATTGGTATCATTTGAAGAAAGAAGAGTACACGAGGTAGAACATTCATTTTTATGATATTAATACGGCCTATCCAAGTGAACGCAGTCTTGGTCCAGAGGGAGAGATCTTTTTTAATTGAATGAAGTAGGGGGGGGAAATTTGCATCATATAAGGAATCAAAGCTGTCTGTCAATTGAATCCCTAAGTATCGGATGGAGGATTTAGCCCAGGTGAAGGGAAAGGAGGCTTGTAGGTTACTCATCATTGCAGGGGTTAAGAGAATAGGTAAAATTTCAGATTTGGAGTAATTAATTTTGAAATTTGAGAGTGATCCGAATAATTTCAGTTCCTTCATCAGGACTGGCAATGATAACAAGGGTTCTGAGAGGTGGAATAACACATCATCAGCGTAGGCGGATAGTTTGTGTTCAGTGTTTCCTACTCGTAGACCCCTTATGTCTGCATTCGCCCTGACCGTGCATAGTAATGGTTCAAGGACTAGAGCGAAGAGAAGGGGGGACAGGGGGCACCCTTGTCTCGTGCCATTCCTAATCGGGAACCTAGAGGAAAGCACTCCATTCACCTTGACCTGTGCACAGGGAGTAGAGTAGAGCGCCAGGATAGAGGTCAACATGCGTGTTTTAAGCCCTAGTGTCTCCAACACCGCTTTGAGGTACGACCAGTTGACCCGGTCGAAGGCCTTTTCAGCGTCCGTGGAGAGAATGATGTAAGGTTTGGAGTCAGGGTTTGATCGGGCCCAGTGGATGAGTTGTATGGCCCTAATGGAGTTGTCCCTCGCCTCCCTCCCCTTAATAAACCCAGTTTGGTCGGGGTGGATGATATTGGGCAGGAGATTCCCGATCCTATTCGCTAAAATCTTGGCTAGTATCTTAACGTCCACGTTAAGGAGGGAGATCGGGCGGTAGCTTTGGGGGAGCGTCGGGTCTTTACCGTCTTTTGGCAACACTGTGATGTGAGCCAGGAGTGCCTCAGAAGGCATGGGGGCCCCTTCCGCTATGGAATTAAAGTAAGCGCACATGTGGGGTTTAAGGAGGGGTAGGAAGGTTTTGTAGTACAATCCCGAGTATCCGTCCGGTCCCGGGCTTTTTCCTGTAGGGAGGGACTTCACTATCAGTTCAATCTCCCCAGGGGAGATCGGAAGTTCAAGGTCAGTACACTGGTCTGCACTCAATGTTGGAGCGCCAGCAGCAGCCAAGTAGTCTCGTATGGCTGTGGACTTGGATTGCTGTGTTTCTGGGGGGTTGTCAAGATGTAAATTGTATAGGTGTGTGTAGTAATCTTGAAACCCTGAGGCAATTTTGGAGGACCGAGCTGATACCTCCCCAGAAGGGGAACATAATTTTTGTATGCAAGTCTGCGCGTGCTTCTTACGAATGGCTCTAGCAAGCATACGACCACATTTGTTGCCGTGTTCGTAATATTTGTGTGATACTCGTCTGGCTTGCCTACGAGTCTGCCGATCCAGCAGGAGCAAAAACAAATCTCTTAGCTCAGTTAGCCTCTGCAATGCCTCAGGGCCTCCATTTCGTTTATGTTTGAGTTCCGCGTCTTGTAGGGCGGCCAACACTCTTTCAAAGTCTGCCTGAAGTATCTTTTTAAGTCTAGCCCCTTGTGATATTATCTCTCCTCTGATCACTGCCTTGTGGCCCTCCCACACTACGCCCATGCTGATATCATCCGTCACATTTTCATTAAAATAATTTGAGATGGTCTCAGATACCTTGGCTACTGCCACTGTATCGTCCAACAAATTTTCATTCAGCCTCCACGTCCAGGTCCCTCGGGAACCTGAAGGGAGTGTTAGGGTCACCCCCACTGGTGCGTGATCAGATAGAGTGATGTTCCCAATGAACGCGGACTGCATGAGCTCTAGTGTTGGGCGGTCCACATAGACGTGGTCTATGCGGGTGTATACATCATGTACTGCCGAGTGATAGCTGAAGTCTCTCTCCTTTGGATGGAGGACCCTCCAGCTATCAAGCAGCAAGTTGGACTGAAATGACTTTCGGAAGTGTTTTAGGAAAGCATAAGAGTGTGAGTGTCTAGAGCTGGAGGTATCTAACAGGGGGTCCGGGCTAACGTTGAAGTCCCCTCCCAAAATAACATAGCCTTCTTTAAAGTCTGCTAGTAGGTCTAGAGTATTGTCGATGAAAGTAATTTGATTAGAATTGGGCGCATATAACGAGGCGAAAGTATATTTTCGTCCCGCTATGGTTCCTTTCAAAAATACATAACGGCCTAGTGGGTCCATTTTGCTGTCCGAGAGCTGGAAGGGGCAATTCCTGTGAATAGCAATCGTGGTGCCTTTAGATTTAGCTGTGGGGGAGGTGCTATGGAACCATTGGCTAAATAAATGGGTAGGTAATCTAGGCAGGGAGTGATGAGTAAAGTGGGTTTCCTGTAGGAAAACCACGTGAGCTTTTAACTTCTTAAGTTCCCACCAAAGTTTGTTTCTTTTCCCCGGGGAGCATAGGCCTCTTATGTTGTATGATATTACCTTAATAGTAGACATGTCTGAATAAGTGGTAGGGAGGATGTCGGATGGACTCGCTCGCCCGGCGCAGCATCTGAAGTCCTTGGTTGCTCCTAGAAAGGAAGGAAAGAGGGGAACAGAACGGTGGGGGGGAGGAAAGTGAATAGAAAAATGAACAGAGAAAACAAACTGTTAAAATAACGTAAACAATACGACAAGACATTCTCAAAGTCTGTAAATAGACTATCTATAGGTGGGAGGTCCCCCTCGGAAGGAAGGGGGCCTCAGACCTTACCTATTGCCCCAACTAGGGACTGTACCCAATATAGGGTGGCCTATGTGGGGGAACGTGGGCCCAAACACAGGGTGGAGAGCGGTGCCCCGTCTCCACACACCGCGTCTTAAAAGGTGTTTGGGGTTGGAGGTGGGGAGAAACTACTGTGTTAAATTTTTGGAGTTCACATTTTCCCACCCAGTACCAGAACATCAGAGAATACATATATGAGGAAAAATTATTATTTACTACTAGTCATAACTCTTGAGTGATCTGCAATCACAGCCAACTGGATCTCAGCTAAAAGCGTTAAGGCTGATATTGGGGGGCCTAATCTCTACAGGAGAGAAAAGAGGGGGAGGCCTTTTCTTAACTACTGGGGAAGTCTATGACCACTGTAAGAGTCCGGGGGGACTATTCCCTCAGTCACGGGTAACTGAGGAGCCATGGAGAGTATCTTGATGCTGAAGCTGTCTGTCCCTTCTGCGGTTCCTACGGGTAGTAGTTGACCATGGTGTTGGGACCTGGATCCCAGGAACGCCAGATGAAATTCTCCAATCCGGAAAGTCCACTGCGTCTAGGCCCAGAGAGGACAGGAACTGAGGGAGATCATCCTTGTTGCGGAGTGTGACTTGTCTTCCATCTTTAGTCGCCTGCAGAAAAAAGGGGAACCCCCAGCGGTAAGGAAGGCCAGCATCTTGGATCGCCGTCAAGAGAGGCTTCAGGGCTCTGCGCTGCATGAGGGTGCGTCTAGATATGTCCTGATAAAAGAATAAACGTGCACCATCGAAATCATAGTAGGGTTTGTTGCGCATTTTTTGCATGATGCTGTCTTTTAAAGTGAATTTGTGGAGTTTGCAGATTACATCCCTGGGGTTGTCCACTTCTGGGGAGGGGGGTCTTAGTGCCCTGTGAGCTCGGTCAATTTCTATCGGAGCCGTGGCCGGAAGGCCCAATATGTCTCTGAATATATCTGTCAGCGTGGGGATAATATCCCTTGGGGCTGTGGCTTCTGGGAGACCCCGAATCCTAATGTTCGCTCTTCTGCTGCGATTTTCTGCATCATCCAGCTGACATAATAGGGTTTCAATCTGCTGGCCTTGCTGCTGACATTTAGATTGCAGTAGAGCAATAGTGGGGAGAACCTCCTCTAGCTTCTCTTCTAATGCTTCAGCCCTGTTACCCAGGTGGGAAGTGTCAGCTTTTAGTTGGGCAATGTCCTCTGTGAAAGCTTTCTCTACCCTGCTTGTAAAACGTTCAAGGTCCTCCTTAGTGGGTAAAGACATAATATGGCGCTTGATATCCTCTTCACAGAGGTAGTCAGATAGTTCAGAGCGGCCATCTAAAGAGGCAGGGGAGGTACAGGGGGCTGAATCACTCACCGACCCTGGGGATGGCACCGGAGATGCTGCTGAGGCTGAAGCTGTCCCTTTCAGGGTTCGGGTTGAGGCCGTTGCTGGCTGAGAGGATTTTGTGGCTTTCTGGGCCTTCCCGGTCGGCGCCATCTTGGAGGCTTCCGGGCCTAGTCCTCGGGTCCCGGAAAAGTATAAATCCAGCTGTCCCTGCCGCGATCTGTCGGTCCTGGTCGGTTGGGAGCTCTGCCGAGATCGTTGTGACATGGGGGGGATCTTGTAAAAGTGAGTATCCCCCTATGTAAAGCTGAGATTGTGCTGCGGTGTAGCGGAGCTGAGGCAAAGCACGTCCTCACTCCTCCATGTCCAGGACACGCCCCCACAGACATTGCATTTGATTGGCACCACATTGCTGTGCAGATCACATGGGACGTCTGTGCGATGCAAATGCAACCAGTTTGTGTGGCTGAATTCGCATCGCATTCGGACCGAAATGGTACAGGGCCCCTTTTTTTGATCAGCACTGGAAGCAGATCGCATGGGTGTTCACTGATCTGTGAACTGATCTGGGTGTGTCATTCAGTTTACATTGACACCCCCTCAGCGGTTCACAGATGTCAGTGTGGACCGTCTGCGATTCAGGGGCGATGCGGGAATCTGCACAGGATTCGCAGGGTTTCCCGCATCGCACCAGTGTGAACTCAGCCTAAAGGCTTTTCACTAGACATGTGTAACTCATTTCATTCCAAATTCGTTTAACGCATTTAGACAAATTCCTTAATTCGGAAATACAAAAATAAGAATGAAAATCCGAAAATTCAAAAACCCGAAAATCTGATATAATAACTAATAAAAACCTACCTGTTACTATTACTGTTAAATTATAGGTAATGGAAATTCCTTTCAAATTTGGCTGTTAGTGAACGTAACGAATACAAATTTATCTGAGAATTTGATAGTTATTATTAGTTAGTTATTTAGAATTTTTGGATTTTCAGATTTTCGTTTTTTTGAATTTTAGAATTTCCAAAAAAAAAAAAAAAAAAAAAAAAAAAAAAAAAAGGAAGAAGAAGAAAATGAAAACGAACACATTTTTCGGCAGTGCGCGTGTCTATTTTTTACCTTAATGCGTTCTATGTCCTCAATCTCCTTTCTCTGTCTCAAAGGATGTGGCGGACCATCCATTAGGGGCCCCCCCCAATCCGGCCCCCTAATCTACATGCGGGGCGCCGGACGCATGGATTGCATTGGGGTTTTTTTTTTTTGAAGCACGTGATTAGAGCTGGAGGCTCTAATAGGTTTTAGGTTTTCAAAAAAAGGTGGGCTCGGGGTGCAGAGCACTGTTCCGAGCCCACCCACTTGTGTAACATTAGCGAATTAATATTCGCTAATGTCTTCCTGCTTTTCCTCACGGCCAACCAGGAAGCCGATCCCTGAGAGCTTCAGAAATTAAAGAATACGTTACAAAACAATACATCACTTTTGAAACTTTTGTAAGTTTTTTGCTAAAATTAACAAAAGATAAAACAATAAAAAAAAAATTAATAAAATTAAAAATAAGCAAAGAAAAAAAAAAAAAAAGAGAGAGAAGGGGGCAGACTCGATGGACTACTCAAACTTTTTCTGCCGTCACATCTCTGTGTTTCTATGTTTGAGTAACCTTTTCGTTTGATGCATGCAAAAAAAATAAAAAAAAAATAAAAAAGAATCCCTGGCTGTCACCAAAACTAGCTTCCCCATTGGAAGGTTTTGGAAAATTTTGGGAGACAACAAACAAAAACCTGACAGGGGTTCTAATCCCTCTCGAGAAAATTTCAATACTTATAATTTAATAGTTCATAATAGTGAAGTTATTATTAGTTGGTTAGCATTTCAGATTTTCGAATTTTTCGCATATTCCAATTAATAAATATTGGGAAAAATTTGTTAAATGGGTTTTCGTTAATTTGGATATTTCCGAATCAACAAATTTGTTGAAACTCGTTAAAAAAAAACACTTATTTGGAACAAAACGTTTTGCACATGTCTATAGGTCAACATTTACGCTCACCTCTGCCGTTGGGTACAGGAAGTCTTTAGGTTCCGGTTACCTTCATGAATAGGCCCCGCTTTGTTTTACCTTAATTTGGAATCCTATGGATGACAGTGAAAAGTTTATTTTTGCTGTTGGGAAGTTTGTTGCCACCCTTGTTTTTCTCACAGAGGAGATATACCGTCTCCCCTCCCCAATTCCTGGAATTCACCCAAAGGGATTAACCTTTCCCCCGCCAAGCACAGCCACAGGGGGATAATGGGCCTGCTCCGGCCAAAGTCAGCGTCAACGTGTAAACACGGGCTCAACCACAGCACAGCCAGCACAACGGCCGGGTCTGTTCTCCAGTCAAAGGAGGCTTATTCTCCCTGCGCTCCCCCTGTGTACCGACTCTCTGCCGCTTCCCATACTTCCCTGAGCTGCCTATTTACAGAGAAGGGAAAGAATCACACAAGATGTAGGAAAAAGTTCCGAAGATCAGTGAATGCGTCACCTTCCTTCGCTGGAGATCAGTACGGGCGCAGGAGGGAGACAAGCAAAGGTGGGCATCTTAAAGGAAACCTCTGCTGAAGAAAGCATGCCGCTATCTCTTGCTGAAAATGCTAGTTGCCTGAATATCATGTTGGGTTCGGCATTTTGGGTCACCGACCTGGAAAAAGCATGCAAGAATTGTGATTCAGACTAATGTTCTAGGTCAGTGGTCTCCAAACTGCAGCCCTTTGCTTGCCTTTATCTGGCCCTTGGGGCACGATTCCTCCAACTGACAACAATGATGGGGCACAATCCCCCCACTGACACCAACAGGGGCATAATTCCTGCCATTGACACCAACAATAGGGCACTGTTCCTCCCACTGACACCAACAATGGGGCACAATCCCCCCCACCGACACCATCAATAGGGGCATAATGTTTGCCACTGACACCA
This sequence comes from Lithobates septentrionalis, assembly GCA_037952835.1. NCBI lineage: Eukaryota > Metazoa > Chordata > Amphibia > Anura > Ranidae > Lithobates > Lithobates septentrionalis. The sequence goes on from JBBDGP010002410.1 coordinate 1,100,685, forward strand.
ATGGGGCACTATTCCACCCACTGATACCAATGATGGGCACCCTTGCAGCCACTGACACCACCACCAGAGGCATAATTCCTGCCACCGACACCAACAATGGGGCACTATTCCTCCCACTGAAACCAATGATGGGGCACTATTGCTTCCACTGACACCAATGATAGAGCGTTATTCTTCCCACCACGGTGCAACCATTAAGGGTGCACGGGCGCCGTCCCCTCTCTCCAGCCACCCCCTCTCTGTGTATAAAGGATAGATTTATGCATTGCAATCTATTGATGGGGCACAGTGGCTGCGTTTGATGGGCACAGTGAGACTGCAATTGATGGGTTTTTTTTCAGAATTTTTCAGTTTGTGCCCCTCCAAAAATTTTGAGCACCAGCCGCCACTGTCTCCCACTAAAGATGTGGCATTGTTTACTCCCACTGGCCCCCCTAAAGTGTAAAGGACAGGAAACTGGCCCCTTGTTTGAAAAGTTTGGAGACCCCTGTTCTAGGTGCTGGTTCCAGATCATTGACTTAAAGAGGAAGTCCCCTTAATCATGGCTACACCCCCCCCCCCCTTCACCTCCACCTCCACGGGCACCGCCATTTTTGATTGGCTGGTGCGTGTGCCACAGGGCTCTGCTGGATCCTTGGGACCTTTTTGTGCACATTCTGGACAGCATCGTCCTCCCACGCATGAACAGATATGCCAAAGGTCTCTGCCGAAGCCTGGCAGCGCCCTTCACCACATCCGCGCAACATCATTCTCACCTAGACAATAAAGGAAATGCCCTGCAGCACAAAAAATAAAAAAGCATTTAAAGCCCAACTCCAGGTACCTATAAAATTATCTTTTGGAGTGGGGTTGCACCCCACTGCAAGGATTAATAGCTCCTTTTGTCTAGGGCAGAGGTCTTCAAACTTTCTAAGCAAAGGGCCAGTTTTCTATTCTTTAGACTTTAGGGGGGCCGAACTGTGACCGCTGGGAGAAAAAAAAAAAACCCAGTATCACGGGGCATAAGTAATGCCCCATCATTGGTTTGAATGGAAGGAATAGTGTCCCATTGTTGGCATCAATGGGAAAAATAGAGCCCCATCAATGATGACAGTGGGAGGAATAGTGCCCCATCAATGGTGTCAGTTGGTGGAATAGCACCCCAAGGGCCAGATAAAATCAAGCCAAGGGCCACATCTGGCCCACAGGCCACAGTTTGGAGATCACTGGTCTAGTGGAGAGAAAAAAAACCAAACAGTTTTAGGTATCTGATCCTCCGCTCCCCCATGCTTCGGCTATGAACTGTCCCTTGAGGTCATCTTGTCCAAAGCAGGGCTTTAGACCCTACTTTGGCCTTGACGATGTCAGGACCCCAGACCACTGGAGTGCGGGGGGAAAAAGATGCTGCGGAGACCAATATAGAAGTGGGGAGGAGCACAAAAGTAAACTTTTTTTGATCCTCTAGACCAGGGGTCTTCAAACTGCGGCCCTCCAGGTGTTCAGGAACTACGATTCCCATCATGCCTAGTCATGTCTGTGAATGTCAGAGTTTTACAATGCCTCATGGGATGTGTAGTTCTGCAACAGCTGGAGGTCCGCTGATTGCATATCCCTGCTCTAGACCATGGGTGCTCAACCTGTGGCCCTCCAGCTGTTGCGGGACTACAATGTCAGTTAAACAAGCATGACTCCCAAAGGCAGAGGCATGATGGGACTTGTAGTTCTGCAACAGCTGGAGGGCCACAAGTTGAGCACCCATGCCCTAGACCTAAACATGCTGCCTTGCAGTGGCACAGCCTCATTGCAAGGGTCTTTTTTTGGTTGTCTGGAGTTAGGCTTTCCTTTAGACAATTCATGGCAGCATACTACCACACGTAGGCTGCCATGTTGGTGCCAGGAAATCTAATTGTGGGAGAGGGAGGGAGCTGGAGCCAGGTGCACACATTGGGGGAGATTTCTTAAGACTGGTGCACAGAAAATCGGGTGCATAAAACCTGGAAGCTGATTGGTTACTATGCAAATCAGATTTTGTGTGCACCAGTTTTACTAAATCTATCTTCCCCATTGTGTTTTGTAGTGAAGGTCCACTTTAATTTCCACAAAAAAAATCTCCCATTGAGTTGTATGGACCAGATAATCACATTTTGTATTATTCTTTATTTGTGTATAATGCTGAAGTACTGTATCTGGTTATATATTTCTCACGGCTTGAGTGAATTTACATTTTTGGGCCGACAACGCTGAAATGAACTAGTGAATGCCATTTCCTACGAGCGTTGTCGCCCCTGCATCTGTCTTCCTGGGCTGGCGACATAAGCAAGTCGGAAGTTCTCATTAACCTCCCTGGCGGTATGATTATGTCAGATTTCTGCATCTCAAAGCGGTACAATTGTTTTGCATAGAAATTTGGCGTTTTATATTATAGGCCTGTAATTCTTAGCAATAACACACTTAGATCTGTCCACCAAGAGTCTAGTAGATATCCCGGGTATGATGAAGTTTGAAACGCAAAATCATAAATTATAATATAATAAAGAACTATAATTATAAAAAATAATATAGTAATAAAATGAATTTCCCCGCGATTCACTGTCGCTCAATTCTGCAACTGTTCTAATTTACTATCGCTGATTTCTAGCTGGTCTAAAACTACTTTTGACATAAAAAGGGACACTTTTTGGTTGCTATGGACAATCTCAAGTTTCCAGGCAGAAAGAACACATATATTATATATAATATAAAACTGCATGCAGGGCATAGGACAAAGCACTGGGGACAAAAAGGGATGTGAAATAATTTCATACAGTATTGTAATCTGTAAGATTACACTGCACTGTATGTATTATGAATTTTCAATTCTTTGATTTTGCCGCCGGGCTCCGCCCCCGTGCGTTGCGACGGTCGCAGGGAACAGAGCCCGGAACACAGAGGCATTGGGCGGAAGACAGAGCCCACAGACACAGCGGGGGGACAAGGCAAGTAACCTGCACCAGGATCCTGCAATGCAATCCCGAGTGTGGCTCGGGGTTACCGCTGAGGCTGGAGTCACACCTATGCAGTTTTAGTGCTTTTTGCAGATTTGCACTACAGTCCATTTAACATGGTTTCCTATGGAACATGTTCTGTAGTGCAAATTTGCAAAATGCAAAAAGCACTAAAACTGCATAGGTGTGAATCCAGCCTTACGATACTGAAATTTAACCCCGAGCCACACTCGGGATTACTGCCAGGGAGGTTAAGTAGGATCAGGGCCTTTTTTACTCAGAAAATGGGTGCAGGAACTCCCCCCGCCCCCCCCCCCCTTTCAAGTCACCCCTCGTCTCCGCCCTCTAACCACCTCCGAGCATCGTCCCTTGGTACCACCCCCGACCCACCTCCCAGTACCGCCCCTTTTAGAGAATACAGAACCAAGCATCATTTTGTGGGGCTAGGTAATTTGTATGGAATTTGTTAATGAGATAAAAAAAAAAAAAAAACAAAAACAAAAAAAAAAAAAAAACAGTAAAATAAAATAGATCCCCTGTAAACTAGCAACAATAGATACAACACAGCAACAATGGACCCCCCCCTCCCCCAGCAACAACGGACCCCTCCCTCAACAGTAGATCCCTCCCAACAATGATTGGCCCTCCAGCAACATAAGACCCACCCCAGCAATAGTAGATCCCCCTCCAGCAACTTTGGATCTTCCAGCAGTCAGCATCAATGGACCCTCCAGCATCCCTTGCTACATTATCTGCTGGAACTGCGTTCCCGCTGAAAAAAGAAGCCCCGAGTAGGATACACAAAATGGCCCTTATTCATGAAAAAAAACACTCAGGACTAAACATGTGCGGTTCGTTTCATTACGAATTAATATTCGGACAAATTTTGTCATTCGGATATATTCGAATACCCGATTTACAATGTTAACGAATTTTACCGAATGCTCTGAATAACAAAACGAAATTCGTCCGAATTGAATTGAATTCATTCTAACTGTACACATATTGCTGAAAATCAAAGACTGTGTGTTATTAGAGTACCATTTCTAAATAATGCTGCTTTTGTTAAGCCAAAAGGTGATTTAAAGAGTCATTGTAATCAATTTGATGAAGATTTTTCTTTTGTTTGTTCACTTTGCCGCAATCGAATCAAAAAAAAAAAAAAAAAAAAAAAAAAAAGTATTAACTGAGCAATATTTATTATTTTAATCATTGCAAGCAGGATAGAAATCAATTAACTGCAAGCTGACTGTTTGCTGACCTATGACTTTACAACTACTTTAAAAATGGTTGTAAGCCTCAGACATGAAATACAAACAAAGCATATCCCTCTATAGTGTGTACTTGTCTCAATTGTGAGCACCAAGTGTCATTTCTGTCTGCTGCCTCCTTCCTCTGCTATCAGCATGAATCACTTCATTTTCCTGACACCAAGAGAAAAAAAGGTGACAGGGGAGGGAGCTCCAGCACACAGCCTGTGATTGGCAGCCTCAACGCTGTTCCTGTGTGCAGGGGGTGTGTCCCTTTCCTCCAGTCAGCTCTCCTCGCTGATTGTAACTTCAACACCCCACCCCCTGCTTCTCAGAGCGAAGGTATTCTGTGTAAATTCTGCACTTTGAATGGATGTGGGGGAAAGACAGGTACAACTTTATGTAGGAGGATTTATAGACGTATCACCTGAGGCTTTTCACTGCATTGGGTACATATAAAGGGTTTACAACCACTTTAAGGCTGAATTCCATGGAAAAAAATATTTTAGCCATTTGCTGTGTAAATAAATTACTTCTATGGTGGTCTGTCCTATGTTTGGCTGCTGGTTCCATTGGATAAAACTGTTCCTTTCAATCAGCCCCCAGATCACAAAATGTCGGGTGCGGACTTTGAGCTCCGGCTGCAGTATCCTGACCAAAGCAGGTTGCTCATAACATACCTCCTCCATTTAGAAAAAGCCTTGTATTTTTTTTTTTTTTTTTTTTTTTTTTTACATAAAGCAAGGCTTTCTGTGATTGGAGGAAGGGAGATGATCTTCTTCTGTCCCTCCTCCAATCACAGCAAGCCTTGCATTTAGCGAAAAGAATACAAGGCAACGTGCTTTCTATAAAGATTTAAGAACAGATCATTCTTCTAATATGCTATCCTCCCCTCTGGACTGTAGTGTAGCCTCAGCATTCCCCATCCCCACGTGCCAGCAAGCAGGTCAAGTTTATTACCAGCGTGCCTTAAAAAGGGATAAAGAAAAATTTTTAAAAAAATGGTGCTTTATTATGCAGTTTGTATATTTAAAAACTGTGGCCACCACTGCACCTCATCGTTTGTCTGCTACATTTGATGGGTCAGGACAATGGTTAATGAGGAGGCACGGAGCGTGACTATGCCAGCTAAGGTCACAGTTTGACTAAAAAACAGCTTACCGCATGGGTTTGCTTTAAACAAAGGCTATCATCAGCGTAGGGTTACCTTTATTAGCCAGAAATGCCTCTTTTGTGCACCCCTCTGATCTTAGTCTCACTTTTTAATCAAGGTCTTGACTTCCACAACTGGGGCTAAGATAGGTCTTCCTGGAACGGAGCCCCATACACCCAAACACCGTTTCTGTCCACCCTGAGATTTATAGGATAATGGCTTAAGACAGGGGTCTCCAAACTTTTCAAATAAAGGGCTAGTTTACAATACTTCAGATTTTAGAAGGCCCGATTTGTGGCCAGTGGGGGTAGAAAATGTCCCGGGCCCTGCATCAGTGAGAACATGGCCTCAGTGAGGAATAGTGCCCCATCATTGGCGTCAGTGGGAGGAAGAGAGTCCCATCATTGGCGTCAGTGGGAGGAAGAGAGTCCCATCATTGGCGTCAGTGGGAGGAAGAGAGTCCCATCATTGGCGTCAGTGGGAGGAAGAGAGTGCCATCATTGGCGTCAGTGGGAGGAAGAGAGTGCCATCATTGGCGTCAGTGGGAGGAAGAGAGTCCCATCATTGGCGTCAGTGGGAGGAAGAGAGTCCCATCATTGGCGTCAGTGGGAGGAAGAGAGTGCCATCATTGGCGTCAGTGGGAGGAAGAGAGTGCCATCATTGGAGTCAGTGGGAGGAAGAGAGTGCCATCATTGGCGTCAGTGGGAGGAAGAGAGTGCCATCATTGGCGTCAGTGGGAGGAAGAGAGTGCCATCATTGGCGTCAGTGGGAGGAAGAGAGTGCCATCATTGGCGTCAGTGGGAGGAATAGTGTCCCATCATTGGGAGGAAGAGAGTCCCATCATTAGCATTAGTGGGAAGAATAGAGTCCCATCATTGGCATCAGTGGGAAGAATAGAGTCCCATCATTGGCATCAGTGGGAGGAATAGAGTCCCATCATTGGCATCAGTGGGAGGAATAGAGTCCCATCATTGATATTAGTGGGAGGAATAGTGCCCCATCATTGGTATCAATGGGAGGAATAGTGGCTCATTGGAAGGAATAGTGCCCCATCATTAGTGTCAGTGGCAGGAATAGTGCCCCAAGGGCCGGAAAAAGGCTAGCAAGGGGCGGCATCTGGCTCTCGGACTGCAGTTTGGAGGCCACTGGGTTAAGAAGTAGGCAAGGTTTCTCTGGGGGAAGGCCCTAACCCCTTTGTGGCCAGGGATCATTGAAACATAGATCCTCAGACCAAAATTTAGCAGCATCAGTTAACGTGGACTAACTTATATCCTAAGTTGAAAAGGACATATAAAAGCATTGATACACTGTATCAACAAAACCCTGCTCTGTTTTTATTTAAATTATAGGCCGACAAATGCGCAAGAATAAAAAAAAAAATATATTTTTTCAACTTTTTAGTTCAATTTTTTTTTTTTTTTTTTTAATACTGTAAATTGTCTATGACAATTGTGGTATTAAACAGATAAACACTGTCACCTACAGAGGCTACAGCGGTATTGACCGATTTAAGACTTTTTTTTGTCAGGGAGCTAGCTCTGAAAAGGCTTCTGTGTGGGGAATCAGGATAAAAATAATAATAATGTGAAACCAAGATCAGAGAGGCACACAGGGGAATGGTATCATCTCACACAGGACATTAGGCAGTTTACTTTAGGCAGTTTAAACTTACTGACTTGTTAATTTTCAAGTTCAATTGACCCTTAATAGTACTCAAGAATTTTAAATGAAAGAATTGCACATATGTGGAACTATGTAAGCATTCAGAAACCTTGGTAGTCCATTTTTTTATCATTAATATTGTTCCTGCTACCATCATGACAGCATTTACTTTAATTGTCACTTCAACCAACGTACATTTGGTAGCTCCTCACCAACAATTCTTTTTTCATTTTTTTAATTTATTTATTTTTATTTGTAATTGTGATGGCTCAAGCTGCTTGAGGCAATATACTACTGCAGCAAAATGGCCGATGCCCGCAGCCTCATTTTGCTCATGTGTACCAAAAATATTCAACGTTACGACGTCTGTCAAGGTTAAACTAACGCTAAAAGCAGACAGGTCCTCATATATATATAAAAAAAAAAAAAAAATGATGATTAGGAAGTTTTTGACAAAAGTGCCACAGCATGGCCATTCTTGAAAAGTCCAAAGTTCACAGCGCAGGATTTCGGCAATAAATATAAAAAACAAAAAAACATGTAATTCCATCTGTAATTTTTCCCCTCAAGTTAAAAGGTGTTTTAAAAGGCTCCAGGCCCCTGGACACCCTCTCATTGCACGTTCAATGTATCTGCAAGTAATGCGGAATGCTGTAGTTGAAGAGTAGAAAGTCCATCTTGTACAAATTGAAGAGACGCCGTTGGTAGAAGCGGTTGATGCCTTTGAAGAACTGTGCCGTCATGCCATCGGTGGTCCGTGTGGTTTTGGAGGAAGACGGAAACTTTATGGAGTCACCTACACCAATGAGCTGAAGAAGATATCTGGCATCCTCCTCCAAAGTTTCGTATTTTCCTATCACGTCATACTGGACAATGCACGGGTGGCACAAAGAATGGACCCGTTCCCAGTGCTCATTAAATGGCTCCTCTCTCTGAGTCTGGGGGTCCACCAGGTAATAAAGGAACTCTTCAAAAGTGACATCATCCCCCCGCTCAAGTGCCTCAAGTGAAGGATCCCTGCGATGGCGCTCTACGATCTTGGTGCCGTACCGCTTGTGGAAGGCCGTGTTGTAGGTCCGAGTAAACTTGTTCCTGTAGGCCGAAACCAGCCTCTCGAAAGGCTCCCTTACGAAGATGAACTTGAGGTAGTTCCGCAGGCGGTAATTGATCTCCGGGGTGCTGAACTCTGAGAGGGTGCGGAGGTTTGAAGGAATGTGAGCCTCGTTGGCTGGAATGACGGCAGGGTCATTGAATTTGCCTTGGCCGTTAAGGACCATCATGACCCTCTTCCAGTTGGTGCAGGCCACCTTGGGCACATAGCAATAGATCAACCCATGGGAGTCGTCCACAACCAGGTGTTTGAGGTCCTCCGCGGTCAGGACGCGGCGTTTCCTGGTGTACGTCTTGCAGGCGCTGCCCAGCAGCTCCCGACGGTTTTGGTGTGTAGCTTGGATCGATGAGGGTTCAAACTGGAATGGACAAGGAGAAAAAAAAAAAAATTGAACATATAAGTTTTTATTTTTTATAGACTGTAAAAATCAATATGCAACGATTACCACTCCATGATATACTAGTTTCAGGCTGGTGATAATGTTTTTTAATCTTTTTAAATCTGCAGCTTATTAAATAATACCTGATCATCCTGCCATGTTTGTTCAGGTGCTTCTTGTTAGATACCGCACTTGATATGTGTTTGCCCTTAGAGTCTATTCACACCTGAGTGTTCGGTGAATGAAAAGCACATGTTTCTAAAACAGGCGAAAAACATGTGTTCACTTGCAGTGCCATTCATTGTTAAATGGCACCCCAAACAGGGCGAGCAGACATGTATTCTTCCACGCATTAAAACACAGTTAAAAAAAACAAAAACGTATGAAGCTCGATGCTTAGCTTGACTCAGCGAACAATGCATATATACAAGCAGGCAAAAACCCAGCAGCATTTTGCACACAGTTTTAAAATGTCTAGGTATGATTGCAAGCTTAAAAGAAAAAAAAAAAAAAAAAAAAAACTGTACAAATAAAATAGATAAATAAATGAATGAATAAAAAAAAAAAAAAAAAAAAAATCACTGGGGGAAGGGAAGTTGTGAGGAGGGGGGGGGGGGGGGGGGGGCGGGAGGGGTTGGTATTGTGTTGGGGAAGGGACCACTGCTGCACAAGTTTTTGGCCTGTAGCAGTTGCAAGTCTACCTCTGATAAAATTGAGCTAGCAGTTACACACAATGAAGATTCATCCAACATATACATACAGGTTGTCAAAAGGTATCTTTGTGGCCCAGCTTGCGATGAAAGAAAAGAAAAAGAAAATATATACATTACATATTGAACACGTCACCATTTTTCTAGGTAAATCCATTTCTAAATAGGAGGTGCACCAAACGGATCTATCTATCTATAAAAAATTGTATTCTATTCGACTTTTTAATATCATTAATTTAAATGAATATGAATTTGTCAGCCATTATTGGCACCTTTTAGTGCAAGAAAAGTTCAAGAAAAATGAATCCCTTTAAATTCTATCTTAACATTTTGAAATTCTGTCTTCACACTGGTCCGTTGGGCTTCCATTGTGTAAAAAAATGCAGCTTGGTGCATTTTTGGTAAGAAAAAAATAAATAAAATAAAGCACCTCCCAGTTCAAATGCATTGAAAATACAGCAAGAACGCATCCTTAACGCACCTGTGTTAAGTTTTTGATGTGGTTGAGTCACATGACAAAAAAAACAAAACAAAAAAAACAAAAAAATAAAACAAACCACACACACACACACACCATAAGCAGTAACATCTGCCCAAAATCACTGCAAAAATTGCTGTGAATTCGTGGTAAATTCGTGGTAAAATCATGGTGCAATTTCGGTGCCTTTTTCTCTTATTGGCCGAATGCTGAGAACACCATTTTTGGACGAAATTTTGGTGCATCTCTATTTCTAAAGGTGCCATTGACATTACATTTTCACCACATGTTGGTAAAAACCCATGCAATCCATACATACAAAGAAACCAAAACAAATAAGTCCAGAAATTAACCGGTTTCAGACCACCTTCCGCACATTTATTGCGGCAAGGTGGCCCAGCTGTGCAAATCGTTGTATGTCGTTTCATGCAGTAGCTCTGGGGGGCGTGACAGGAGGAGAAAGAAGAAGAAAGAAGAAGAAGAAAGAAGAAGAAGAAAGAAGAAGAGCAGGGACTTTTTTTCCCCGCACTGAAATCGGATCGCATGGATGTTCTCACCTATGCGATACGATTCTTGTTCGAGTTCACAGTTCGCACTGCAATCTGTGAACCGATCTGCGGGTGTCATTAACATCGTATTGACACCCGCAGCGGTTTGCAGACGGCAGTGTGAACTGCCTGCGAGAGAGATGCGATGCGGGAACAAGCGCTGTAATCTCGCTGGTTCCTGCATCACACCAGCGTGAACCCGGGCTAATGGACGGGCTGCCACTGCAAGAAATGGTCAGAGACTGCAGGCATGAATGGGCTGAAATGGCACTGCACTCGGGTCACATGTGAATTGCACAGTGGGTTCCTGTGCGATTCATGGTGTGAACCCGCCCTGTGTCTTGGAATCCACACTTTGCTCCACTAACTTGCCTGGTAGGGGGGCACTAGTTTGGGCAGTGGGAGCATTTATCCACATCTCTTGTGGGGTGCCACCCCCTTTGTGGCAGACAGCATCTGTTTGATTGGGGGGGGGGGGGGGATATGTGCTAGAGGGGCTTTGGGAGGGGAAAAGACATGCGCTTGGGGGGGGGGGGTGGATTTCATATCCAAGCCCCCTTGTAGCACAAGTCCTAAACTGCCCCCTAGCACACAGTGGTGTCACTAAGGTTGGCGTCACCTGGTGCAGTAGAACATGGTGTCACCCCCCTGCACTTAGGGGGTGGTATATGGAGCCGGGATGGGATCGGGAGGATGGATGGAGCCGAGATGGGATCGGGGGGAATGGATGGAGCAGGGATGGGATCGGGAGGATGGATGGAGCCGGGCTGGGATGGGGGGGGAATGGATGGATGGAGCCAGGGCGGATTTATCCCCTGCTAGCGGCCGAGAAAGGATTGAAAACCACCGCAAAGCGCCTCTGCAGAGGCGGTATAGCCGCGCTGTCCCATTGATTTCACTGGGCAGGAGCGGTGAAGGAGCGGTATACACTCCGCTCCTTCACCGCTCCGAAGATGCTGCTAGCAGGACTTTTTTTTCCCATCCTGCCAGCGCATCGCTCCAGTGTGCAAGCCCTCGGGGCTTTCACACTGGAGACACAGCAGCGGCTTTTTCAGGTCGGTTTGCAGGCGCTATTATTAGCACAATAGCGCCTGCAAACCGCCCCAGTGTGAAAGGGCCCTTATAGATAACTTAGTTTCTGAATTTATGGATTGCATGGGTTGTTACCAACATGTGGCGAGAACATTTCATGTCAATAGCACCTTTAGAAATATAGTTACCTAGAAAAATGGTAATATGTTCAATACTTTTTTTATCTGCTGTGTGTGTGCGCGAGTGTGATGTATGTATGTATGTATGTATGCATGCATGCATGCATGCATGTATGGCACTCTAGGAAACGTCACCCACCTGTTCGCTGTCATACAACGCCTGCAGAGGACTTCTCCTAGGCTTCCCTTTCCAGATGGCGGCAGTGACTTGTTCCTCAGCTTAAATATATGAAAACAGAGAAAACCGCACATTAAAAGCAAGACCATGAAACTATGATTAAAGCATCCGTTTAAGACATTACTACAACTCAACACAACACATAGATGTTGTATTTTTATTGAACATATTTCCCTATACAACCACTAGAGGGCGCCCTGCCATTCTGGGATACCTTTAAAGCGGACCTGGCATTAAAAATATATTTTTGCATGCATTTATAACCTCTTTACAGAGATCACAGTGCTCCCCCTGGCAATGCTTCTATTTGCTTCTCTCTCCCAAAGAGCAGAGCCATCTTTGTTCAGGCATCATTCAGGGTCACCGTTTATTTCCTGGACGGAGATGCCGGTTCAGAAATGACACAATCCTAAGTGGAGTTTTTGGCTGTGTTCACAAATGTTTGATACAGATCAGCCCCTTCTGCAGCCTCTTGCCTCATGACTTGCAAAAAAGTTACAATGTTGCAGTTTGATCACTGTAGGAGGGGAGACTGAGGAAATGCTTCCTCCTGCCTGCTGCAGACTCATGAAATCATCTCAGCCTAGGCAAAGTCACTGACTGGCGCTTAAGGATGACATAATATTATTATTATTATAATAAATATTAATGAAACTTTTCTGAACATCTATATATTGTTGACATGGACAGGAATGTACTGTATGCATGCAGGCTTGTAAATTTAACAAGAGATCCATCTTTCCAGCAGCCCTGCAGAGTTCCCCCAGGAACACCCAAATTTTTTTGTTAAAAAAGTAACAATATTACAATCTGTTATAAATCTTCTTTTTATTAAATTAAAAAAAAAAAAACACAAGTAATACATATCATACCATCTTCAAAAATACATACATTAAAAATTCCTTTTACATAATAAATCTTAATGATACTCACTTCCTCCTGTTTCTATAGAATCATCTAACTAAATTCCTATTACTCATACATACATCTAAACATTTCCTATTGCTCATACATACATCCAACATTCATTTCCTATTGCTCATACATACATACATCTAAACATTAAAAAAAAAAAAAAAAAAAAAAAAATCCTTCCCCTCTCTTTTTCCTCCCCTTTCTTCCCATATCCTTCTTCCCATTGCCCTCCAATTATAAATACTCCATCAATCTATTCTAGGACCGAAATTCCTCCCATTTTTGCCATATTTCTGGCATCTGACCCCCCTACATACCCTTCTTCTCTTATCTGTTTTTCCATATATTCAATTTCGTTCATTTCACATATCCATTCCAACACAGTTGGCTTATTTGTTTTTTTCCAATTTCGCGCTATAATTGTTCTAGCTGCAGTTGTCACGTGGTGAAGAATATCTATTTTGGTTACCCTTATTGTATCTGATGTAAGGGAGAACAACGAGGTGCTTATATTTGGACTCCTTTCTACTCCTGACACTTTCTGATATAATCGCAAATATTTTGTCCCGGAAGCTCCTCACTCCTTGACAACGGTACCATACATGATCCATAGTCCCTCTTTCTACCTTACATCTCCAACACGTTTCTGTATTAAATTTGTTAACTATATTTAAAGCTACTAGGCTCCAATACCATCTCATTGTGATCTTATAATTTCTTTCTTGATATTTATTTGCTATAGATGTTTTATATGTTATTTCAAAGACTCTCTCCCATTCCTCCTCCGATATAGGATTTTCTATTTCCTTTTCCTATTAATTCTCTAAGGGAACCGGAGGGGAGTAATAAGTTATATATCTTTGATAATTTTTTAGTTGGTTCTTGTTCCTCTACTAATATTTTTTTCAAATTTTGTTTTTGGTCCATTTATCAAAACGGATTTTTAACTCCATGAATGTCTTTAACTGATAATATTGTAACCATTTGCTTTTATATTCAGGCCCCAAGTCCTGCAATTTTGGTAGTTTACCACCCACTAGGATCTGTTCCACCCTTGTGTTCTCCCAAATATTCCATTTTAAGTTATTTGTGGTTTCTAAAGCTGGTGGAAATTCAGGGTTGGAGAACAAAGGTGTCATAGGACCATAGTGGAAAGTTTCCCCCTTTTTATTATAGTATCCCATATTTTTAATGTAGCATTTACAAAAATTGTTAATTCTTTCTTCTTTGGTCTTAAATGGGGTTTATTCCAAGGCAGGAACCCAAGTTGTGGTCCTATTAATTCCTCTTCTAGATTTACCCATTGTTTAATTTCCTTATTATTATTATTATACGAGATTTATATAGCGCCAACAGTTTACTCAGCGCTTTACAATGTATAAGGGGGACAACACAATTACAGTACAATAGGTACAGGAGGGCCCTGCTCGTAGAGCTTACATTCTAAAAGGGATTATGATGCCAATCAATAATGCTAGTTAAAGCAGGGTTCCACCCAAATTTTGAACAATATCTGTATGTATTCTCTTCCTTGCCTAGATGCTGACATGCCGTTTAAAAAAAATTTAAATCGCCGTAATTACCTTTTATTTTTCTATTCTTCTTTGCACTTCCTGGTTCTCCTCCCGTGGGAGTAGGCGTGTTTCTAGCCTCTCCCAGACTCCGCACAGTCTCCTGGGAGCTAGTCTCAGGCTTCCCAGGATGCCACTGAGCATGTGCGGGAACGAGCGGTGAATGCTGGGAGCACAGCATTCACCACATCCAGGAAATAAATGCTTGTGGGCTTCAAATGCCCACAATGAAGATGGAAACCGCCTGCAGTGAATAATATAAGTTATTCTTTCCGACGAAATCTGACACAGGCGGACATATTACACACAATATGCGAGTATGTAATGCTGAGAAGAAAAGTTTGTGAATGAACTAAAAAAAAAAAAAAAAAAAAAATAATAAAAACGATCGATAGGTGGACCCCCGCTTTAATGATGCTGCTTGTAAGTATTTTGTAAAATCCATTTTTTTTAAATTCCGAATTCAAATTTCTCTTTTTATTCGAGGGGTTTTATGAGCCCAAATAAAGCTCGCCATTGCTTTTCTCAGTTCCATCATCAGTTTACTTCCTAATTGCACCACAATTGTGGAAAAGCTTCTGCTCTTTTTTGGAGCAACAAGCGAACGTTGCGATTTGCCGTGACAGCAGCGCAATTTATCACAGGATAATTGCAGCAAAATCATGCCACGGTTGTGGTGCCGTTAAGGAGGTAATGGCATCGCACAAGCATCCCGCGATTTTGAATCGTGTGGGCAGAATCGCAGCGATTCCGCCCGCAATTCTGATCGCTCAGGTGTGAACAGAGCCTTAGTTTTGGAAAGAGCGGGGCCCCATTTGGGGGTTTCACCTTCGCTTCATGTCTCAGTGACAACAGGGACAGAACCACAATGGCAATAAAAGCACACTCTTTAGGCTTTGTTCACACCTGAGCAATCTGAATCACGAGCAGAATCGCCATGATTCTGCCCGCGATTCGAAAATTGCGGCAAATTGTGGGATGCTTGTACGATGCCATTACTTAATGGCAACCCAATCTGGGCACGATTTAGCTGAGACACCAAATCGCGGCAACGCTTATCACTCAAAAAAGGAGGAGCTTATTTTGAGCGACAGCAACGCATGTTGTGATTGGGGCGACATTAAAGCGGTAAAGGCATTTCACAAGCGTCACGCGATTTCAAATTGCTCGGGTGTGATTGGAACCTTATTAGTAGAAGTGGGGGGGGGGGGGGGGGTGAGGCCAGAACCTTTGCATCTTTTTGTTTACCATACGTGTCCCCACTGGGAAATTCCCCCTCAAAAGACCACATCATCAGAACAGGAGGTGGAGGGAAATCCTCCAAGCGGGGACATTAAGAATTATGCTCAATTCCGATTATGCGCTTGTTCCCGACCCACACATATGTGAACCAGCTAGCCTTGAAGTTAAAGAAAAGCAATTCCCTAGAGATGCACTTTAAATTCACAGTGCCGCCATTCATACAACCAATGGAATTTTGCTTTGTGCGGCTTCTTTATTAAACGTTTATTACACGACAGACATCAGAGCGGCAGGAACATCCCCTGACAGAACTTCCCAATCTCCCAATAAAACATGGAGGAGCCTTCATGACAGGACTTTGGGAGAGACTCCAATAAGACTTCTAATGTCACAAATCTGAGTTTACCTCATAAAACCGACCATTAAAAAAAAAAAAAAAAAAAAAAAAGGAATGCAATTTATACTTTTTATACACATTCTTTCCTACATAAAAACAGGCGCATTCCGTCAATCAGAACGCAGTGTATGGCCCAGTAACCCATAGTTACCAGAGTGGTATGAGCTGAGCAATCATTTCTTATTGGTTGCCATAGGTTACTGTTCATTTCACTTCGATGAACAAGCCTAACGTGTAGGCCGAACCATGGAGCACAGAGAGGAGTTCTGATTGTTTGTCATCGGTTCATTTCACTCACATGACAAGGCCTAACGTGCAATAAGCCACTTTGTGGGCCGAACTAAAGCCCTGTACACACGGGCCGAATAATCAATTCCAATAGAAACCAGCCGACATTTGGCCCGTGTGTACAACAGCCGGTCCAACAAAAGCTGGCCAAACGTCCGTCTTCTGTCAAAGGGGCATGACCAAAAAAGGTCTGCTGATCGACATCCGACTGGTGTTTATTGGGGGACTGTACTCCTGTCAGAACACAGTAGTTTAGCACAATGGCCAAGGGGTTAGCACTTCCGCACAGCAGCACTAGGGTTGCCGGTAGCGATGAGCTTGGGTGTGTTCTGATCGAACCCGCCAGGCAGCCACCACTGCACACCACCAGTCATAGGCAGGGAGGCATTTCCTGACCGGCAGCTGCACATACACACGCTGCCTGCGCAGTGCCGGCTCCCTGGCGGACTCGATCCGAACACGCCCGAGCCTATCGCTAGTTGTTGGTTTCGAATCCCAAAGACGGCAATACCTGCGTGGAGTTTACATGTTCTCCCTGTGCTTGCGTGGGTTTCCTTCAGGTACTCTGGTTTTCTCCCACACTCCAAATCAAACAAGCTAGAGAAGCTCCAACACAGGATGGCTCTGTGGGAGCCTAAAGTAGCGCAGGGCCACGTCCTCAATAAGTAATTTGAATAAAGCACATGAGGAAAAAAAAAAAAAAAAAGAAGGACTTTAGAGGGGAGGAAGAGGAATTGTAAACAGAATGTTAAATAGAAAATAATAGAATAGGGAAGAATAGGTTAGAAAATAAAGGAATAGAATAAATATAGCCATCTTTGGAACCTTCGGAAGACCGCTATATTCATTCTATTTTATTCCTATTCTAGTCTTTTATTTTCTATTCTATTAAGCAGTCCAAGTAGGAATCATCATCTTTCACTTTTATATGTTAGTCCAGGGATATGCAATTAGCGGACCTCCAGCTGTTGCAGAACTACAAGTCCCAAGAGGCATGGCAAGACTGGCAGGCACAAACATGACACCCAGAGGCAGAGGCATGATGGGACTTTTAGTTTTGCAACAGCTGGAGGTCCGCTAATTGCAAATCCCTGTGTTAGTGTATTTATTGCAATTTGTTTCCATTTTCACATTTAAATTCCGATAATTTATAATTTTTATTATTGTGATCGTATAAGGGTCTGGTATGGATCATAGTGGGGGGGGGGGGGGGGGACTCCACGCCGTTTTTTAAATTTTGACATGGGGTTCCCCTTAAAATACATACTAGACATAAAGAGCTTCGTACGGATTGGGGGGGGCACGCTGTTTTTGTTAAGGAAGCGGCGGTCGGCTTTCCAGCCTGTCCTCAACAACCAGCTTTTGGGGAGGGGAGGCCCACACTTCATCTGAGCAATACCGCACGTGACACTGCCAGTAAAACCCTGGTGATAAATAGCGCATCTTTTTAACTTTCTGTTTGGTTTGTGAATTGGACATACTGTATGTTTTTTTTTGCAATGATCGACCACAACATTTTTAATTTTGCGTTAAAATGCTGCATAATTATTTATTTATTTTTTTTAAAGGGAATCGGACATTTTTTACCACATGCGATAATTTATGCAAATAAGTCACATGACCGGGTAATCGGATGCGGTAATCTTTACTGAATTGATCCCGAAGACTTGAAATTTTACCTCGGAATTTCAGTAACTAACCCACAAATATATAATTTTTTTTATTCATCAATGCTGGCACACACGCCATAAAGCGGCGTTGTCGCCTAGCTTCGCGTGAGAGCTCGTCACTCGGACCTCCATCAGGATTTAATAAGTAAGCGGGGGGGGAGGATTTGGGGGGAGACGGAGCCGGGGAAAAACTAATCTCCAGTGGTTAGTCAGGAATTCAGACTGAGACCTCCATCTGTTTTTGATTACCTCAGAATGTCAAAGCGCTGGATGTGAAATGACTAGGCAGGATGTATAAGCACTGACATCACCAGAGTGAAAAGACGCGGATCGAAGGATGACATCATTACCTTTGCCAAGGCTGCCTCCTCTAGAAGTCATCGATCACCATTTGGAGCTAAGCAGACAATGCCAAGAATCTTTACAGATCACATAAAATAAAAAGTGCTGAATTCTTCCTGACCTCTGCAGGCAGACATATCTATCTGAAAAAAAACCACCATTATGACTGATACACGGGGCTAGCGTTTACCAGCTCTTGTGCGTTACAGATCTGGGGTATGGCTCTGAGCAGAAGACAAAGTCTGTGGTAGATTGGACAATATTCCCAATAAATCAATCTGATACAGATGGGCTGATTTACTAAAGCAGAAGAGCTTGGGTTCACTTTTAGGGCTTGTTTACAGACGGGGGAACGGTGAAACCCCACAGAGGAGCAGTGTTTTTACCACCCCTCAACCATATCCCCTTTAGCTGGTAAGGCAGCAGCTAAGGGTGTACACATGACATGGCTGTGATGCTTTACCCCACTTGTTTTATTCCTTTGGGTTCATGCACATGGGCATATCATTGTATGTAGATCTTGCTGGCAGCACAATGCTACATAAAATCTTGTTCGTACAGCGCATGCAATGTTTGTAGGTGTACAGTGCAAATAAGGCTGTTATGGTGCAGCTGGCTCCAACCTTAGTTTCCAAGATGGAGGAGGCCCCCATCACCCAATGCTGTGTTTGCTAGAATGCAGATGGCTCGTCATTCATCTTAAGTTGCTAGGACTCAGGCAACTCCTGCCATTTATCAGGTTAGGTTGCTAGGGTGCAGGTGGCTCCTGCTATCATTTTAGGTTGCTAAGATGCAGGTAGCTACTGCCTTTAAAGTGATAAAGAATAGAATTCCTTTTTAATATATCTTTTAAGAACAAACATGTTATACTTACCTGCTCTGTGTAATGGTTTTGCACAGAGCAGCTCAAATCCTCCTCTTTTTGGGTCCTCTGCCAGCGCTCCTGGCTCCACATTTTCCCCGAGTGCCCCCATAGCAAGCCACTTTCTTTTGTTTGTTCCACTTGTTTGTTCCACTTGTTTGTTCCACTTGTTTGTTCCTGAGTCCTGCTCTGTGTGTCCAGAAACACAAAAACAGGACACTTGGACAGCAGCAGGAACCATTGGCTCCTTGTTGTCTCTTGGCCACTGAGGAGGCAAAGACACGGGAGAGCAGCTGCCCTCGTGGATCATGATCGGGCTCAGGCAAGTATTACCTGGTGGCCTGTGGGGGGGGGAGCTGCATTCTGAGGGTTTTTTACTTTCATGCATAGAATGCATGAAGGTAAAAAAACCTTGAACCTTTGGAACCACTTTAACCACTTGGCTACCGGGCCATAGTCAAATGACGTCCTCACTTTGGGGGGGGATATCTGAATGGTGCCTGTAGCTACAGACATCATTCATATATCATTCTTTTCAGCCGGCGATTCTGTGCACGATAAGAACGATCATAGCGGCACTTCCGCCGCTTGATCGTTCTTATAGGCGATGGGAGGGGACGCCTCCCGCCGCCATCCGGTGCTTCTCCGGGCTCTCCCGTGCCATCGGGAGCCCGGAGAATGAATCGGCCGGCGCCGGATGAGGACGATAGAGATGACTGGTGACCAGATGGTCACCATTCATCTCTATTACCGTCGGAGGCCCGGGCGCGATGTTATGACGTCACGCCCGAATTCCGCATTGTAAACAAACCCACGATCGCGGCTGTCAGCATGAGATCGGAGAATTTTTTTTTTTCCGATCTTATGCTTTACAGCCTGGAGGAGAGATGTGGGGTCTTATTGACCCCGCATCTCTCCATAAAGAGGACCTGCTACGATAGATTCCTATTACAAGGGATGTTTACATTCCTTGTAATAGGAATAAAAGTGATCAAAAAAAATTTAATGAAAAAAAAAAAAAAAAAGTGTAAAAATAAAAAAAAAGTAAAATAAATAAATTAAAAAAAATTTTTTTAAACGCCCCTGTCCCCGGTAGCTCGTGCTCAGAAGCGAACGCACGCGTAAGCCCCGCCCACATATGTAAACGTCGTTCAAACCACACATGTGAGGTATCACCGCGTGCGTTAGAGCGAGAGCAATAATTCTAGCCCTGTACCTCCTCTGTAACCCTAAACTGGTAACCTGTAAAAATTTTCAAAGCGTCGCCTATGGGTATTTTTAAGTACCGAAGTTTGGCGCCATTCCATGAGTGCGCACAAATTTTAAAAGCGTGACATGTTAGGTATCTATTTACTCGACATAACTTCATCTTTCACATTATGCAAAAACATTGGGCTAACTTTACTGTTTTGGGTTTTTTTTTTTTTTTTTTTAGGCACAAAAAACTGTTTTTTTTCCAAAAAAAACGTATTTGAAAAATTGCTGCGCAAATACCGTGCTAGATAAAAAGTTGCAACAACCGCCATTGTATTCTCTAGAGTTTTTGCTAAAAAAACATATATAATGTTTGGGGGGTCTATGTAATTTTCCAGCAAAAAAAAAGATGATTTTTACATGTAGGAGAGAAATGTCAGAATTGGCCTAGTAAGCAAGTGGTTAAGCATCTTCGATTGCTAGGACGCAGGCGGTTCCTGCTATATATCATCTTAGGTTGCTAGGACGCAGGCAGCCCCTGACTCATCACCCCATGTTGCTGGGATGCAGGCGTCTGCCACCTAGCATGCTAGGACACAGGCTAAATGTTCCAAAAAAAATAAAAAAATAAAAATAATTATATATACACACACACACACACACACACACACACACACACACACATATATATATACACACACACACACACACATACACATACACACACATTTACAGTGCAGTTGAAAAAGTATTCCTACCCCTTGAAATTTTCCAGATTGTGTCATGTTACAACCAAAAACAAATGTATTTTATTGAGATTTTATGTGATAGACCAACACAAAGTGGCACATAATTGCGAAAGTGGAAGGAAAATGATAAAAATGCTTTTCAAAATGGTTTACAAATAAATATGTGAAAAGTGTGGCGTGCATTTATATTCAGCCCCCTTTACTCCGATTTCCCCCCCCCCCCTACAATCTAGTGGAACCAATTGCCTTCAGAAGTCACCCAATTAGTAAATAGAGTCCACCTGTGTTTTATTTATTCTCAGTATAAATACAGCTGTTCTGTGAAACCCTCAAAGGTTTGTTAGAGAACCTTAGTGAACAAAAAGCATCATGAAGGCCAAGGAACACACCAGACAGATCAGGGATAAAGTTGTGGAGAAGTTTAAAGCAGGGTTTGATTATAAAAAAATATATCCCAAGCTTTGAACATCTCACAGAGCTCTGTTCAACCCATCATCCGAAAATGGAAAGAGTATGGCACAACTGCAAACCTACCAAGACATGGCCGTCCATCTAAACTGACAGGCCGGGCAAGGAGAGCATTAATCAGAGAAGCAGCCAAGAGGCCCATGGTAACTCTGGAGGAGCTGCAGAGATCCACAGCTCAGGTAGGAGAATCTGTCCACAGGACAACTATTAGTCGTGTTCTCCACAAATTAAGGCCTTCATGGAGGAGTGGCAAGAAGAAAGTCATTGTTGAAAGAAAACCATAAAAAGTCCTATTTGTAGTTTGTGATAAGCCTTGTGGGGGACACAGCAAACATGTGGAAGAAGGTGCTCTGTTCAGAGGAGACCAAAATTGCACTTTTTGGCCTAAAAGCAAAACTCTGTGTGGCGGAAAACTAACACTGCACATCACTCTGAACACACCATCCCCACCGTGAAACATGGTGGTGGCAGCATCATGTTGTGGGGATGCTTTTCTTCAGTAGGGACAGGGAAGCTGGTCAGAGTTGATGGGAAGATGGATGGAGCCAAATACAGGACAATCTTAGAAGAAAACCTGTTATGCCCCGTACACACGGTCGGACTTTGTTCGGACATTCCGACAACAAAATCCTAGGATTTTTTCCGACGGATGTTGGCTCAAACTTGTCTTGCATACACATGGTCACACAAAGTTGTCGGAAAATCCGATCGTTCTAAACGCTGTGACGTAAAACACATACGTCGGGACTATAAACGGGGCAGTAGCCAATAGCTTTCATCTCTTTATTTATTCTGAGCATGCGTGGCACTTTGTCCGTCGGATTTGTGTACACACGATCGGAATTTCTGACAACGGATTTTGTTGTCGGAAAATTTTATAGCCTGCTCTCAAATTTGTGTGTCGGAAAATCCGATGGAAAATGTCCGATGGAGCCTACACACGGTCAGAATTTCCGACAACAAGGTCCTATCACACATTTTCCATCGAAAAATCCGACCAAGTGTACGGGGCATTAGAGTCTGCAAAAGACTTGAGACTGGGGCGAAGGTTCACCTTCCAGCAGGACAGCGACCCTAAACATACAGCCAGAGCTACAATGGAATGTTTTAGATCAAAGCATATTCATGTGTTAGAATGGCCCAGGCAAAGTCCAGGCCTAAATCCAATTGAAAATCTGTGGCAAGACTTGAAAATTGCTGTTCACAGACGATCTCCATCCAATCTGACAGAGCTTGAGATATTTTGCAAAGAAGAACGGGCAAATGTTTTGCTCTCTAGATGTGCAAAGCTGGTAGAGACATCACCAAAAAGACTTGCAGCTGTAATTGCAGTGAAAGGAGGTTCTACAAAGTATTGACTCCGGGGGGCTGAATACAAATGTACACCACACTTTTCTTGTATTATTAAAAAATTGAAAACCATTTATCATTTTCCTTCCACTTCACAATTATGTGCCACTTTGTGTTGGTCTATCACATAAAATCCATTTACAATTTTGGTTGTAACATGACAAAATGTGGAGAATTTCAAGGGGATTTAATGCAGATTCCTATTATAGAGCTGTGCACAACTGTGTGCATGGGCCTATAGCATACAGATGCATTAGGATCCATGAAATTTTTTGTTTTTATAATATATATGTAGCACCCTGGTGTTTAGGCAGGGTTGCTCCTAAATTTACCTGCCAGGTGTACCTTGGCTAATTGTTGAGGATCAATTGATTTCACTCGAAGGCTGGGCATACATTATACAATTTTCCAAAACCATATAATATGAGGTCAAACCTAAACACTTTCAATGTGTATGCTGTCAGGCAGGCCCTTGCACTACATAGTTGAAGGTAAATCTAAAGAAAATTGAACAAGAAAATTGTATAGTGTATGGCCAGCCTTATGCCCCGTACACACGGTCGGACATTGATCCGACATTCCGACAACAAAATCCTAGGATTTTTTCTGACGGATGTTGGCTCAAACTTGTCTTGCATACACACGGTCACACAAAGTTGTCGGAAAATCCGATCGTTCTGAACGCGGTGACGTAAAACACGTACGTCGGGACTATAAACGGGGCAGTGGCCAATAACTTTCATCTCTTTATTTATTCTGAGCATGCGTGGCACTTTGTCTGTCGGATTTGTGTACACACAATCTGAATTTCCGACAACGGATTTTGTTGTCGGAAAATTTTATATCCTGCTCTCAAACTTTGTGTGTCGGAAAATCCGATGGAAAATGTGTGATGGAGCCCACACACGGTCGGAATTTCCGACAACAAGGTCCTATCACACATTTTCCGATGGAAAATCCAACCGTGTGTACGGGGCATAAGACTGTAAATTCTGCACTTCTCTCTTTGCCGCTAGGTGGTCGGGGACCTGGTGGCATTAGATACGAGAAGTGCAATGCAAGGTCAGATTATGGGTATATGGGGTATCTCAGCCAAAGAGCAGGGGTTTTCTTGAATCCCTTGGCCTGCTGGGAAAACCTATATATGCGGGTGGAGTCAGGTGATCGATGTTCTACGCCACCTGGACAGCTGTCTGGGTGGACATGTGTTGTATTGCCTGGGCTGCTAGGCTGGAGTTTGGGCCTATCCTGGGGGTATCTGGCTGCTTGGCTGTCTGAGGGCCTATCCAAAAGCAAGAGAGCAGCGCAGGGTTGGGACTGCGACTTGCAGTCCAACCAGAAGTGACGGTTCTGCCGGCCGGAGAACCTGTCGTGGTCGGAGGTAGAAGGGAAGCTGTTGCCACTAAGGGACCAACCACCTTATTACCAGGGACCACGGTGAGTAACTGAAGTACCGGAGCAGAATTCTCACCAACTGGGGACGGTGAAGAATCGTGAAACTTCAGTGGGCATCAAGCCAGGGAGCCAACCAGCGGAGGGGACGCTTGCAGAGCAGCCTTGTGTGTCAAGCCAGGGACCTGAGCAGGCCAGTGGGGTGAAGCTTGAGAGGCATCTTGAGTACCAAGCTAGGGACCCTGCAGAGAGGCGGGGGTGACGCTTGAGGAAGATACTACAGTGAAGATTGTAGAAGCTCAAGGGATTCAGTGTCAGTGAATCATCTAGTCTAGTGAGAGAGACCGGGAGCTCAGTGGGCTGAACTACAAGAAATGCTTGTAGTGAAAGGACTGTTACGCTTTGTGTTAGGAACTGTTGCCATAGGAGACAGAATTCCTACACATGCAGATGTGGCGTCTTGCTGGATGCCTTTCTCTGCATGGCTGTCCTATTGAAGTCTGAGTCTGCCAATTAATCTTGCAACTACCTAAGGGTGTCCTGGCCCTAACCCTCTCTCCCATCAAAAAGTTTGTTGCTAAGAGAAACGAACTCTTTTGCATTCAAGATGTGTCTGGCGCCCAATGACTAACTACTTTGCACCCAACCATGCCTCACAGCCCCGTATATACAGAAGGATGTCAGCTATCTGACGTCATAGGCTCTTTACCCTGATCGGAGATGCATTGTGTCCGAGCAACACACCGCACCACCGATCGCCGCGCGCCTCGGGGGACGCGCATGGCCGGCTTGTTCTGAAGGATGTCATATGAACATGAGTCAGAACTATGTAATCCCTGGCAAATAGGCAATTCAAGAGGAAGGAACCTTCCTCTGCAGACAGCCACCTATAGGTAGTGTAAAATATCTCCTAAAGCTGTACCATTTAGGAGATATTTAGTATACATGCAGCTAGTGACATCACTGGCGCATGCGCTCTAAAGGAATGGCCACAGGTGCCGTTCTTTCCAAGCCCTGTGCCGTGAACGGCGGCTCCGGCCACTCACAGCGCCGGAGCCCACAAACCCAGAAGAAACGCCCGGGAAAATGTCAGCCATCTCAGTGGTGTGCGGGCATTGCTGGAAGGCTTTGTTCTAAGGCAAGTATTTCATAATGAGCTAGTATACAATGCAATGCATACCAGCTCATTATGCCTTTGCTTTACAGGTTTTTTTTGTTTTGTTTTTTTTTTTAAAGAGTTTACAACCTCTTTAACACCTTCCCGCCCGGCTGTCATTTTGCCAATTGCCTATTGATGGCTGACAATATGCACACATAATTTTTGTGGACCGAGTGGTGTCAGCTCTGCCCAGTTGCCTTTTGCTAAGCTACTCAAACTAGACATTTGCACCGACATTTGTCGGTTTTCGTTTCATTCTTTTTGCGAAAATTCAAAAAAAAAGAAAGAAAACCAGTAAAATTCGAATAACTAATAATAACTATTAAAATTATAGGTATTGGAATTTCCTTTCAAAATTTGGCTGTTAGTGAACATAACGAGTACGAATTTATCCAAAGTTACGAATTATCTGAAATAACGAATGTTATGGAACGAATTAAAAATAAATAAAAAAGGTTTTATTATTATTAGATTAGATCGTTACGTTCCAAACGTTCAGTAACGGCATTCCTTATTTCAGATAATTCGTAACTTTGGATAAATTCGTATTCGTTACGTTCACTAACAGCCAAATTTGAAAGGAAATTTCAATACCTATAATTTAATATTAGTTATTTCAGATTTTCATTTTTTTGAATTTGAAATTTTCAATAAGAATGAAAATTCAAAAGAATGAAAATCTGAAGATTTGAAATAATAACTAATAATATTAAATTATAGGTATTGAAATTTCCTTTCAAATGTGGCTGTTAGTGAACGTAACGAATACGAATTTATCCGAAGTTACAAATTATCTGAAATAACGATTGCCGTATCTAAACAAATGGAATGGAACAAATTAATAATAAAAAGGTTTTATTATTATTAGATCATTGCGTTCCATTCGTTCAGATACAGCATTCGTTATTTCAGATAATTTGTAACTTCGGATAAATTTGTACTCGTTACGTTCATCAACAGCCAAATTTGAAAGGAAATTCCAATACCTATAATTTAATATGAGTTCAGATTTTTGAATTTTCAAGTTTTCATTCTTTAATTTTCAAATTTATGAAAATTTCGAATTTCCAAAATTCCGAATTTTTCAAAAATTTTGAAATTTGAAAATTCGGAAATGTCGTAATTAACGAATGGCACATGTCTAACTCAGACCCTCCCACTCTCCCATCACCACAACATAGACACAAATTTTTCTGTAGTCCCAAGTTAACAACTAAGATGGCAAATTAAACGCCCACAGGTGGCACAGGAAGTATACGCAGGACAGTTTTACATTTTTGGCAGGATCACAATTTTTTTTTACTTTCAGGACAGGTATAACATGTTTTTAATTGTATATTTAAAAGACTTAGAAAAGTTAATACTTACTATATATACTCGAGTATAAGTCGAGTTTTTCAGCACATTCTTTTGTGCTGAAAATGCCCCCCTCAGCTTATACTCGAGTCAAGCACTTTTCTGGTGCAAAAGAATGACATTTTCTGAACAGACTTCGGGGCCCCGTATCTCGGGACCACTTGGTGCTATGAACCCCAAATTTGGTGTGCAAACCCAGTGGAGCTAGTACTACAACATAACCAAGGCCGGGGTTCCTATCACCAAGTGGCCCCAAATTCGGTTTGGAAAATTTTGTTGACATTTTCCAAACCGACTTTGGGGCCCAGTATCTCAGGGTCACTTTGTGCTAGGAACCCCATCTTTGGATATGTTGTAGTGCTAGTTCCACTGGGTTTGCACATCAAATTTGGTGTTCCTAGCACCAAGTGGCTCCAAAGTCAGTCAACTGTGTCCATCTGCAGCAATGTCATTTCGGGACCCTTTGGGTCCAGAGACCCCAAATTTTGGCTGCAGCTAGGGGACATCCAGGAACCCTTAACTACCGAGTTTGAAGTTTGGGGGACCTATGGCTGCAAATGGGCATTGTTGACCCTCTTTTCCACTTACAGTAGCTGCATATTTCTCACCCTAGGCTTATACTCGAGTCAATAAGTTTTCCCAGTTTTTTGTGATAAAATTAGGTGCCTCGGCTTATATTCGGGGTGACTTATACTCAATTATATAGTAGGTTATACATGTGCTCAGAGAGGAGTCTTTTTTTTTTTTTTTTGCTGCCGTCAGCATCAACCAAGGGAAACAGAAGAAGTCAATTGAAATACCTTCCTTACTCCGTATGGAAATTGTTACATTGTCTCCAGTGTAAATCAAACATTTTTATACGCCTTCTCTCTTTATTAAATGTTTAAAGCACATCGACGGATTCAGACAAAGAAAAACGGGAGGAAGCCGGACGATACACAGAGCCACGGAGGTGTCAGACAAAAAGATGAGGATTTAGGAGACGAGCTAAACGCATACAGATCCCAAAAGAGAACTTTTATGAGAGGATGGAAAAAAAAAAAAAAAATCACTCCATAGATCAAAGTGGGATCAAGAGGGAGCAAAAACGAACTGCGTAGGATACAGACATAAAATGAAGCCGCTGTAAAGTCAAAGTGCGTTAAAAAAAAAAAAAAAAAAAAAAGATTTCCCCTCTCTGCTTCTAATACGTGTTAAAGCAAAACTCTAGATACACTATATTGTCAAAAGTATTGGGACACCTACCTTTACACGCACATGAACTTTAATGGCATCCCAGTCTTAGTCCGTAGGGTTCAATATTGAGTTGCCGCCCCCCCCCCCTTTGCAGCTATAACAGCTTCAACTCTTCTGGGAAGGCTGTCCACAAGGTTTAGGAGTGCGTCTATGGGAATGTTTGACCATTCTTCCAGAAGCGCATTTGTGAGGTCAGGCACCGATGTTGGATGAGAAGGCCTGGCTCACAGTCTCCGCTCTAATTCATCCCGAAGGTGTTCTAATGGGTTGAGGTCAGGACTCTGTGCAGGCCAGTCAAGTTCCTCCACCCCAAACTCACTCATCCATGTCTTTATCGACCTTGCTTTGTGCACTGGTGCTCAGTCATGTTGGAACAGGAAGGGGCCATCCACAAACTGTTCCCACGATGTTGGGAGCATGAAATTGCCCAAAATGTCTTGGTATGCTGACGCCTTAAGAATTCCCTTCACTGGAACTAAGGGGCCAAGTCCAACCCCTGAAAAACAACCCCACATCATAATTCCCCCTCCACCTCCATCAAACGATTTAGACCAGAGCCGAGCCAAGACTGAGCCAGGCCTTCTTGTCCAACATCAGTGCCTGACCTCACAAATGCACTTCTGGAAGAATGGTCAAACATTCCTATAGGCACACTCCTAAACCTTGTGGACGGCCTTCCCAGAAGAGTTGAAGCTGTTATAGCTGCAAAAGGGTGGGCCAACTCAATATTGAACCCTAGTTCATGTGCATGTAAAGGCAGGCTTCCCAATACTTTTGGTAATCTAGTGTATAAAATGAATAGCCCATCAAAACATAAAACAAGTCAAGCTTTTGCTACAATAGTCATCTTCAATCCTGAGTAAGGGCTCTTTCACACGGGGCAGATCAGTCATGATCTGCCCCGTGAACATCCGCTTGCTCAGCGGGGATAGCTCCGCGATCCCCGCTGAGCAGGAAGATGACAGGTGCATCGCTGCACACTGTGCAGCGACGGACCTGTCAGAGCGCCGCTCTCCCCTATGGGGGGGGGGGGGGGGGGGATCAGATGATGACGGTCCGTAATCCGATAACGGATGGAAAAGTAGGTTTTTCCTCCGTTACACTTTTCGGATCGGAGCGGGTCGGATGTCAGCGGACATGTCACCTCTGACATCCGACGCTCCATAGGGATGAATGTATGTCCGTTTTTTATCCGAAAACGGAAAGGATGAAAAAACGGACATACGGATCGTCCGTGTGAAAGAGGCCTTATCCCTCGCAGTACTTTTTTTCTAAAAAAAAGATGTCTAAAAAAGGAGGTCTAGTCCGATGGCCAGCATAATTCAACCCACTTCCTGGTCTGAGCCCAGGTCACCCTAGACCCGCCCCCTGCCTGAAACTATACAGTGAAAAAAAAAAAAAAAAAAAAAAAAAAAAAAAAAAAAAAACAGCACAGTGATGAGCTCACCTCTGTCACTTTGCCTACTCCTCCTATGAGCATGCTTGTTGCCAGCACAAGATCTGATTGGGTTAGTTGATCAGATGCCAGCCTGCTGTACAAGGACTTCAAGAGGCTGATACCAGGTCAGTTCAGGTGCTTACATTAACCACTACACATCCGCGCTATGGCCGAATAGCGGCCACAGCGCGTACCTGAATTCCCGGGAGGCCGTCATTTGACGGCCTCCCCTGTGCACGCTCCAAAATGCGCTGTGATCACCAAGTCACTGTGACTCGGCTGATCACCGATCCGAGTAAGGGGCCGGTCTCGGCCCCTTACCATGTGATCAGCTATCAGCCAATGACAGCTGATCACATGATGTAAACAAAAGATCGGTAATCGTTGTTTTTCTACTCACGCTGACAGCGTGAGTAGAAAATAAAAGCAGATCACCGGCTCGGATGTGAGGGACATCGGCCCCCAAGTGAAAGAGGCACATCTGCCTCATCAGTGCCACCTAATAGTGCCATACAACAGTGCTCACAAGTGCCACCTATCAATGCCCACAAGTGCCACCTGGCAGTGCTGCCCATCACTGCCGCCTATCAGTGCCCATCACTGCCGCCTCATCAGCGTACATCAATGAAGGAGAAAAATTACCCGTTTTAAATTTTTTATAACAAAATATTAAAAAAATGAAAAAAAAAAAAATAAAAAAATTCAGTTTACATTTTTTTTTTAAACAAAAAGTAAAAACTGCAGAGGTGATCAAAATGCCACCAAAAGAAAGCTCTATTTGTGGTGAAAAAAATGATAAAAATTTCATTTGGGTACAGTGTTGTATGACCGCGCAATTGTCATTTAAAGTGCGTCAGCGCTGAAAGCTGAAAATTGGTCTGGATAGGAGGGGGGTTTAAGTGCCCTGTAAGCAAGTGGTTTAAAAAAAAAAAAAAAAAAGTGCATTTAGGGCCTGTTCACACTAGGAGCTGCATTGGAAGTTGCACAGGAATGATGGGGGAGGGGTTCCTGTGCGATTCACATGTAGCTCTGTGTAGTGCGCATTACCATAACACAGAAGTGCGAATCCAGCCTACAAAAAAGCCTTTCTAGAAGCTCAACTGTTCCAAAGTGTTTAAATGCAACAGAAAATCCAGACGCTGTGAAATTAGTTTATAATTATGGGCGAGCAGAAATATTTTGGCTACATTGATTTAGCTACAAAAACGACTAAAATTTTACTGGCTGCGCAGTTTTGCAGAAACAAAAAACGCTGCAGAATGCGCCTAAGCAAAAAAAAAATAATACATTTCTACTTTGTTCTTGTGTATTTAAATGGTTAATTGCGAACTGGCACACATTTTATTTTCCTTCTGTATGCTTTCTGAGAAAACTGTAAAACAACAAGGGGATGTTTTTGGCACAAGAACAAAGCCAGGACAGTTGAACAAAAGTTTTCATATCTTGGAGGAGTATGTAAAACTGCGGCACGAAAACGTACATTTAACCACTTTAGGACCGGAACTTTTCTGACATTTGTTGCTTAGAAGTAAAAATCTGTATTTTTTGCTAGAAAATTACTTAGAACCCCCAAACATACACACATATTTTTAGCAGAGACCGTAGAGAATATTGGTGGTCATTTTAATATTTTATGTCATACTTTATTTGCGCAAAAAATACTTAAAATTGGAAAAAAAACAAACAAAAAAAAAAAAAAAAACCAAACACTTTTTTTTATTAAAAACACCCCCAAAAAACAAAACAAAACAAAACAAAAAAAAAAAAACAGTAGTTAGCCCAATTTTTTTTGTATAATGTGAAAGATGATGTTATGCCGAGTAAATAGATACCAAACTTGTCATGCTTTAAAATTGCGCACGCTCGTGGAATGGCGACAAACTACGTTACCTAAAAATCTAGGCGATGCTAAAAAAAAAAAAAAAAAAAAGAAATAAAAAAAACCACACACAACTTTACAGGTTACCTGTTTAGAGGTACAGAGGAGGTCTAGGGCTAGAATTATTGCTCGCGCTCGAAGGATCGCGGCGATATCTCACATATGTGGTTTGAACACCGTTTACATAGGTGTTTGCTTCTGCAACGCAAGCTCTGAGGGATGGGGCGCTTTAAAATTTGTTTTGCTTATTTTTTTTTTACTTTTTTTTATTTCATTTCTACACTGTCCCTGTGTAACTGTACACTGTTATTTATTTTTTAAATAACTTTTATTCCTATTAAAAAGGAATGTAAAAACATCCCTTGTAATAGAAATAAGCATAAGCATGACAAGTCCTTTTCATTGAGAGACCTGGGGTCAAAAAGACCCCAGATCTCATTCCCCTTTAAAAGCAAAAACTAAATAAATACATAACAAAAAAAAAAAAAAAAAAAAAAACACAACCTCGTCTGCCCGAAAAGAGAGAAGAGGGACGCCAGACGTTGCTCCGGTCCTTCACGGGCATAGAACCAAGTGGGGGCCATCTTGCCGCTCACTCGACTTCCTACCTAGGCATCGGCCACACCGGATGGGTTCCGGGCTTACTGTTGGTTCCGGTAAGCTTGGAAAACGACCATTAAGCGGTGGTGGTGGGGTACCTCTCCCGCTGCCTATAAAAGTGATCTTGCGGCGAATCAGAAAGCCGACCGCCTGAAGTGAAGAAATTAAAAAAAAAAATAAAAATAAAATACCAGGGTTATGACAGCTAGCTGCTGCCATAACCCTGGTATTTAAACTGTAAATTCATGACGTACATTTACAGTTAGGTGGTCAGCAAGTGGTTAAGTAAATTCCTCAATGGCCACAAAAAAAGGGTATAAAGCCACTTTGCAGAGGCATTTGGTGCACCCAAACTCAGATATTACCTTGTAAAAGTAGCAACGACATCACTGTGCTGTACATAACCTGTGCAGAGAGCAGAGCTGTGGGAGGGACCCAGAAGGCTCCACCCACTATAGAAAAGTACAGGAGGGGGGCGGAGACCAGACCAGTCACTCTACACAAGGAGAGAGAGAGCAGCAGTGAGTGGTCTTTATTACAGGAAGTCTCACACTGGATTACTGCACAGATCTGGAAGAAATACATAAAGTACATTAAGATTGAGGGAAGAATATGATTAACCACTTGCCGACCAGTTACGTACCTGGTACGTCACTGGACTTCAAGTGGTTATACTGGGATGATATGCAGCTGCAGGCATCATCCCGGTACCTTTTTTTTTTTAGAGCCAACGGTCCGCTCTGTTGTAAAAAACAATTCTAGTGGCTAACTAGCCTCTGGATTGCTTTTGCAAGCAGGAGGGGACGCCCCCTTCCCGTGGGTTTACTAGGATCTCCGATCCCACCGGAAGTCCCGATTGACCAGCCATCACTTCCACCGGCTGATCATAGAGCCCAGCAAAAGACCAGAATGGCTTTGTTCGGCTCCAAGATATAGTAACCTGGAAGCAATGATCCAACATCACTTCCAGTTTACCCAGATGCAAACTGCGCCTCTTTCCAAATCAAAAAGTATTCGAACACATCGATCTTGGTGTGATCAAATGCTTTGAAGGGTAGAGGCGGGATCTGGGGTCTTATAGACCCCAGATCTCTCCATAAAAAGTACCCGTCACATGCCTATTGCTGCAACAATGGAGGTTTACATTCCTTGTGATAGCAATAGAAGTGCTAAAAAAAAAAATAAACAAATTGCTAAAAATGTAAAGTAACAGTTAAAAAAAAGAAAGAAATATAAAAAAATAATTTTTAAGTGCCCCCGCCCCCCCTGTGCTCACGCGACAAGGCGAACACATGCATCGATCAGGCAAAGAGCGATCGTCCCACACATGTGAGTTATCATCACGAACGTCTGATCATGGGCAGTAATTCTAGCACCAGACCTCCTGTGTAAATCCAAAGTGGTAAGCTGTAAAGGCTTTTAAAGCGTCGCCTATGGATAGTTTTTTTGTCGTGTGTCCCCATTGCCTGGGCATGCACAACTTTAAAGTGTGACATGTTTGATATCCATTTACTTGGCGTAACATCATTTCTTTTTGCATTCAAATTTATTTTTTCCAAAAAATGTGAGAAAAAAAAAAAAAAAAACTGCACAAATACCGCGAGACATAAAATAAATAATAATAATAATAATAATAATAATAATAATAATAATAATATATATATATATATATATATATATATATATATATATTTATTATGTGTGGGGGTTCTAAGTAAATTTTCTAGCAAAAAATACAGATTGTTGCATGTAAACAAAAAGTACCAGAAAAGGCCCAGATTTCAAGTGGTATTTAACAACTTCCCGCCTGACCAATAGCAAAATGACGGCCGGGCGGTGGTTCAGTTATCCTGACTGGGCGTCATATGAGGTCCAGCAGTATAAGTCGCGAACGCGCACCCTACGGGGCCCGCAGCGCGGCGATCGGTAGTGTGGTGTGTCAGTCTGATACACCGCAACATCAATCTCGGTAAAGAGCCTCTAATGGAGGCTCTTTACCACGTGATCAACCGTGTCCAACCACGGCTGATAACAGTAAGAGCCGTTTATCAGCTTTTTCTCACTCGTGTCTGATAAACGCGAGTAGAGGGGAGCCGATCGGCGGCTCTCCTGATAAGGGGGGGGGGGGTCTGTGCTGATTGTTCATCAGCGCAGCCCCCCCCTGCAGATGCCCACCCAGGACCACCAGGGATGCTGCCAGGACCAGCAGGGATATGCTAATCAGTGCCCAGGCAGATGCCAATCAGTGCCCATCAGCAATGCCTGCCAGTGCCATCAGTGCAGCCCATCAGTGCTCATACCTATCAGTGCCACCCATAAGTACCCATCAGTGCATCCTTTCAATGCCCAGTGTCGCCCATCAGTGCTGCATATTAGTGCCACCTATCAGTGCCCAACAGTGAAGGAGAAAACTTGCCTAGCATGGGAAAGACACATAAAAAAGGAGAGATGATGGTGCTGCACACCCCGAGTAGTACAATGGGTCAAAACGTGTCAGTTTTTATACATCACACATTTTTATACATCAGAGACATTATGTAATGTTGTGTATAATTTTTTTTTTGCAATCTGTGTATTTGGTACGGGCATGTCCCCACCAGAGCTCATATTTTAACTATCATGAAAATATTGTATGCCAATTTTCTAATAAAAGTACTTATTTTTCAAAACTCACCTACTCCATACAACTTATTTACCCTGCTGTTAAAAAACCCCACTGGGGGAATTTTCCCATATTGGAGAAAAACGTACCTATTTACAAAATTTTATAACAGAAACAAAGAACTTTTTTTTTTTTTCAAAATTTGTCTTTTTTTGTTTAGCAAAAAATAAAAACCGCAGGAGGTGATCAAATACCACCAAAAGAAAGCTCTATTTGTGGTACATTTTGTTTGGGTACAGTGTAGCATGACTGCGCAATTGTTATTTAAAAAGTGACAGCGCTGAAAGCTGAAAATTGGCCTGGGCAGGAAGGGGGGGAAAGTGCCCGGTATTGAAGTGGTTAAATAATAGATCTTTTACAGTTCAGCCTATTGTATTCTTAAAATACACCAAAAAGCACTTTCATTTCACACTTCCATGGACTCCAACCACTTTTTTTTTCAAAGCTTCGATAAAATTTTTTTTTTTTTTTTTTGGGAAATAAAAACTGGTTTTCCTCATCCCTACTTATAATATGCCACAGCAAAGTCTTTTTTAGGTTCCTTAGAGGGCCAGGCAAGTTTCAGCAGAGTAGGTGGAAGAGAGGAATTTATTGCCCTGCAGGGTGTCATACCACAAGATCCGTCTGACAAGTGAAAGGTTGAGAGACGCTGACAGCGGGATGTCTGGCCGGGCAAAGCCTCCTTCTCTGCAGAACTGGGGAACACACCAATTTTTTTTTTTCTGAAACATTTTCTTAACAAGTCACTCAGCACTCCTAAAATCTAAAACCATGCATTGATGAAACCTACACGAAAAATGCAGCCAAGAAATTCCAACTCGGTCAACTGCCTCGCAGGGGGTTTTATCACAGCAGATAATTGTTCCCGATTGAGAATATATATTAATCTCCGGTATTTATGCGGCTGTTACATACAGTGGGGTGGATTCACTAAAAAATGGGTATAAAAATTGGAGTTAATCCCAGCAGGAACTTTCAATGGAAAAATTAAAAATTCTGATGGGTTGCCATTGATGATTACTCCTGTTTAGCACAGGATTTCCCCCCCCCCCCCCCAGTTTAAAGCAATATTAAACCCAAAAACATACATACACTATATTGCTAAAAGTATTGGGACATCTGCCTTTACACGCACATGAACTTTAATGGCATCCCAGTCTCAGTCCGTAGGGTTCAATATTGAGTTGGCCCACCCTTTACAGCTATAACAGCTTCAACACTTCTGGGAAGGCCGTCCACAAGGTTTAGGAGTGTGTCTATGGGAATGTTTGACCATTCTTCCAGAAGCACATTCATGAGGCACCAATTCATCCCAAAGGTGTTCTATCGGTTTGAGGCAGGGGCGTAGCTGCAGGGGTCGCACTTGCAACCCAGCCCCATGCTCCAGGGGGCCCGTGAGGCCCCCCTGTACAGCTGAATAGGAGGAGCGGCATATCGGAATTGATCCCCGCCTCCTGCAGCGGCTGAATGCCCGCTTCTCCTCCTTTCCCTCCCTTAAGCATTCAGCGGCTGCAGGAAGCGATTCCTCTATGTTACCACCCCGGAGACCTTCCCATCCAGCTTTCCTCTGCTGCTCCCGGGCTCCTCTCTTCCAGCTCCACACCGAGCTTCTCGGGAACACACCTTGACATCATGGCATGCCAAGCAACCTGCTGCTCCCAAAAGTGAGACAATCCTGAGCTGCCGGGATCCAGGTCACTGAGCGGGTGAGAGCTGTGAAGGAAGGATAAGTCGCCCTAGCATTCTGCCATTGTAGGGGAGGGGGGCCCCAGCGGGGTTGCTTGCTGCAGGGCTCTGAGCGTCATATGGCTCAGAGCCTGCACAGACAGTCATCGTCCCCCCCCCCCCCCCTTTCGCACAGACAGGACAGGAGAGAGCCGATCTGCTCCTTCTCCTCTCGCCCCTCTCCACCTGTGTGCACCGCGGGAACTGTGAATCTAAGCAGCGGAGTTTGATCATTCAGCTACTTAGCTTAACACTTTCCACAGTGCACACAGGAGGAGAGGGGCAAGAGGAGAAGGAGCAGATCGGCTCTCTCCTGTCCTGTCTGTGCGAGGGAGGAGGGAGTGGGAACTGTCAGTGCAGACTCTGAGCTGTATGAGAGAGATGCTCTCAGCTCAGAGTCCTGCTGATGAGTACTGATATGTGGCACTTATAGGGGGGCACTGATGGGGCTGCACTGATAATCAGGGGACTGAAGATCAATTTCCTGATCTTCAGTGTAAACAATGTACTGACAGTCTTGCTGGTTAAGGGCTCTCCTATCCTCAGACACATTGTGGGAAGAAAGAACTGCCAATAACTGGAAAGTCTGTTTACCATGTGATCAGCAGATCAAATGTAAAGGGCCGCTGTGGTAAGCCCTTTACTGTGATCAGCTGCGTCACAGAGCGTACTGGATGCGCACCCCAGGCGGCAGGCAGGCAGGGTTCTGGGAGGATGTCCATGGACACCTTTCCAGAACTGGAAGCCCAGGGCTTGGATGGAGGTGGGGGAAGGTGGGGGGTATTAGGGGGGACCCTTCATGGTTTCTTGCACCGGGGCCCTGAAGGATCCAGTTACACCTCTGGGTTGAGCTCAGGACTCTGTGCAGGCCAGTCAAGTTCCTCCACCCCAAACTTGCTCATCCATGTCTTTATGGACCTTGCTTTGTGCACTGGTGCGCAGTCATGTTAGAACAGGAAGGGGCCATCCCCAAACTGTTCCCACAAAGTTGGGAGCATGAAATTGTCCAAAATGTCTTGGTTTGCTGACGCCTTAAAGTGGTTGTTTAGCCACTCTAACCTGTATACACCATCAGCACTGCCTCCTATTGTAGTATCCCCCTCTGTGATTTATAAAAATAAATGCTGCAAATACCTCATTTCACTTCAGAGATTGTGATCACATGACCAGCCAGCTTTCTCCTTTCCTCCTCTGAGAGATGCAGCGGAGGGGCTGAGATTCCTCTGTTGATGTCAGTCTGGAGGGGAGGAGGAGAGGAGAGAGTAGCATAGAGGAGAGCAGATAGCAGGCTGCTGATGACAGAGGCACGTAAACTGACCACGGTGTCTGGTCTCAGCAGCCATGATACACCGCAGTCAGTTTACAGAGGGGTAGAGAGACACTGGTAGGATCAACCAGGTTTTTTTTTTAAGTATTACAGGGGGCCAAGTGACACAGAACAAGCACTGTGTCATAACATGCTTTAAAAAGGAGCAGGATCCATTTTTTTGGGTTAACAAACGCTTTAAGAATTCCCTTCACTGGAACTAAGGGGCCAAGCCCAACCCCTGAAAAACAACCCCACACTATAATCCCCCCTCCACCAAATGATTTGGAGGAGTGGTCCAATACTTTTGGCAATATAATGTGGATGAGCGAGTTTGGGGTGGAGGAACTTGACTGGCCTGCACAGAGTCCTGACCTTAACCCAATAGAACACCTTTGGGATGAATTAGAGCGGAGACGGCTAGCCAGGCCTTCTCGTCCATCAGTGCCTGACTTCACAAATGCACTTCTGGAAGAATGGTCAAACATTCCCATAGACACACTCCTAAACCTTGCGGATAGCCTTCCCAGAAGAGTTGAAGCTGTTATAGCTGCGCCAACTCAATGAACCCTACAGACTAAGACACCATTAAAGTGCATGTGCGTGTAAAGGCAGGCGTCCTAATACTTTTGGCAATATATTTTTTTATATTGCAGCTTACCAATTCTTAGATGTGATGGTTGCATTAGTTTTCTCTCTTCCATTTTCATCTGGTGATCCTGCCAGTAAGGCTCGGCTCCCACTACTGCAAACGGCAAAGTCGTACAACTTCCTTCCGACTTGGATGCCATTTAGGAGCCTGAATATGCACCAAAGTCAGAGCAAAGTAGTGCAGGAACCCTACTAAAAGTTGGAGCGACTTGTGTAGTATCAGTTAAGATGGCTCCCATAGGGAAACACTGAATTTGACAGGTCATGCAACTTGGGTCAAATCTCATGTCTCAGCAGTGTGAACTAAGCCAGTCTTTTTTTTTTAAAGAAGCTCTCCAGCAGAATGTATCAGTTACAGGAATGAGACATACCATTTAACACTGGCAGGGGGTGCTTAGAATGATCAGCTTTTATGTAAAACCTTTATCCCAAAAAGGAAAAATCGGTTTGCTGTAACTGCTTAAAAAAAAAACAAAAAAAAAAAAAAAAAAACTGTTCGCCGGAGATTGGCCAGAGTTTGCCGGAGTTCGAAGTTCGCCCGAGTACACGGACAGAATGTCGTGAGACATTTGCCAGTACAAAAAATACCGGCCATCATTCTGCCTGTGTGTGTCGGTTGGCTTCTGTCGGACACCCATGCCCGAAAAGCAGCTGCCCATCGATTCCCAATCAGCGCTCTCAGCCAATGGCAGAGAGTGCTGATCAGAGTGTTCTGGCGGGGCGGGCCCTTCCCCCTATTAGAACACATCAGCTCAGCGGGGGGAGATCACTGGACTAAGCTCACATGGTTACTACTGCATCTCCGGAGTGGTCAGTTTTTGTGCAACCTACAGACTTGCACGCAAAAAACTGTAGTGTGTACCAGTCTTAACGTTCCTCTGCCCCCAGACGGACAATGCTGCTGTCCAAAGGTGCCCCCTGTGCTACTTCATCCAGAGTGGGGGTGCTTTAATACAGGTGGTGTGTTACTGGCCAGAACAAGTGAACACAGAGGAGAAAAAGCCTAACCTCGGCAGCCATCTTGGGTAAGGGCAGAGTCTATTTGAGACTCTGGCTCCAGCGCACTTTATGTTAGTGGCTAGTATAGGGACAGGTTCTCCATCTGTCAGAGACCGGGCATAGCAGCAGGGAAAGGTTCCTGAGGAGTAGGGAAAGTGCAGAGACTACACCACCTCCACTTAGAAAGCCCCTTGTTCGGGTGTGGACCAGCCAGGTCGCATTCCCATTCCTTGCTGCAGAAGCATCATTTCAAGATCACGATCCCCTACTACTGTTTATAAGTGACTCCAGTCTGTTGTGCCTACCCACTGGGACAGATTGTAAGTTGTTGGAACTCTACTGTTCTCATCCACCTTGGCCTCTGAATGTATTCTTTGCCATCGGCGCATCACCCCGCACCCTACCCACATGATGCCTGCAGCTGACTGACTGTAGGCGCTATTCAGTCAATTGCAGGCCTGGCTCCATCAACAAAATTCTACTGAGTAATCAACTTTTGTTGAAGGTGGGCCGCCACCCACTGTTAGAATTTCAGCAGATTCCTTTAACTCTGTCACAATTCTAACAGGGTATGGCCAGCCCAGCTCCTATCTCAGAGTTGGCAGATATACATCTTGGTCAGAAGGGTCAATCCCTCATACAAATGCTAGAGGGCTGAGATAAAACACAACAGGAAAAATATTGATGCATTTGAACGTTGGCGTTAGCAAAGAATTCTATTGTGAGCAGCAAACAAATGAATCCTTCAACAAATCAAGCCCAAGCCTATCACTAGAAGCCCTAGACCAGGCTTTCTCAATGCTTTTGTCTTAAAAGGATGGTTCTCCGAGACCTGAAAACTCCTAATATAACTTCCATCTGAGATCAGTGGGAGAAATCCCTTATGTTGGTGGCTAGTGGGAACAATCCATCTCTTACAATGTTGGTCAGAATGTCACTTTTACAGGTAGATATAAAAAAAAAAAAAAAAAAAAAAAAAAAAGTAAAAAAATTGGTGCCATGCCACTGGCTCTACCAAGAACTTTGGGAGTCACCATCAAATAGGAGGTCCATCAGCCACAGCTCAAGGAACCCCTGG
The DNA here is from genome assembly GCA_037952835.1 of Lithobates septentrionalis. Taxonomy (NCBI): domain Eukaryota; kingdom Metazoa; phylum Chordata; class Amphibia; order Anura; family Ranidae; genus Lithobates; species Lithobates septentrionalis. The sequence continues at coordinate 1,140,857 of JBBDGP010002410.1, forward strand.
ACACCTATGGAGGAACCCTAGGGCTCCACAGAACCCTGAATGAGAATGGCTGCCCTAGGCTGTCGTGTTTTGGTCACATTATGAGAACAACCAACTCAAAAATCGGCAAAACCCGGTTCACACAGGGGCAGCATGACTTGCAGCGCGACTCTGTAAGGCAACCTGCACACGACTTCAGCGGCGGCTTGCAAAATGACTTCTGTATAGAAGTCAATGCAAGTCGCCCTGAAGTCGTCCAGAAGTAGTACAGGAACCTTTTTCTAAGTCGGAGAGACTTGAGTCATTCCTATTAGAACGGTTCCATAGTACAGAACTGATTGCGACTTGTCAGGCGGCTAAGTCGCCTGACAAGTCGCTCCTGTGTGAACTGAGTCTTAGACAGTTATGCTTTGGAAATTTGAAGGGTAAATTTGTCGATGTCAATCAAAACGTTGAGTGGATGCAGGTCACATAAAGTCTTATTATGCAAAGACTGAAAACTCAAGTAGAAGAACAATTTGGGGAGGCACACTATGTGGTCATCGGGAGCCAACCGAGTGGACATCTCTAACAATATTAAGGGTTTCACACAAAGCATTAAAAACACAAAAACATAAGTAGGTTACGAAGATTCTTCTCTGTGTGTAAGACTTTGGTTAAGGCTTTAGATTGTAAGCTCCACTGCAGCAAAGACTGATGGAGGCTAGATGAACAATGTACTATAGGTGGTTATGCAAGATTACTGGGGGAAAAAAAAAATCCAACCTGTGATCTTATGATGGGCAGACCCGATTTGGCATCCTGGCTAGAGTAAAATATGTTATGCCCTTTGCTTGAGAACAGCCTTTGTGAATTTTTTTTTTAAACATGGAGGAACCCCCTAAATAAAAACTTTCAAGTCTCTGGAAACTCCTGCTATTATCTACAGCTCACATCAGCATAAACAGTACATTGGGATATGAGAATAAAAAGGATTTATTGCAGTTAGCAGGATTTGGCATGCAGTGTTTTATTCAATGAGGTTTTAAAATAAAATGAATGGCACAAAAAAAAAAATAAATAAAAAAAAAAACAAAAAACAGAATCATGGGGTACACAAAACACGACTGTGGGGTGGTACAAAAATAGCTGACACGTTTTGCACTTACACCAAGTGCTTACTCATAGCTATGTGTAAGCACTTGGTGTAAGTGCGAAACGCGTCAGCTATTTTTGTACCACCCCACAGTCGTGTTTTGTGTACCCCATGATCCTGTATTTTAAATAAAAAGACGGATTTATCCATTCCGGTGTGCGGCTGTCCAGGTCTTCTTGTTCTCTTCTAATAGCAAGATCATTATTGTCATTAGTGGCTCATCAGAGATGCCCTAGGGACCCCTATCAGCCATTGAAGGATACCACAGATCCCCAGCTGAGAAAGCCAGCTATAACAGATACTTCTGAGGGCCATCAGTCCCGTCTTCCAAGCTGCCATTTTTTGCACAACTGTTAAAGTCATCATTTTAATACTACACAATACTACTCTACACTCAGGTCGGCGCCTCCCCCTCCCTGTTTTTTCCTTACATGTCTTTCAGAGTTCTGGACACACTCTGAAGGATGGCTGCCTTCCTTTTTAACCCTTAATACCCCTTTCTTTTCACCATCCAGCTATTACAGCCACAGACTATACCCCTAAGAGATTACTGCATTTGGAGCACCAGATAAACACTGACTATACTGCCATCTATGTCTTTATGGACCTTGCTTTGTGCACTGGTGTGCAGTTATGTTGGAACAGGAAGGGGCCATCCCCAAACTGTTCCCACAAAGTTGGCAGCATGAAATTGTCCAAAAGGTCTTGGTATGCTGACGCCTTAAGAGTTCCCTTCACTGGAACTAAGGGACCAAGCCCAACCCCTGAAAAAAACAACCCCACACCATAATCCCCCCTCCACCAAATGATTTGGACCAGTGCACAAAGCAAGGTCCATAAATGCCCACACACACCACATATATGCATCCATGGGCAGCAGAGCTTTCTGTGCCAAGAGCGTGCTCACAGCACAGTGACCGAGCTGTCAAACAGCGGGACGTCTCCCGATCAAGTCACCATTGTGACAGCCAATTATTCGTGATCAGGCAGAACTTTGGTAGCCCAGTTAAGGGGATGCTGGGATTGGGCAGGAAGGGGTTAAGATACAGCTTGTCGTCAGAATATCGGATTGGTTACAGGCCGGAGAATTGGGTGGGTGTAGCACAAAACATTTTCCTTCCAGACTGTGTGCAGAACCAAAAATAAATATGTATCCACTGCAAAGGTTTGTTCCTGAACTTTATTTCGCTATACACAGAGCGGAGTCAGTGGGAGATTACCTTGGAACCAATGTAGGCCGCAAAGTCGGGTGGCACCAAAAAAAAAAAAAGCCCTGTGTACAAAACCAAAGAAGCACAACAAGAGAAAATATTTATCCGCAGAAATGTATTCACGAATTGTGTGTCTGGACTGAAGTCTCCCTTTAGTCTTCCCTGCAACTCATTCCGGGTGGAAAACTACCAGACGCTTTACCCCGGGATGGTACGTGCAACTTCCAGTTACCCTGAGGGCCAGATATAGAGTGAGCAGACAGAACACCATTGAGACACACAGCCACCGTCAGATGTGCGCAGAGTACCGGTCACATTATTATTCTGACCGCCTGCCAACCGCCTAAACTACAGGCCAGCAAATGTGCACCATCAGCTTGCTGAGGACAAGACAATGAAAATATACAGAACTGTCTATTCATAGCGTGTAAAAAGGAGAAAAAATAAAAATCCTACATTTTTATAATTTAAAGGGTCAGTCTGTCCAAAACTGACCATTTCCACTTTTTGGTAGATGTAGACTTAAAGTAGAACCAACAGTCCAAGATAAAGAAAAAAACAGCCTATGAACCCTTTCACTGCCACTGATGTATGTCGTACGTCTGCAGCAGCAAAGGTTTTAACTCTGACAAGCCGACTGTCAGGTGGAAACGATTGGACAGATATTCCATGCTCTCCTGGTAGGTTCCAGACTCCCGATTCCAAATCTGTACTCCAGCAGCTTCAATGGAGGGCAGGTGAGAAATCAGCCACTCGATCGTATCCACAAACCAATACGTAGTAGACAGTGAAAAATTGTAGAGTTCCCTCATGTTGGTAGTCACTGGAGAAGGACCCCCTTACACAGGCAGAAAGAAGGCAAATTCTGGTGACCAACCACCATTGGTAGATGCATTCATGCATATTGGTGCTCAGGAGAAGAATGTCTCCCTTACAGATAGCTAAAAATATTATTGTGTTACTGGTTACCTAATCAGAGAGGCAGAAATTGCTCTAGGAACATCTATCCACCATTGGAGGAACCCCTAATAAACCTCTGGGGGAGCCCCTAAACAACCTCTGGGGCTCCCCCAGGTGGTTAAAAGGGGCTCCCCCAATCAACCTCTGGGGGAGCACTAGGGTACAACTACATCAGCTTCAATGGAGGGCAGAGGAGACAGCAGCTGCCTGATCATATCCACAAACCACCAGTAGGTTCCTCCCCATGCGTGTAGTCCCCAGGCAATGTTTCCCAGACTCTGCTGTCCCACCTGCATGGTATGTGCCGCTTGGCAGAGGGAAGGAAGAAGAGTCATTTATTACATCACTTCTGGGTTCAGCTGTCAATTTCCCGGCAGCTGTGAACGGTGAAGAAGCTGATGAAGCTTGACCTGTGTTCTATCAGCTTCAGTGGAGGGCAGGTGAGACATCAGCCACCCAATTATATCCACTAACCGCCATTACGCTCCTATTATCCCCCATGTGTGGGCCCCCCGCTAGGTTTCTCACCTTCGGTTTGGCATAGAGGATGCCACCATAAAGAGGGGCTGGAGACCAGCAAATGTCCATTTGCTGGTCTTCTCTACCTACAAGAAGCCAGAAACGACATGTATTATATCACTTCTGGGTTTGATTGTCACTTTCCCTGGCTCTGTGGATAGGGGAAAAAGCTAAAAAAGGGAGCCTCACACCTCTATTTCATGGTATAATCTGCTATTACAGAGTTACAGGGCGTTTTGTCCTGAATCACAAAGTAGGTGAGGCGGTTATCCAAAGCCTGAGAATTGAGCTGCTACAAATCCCGATAGTCTGTTTATACTGAGCTGTCATCTCTAGTTTCAGGTTATGCTTGGAGTACTGTTCCATGAATGGAAACTTAACCCACTTCATTCAAATTTAACCACCAATCATAGGAAAATCCATAGAGAACTGCAGAGTCACGTCATGAGATGGGTGAAATCTTATCTTTTGTGAAATAACGCCGCTAAGCGCCATCTACATCTAAAGCGATAACACAGCTTGCCCCTATGTCATCTCACATCAACACTCCATGGGAAAATGTGGATGTATGGAGGATCCCCATCACCAACTGTCAGGCAGATGTGGACAAATTCACTGGGATGAGTGGAATATCATTTCTGGGGATGTCACTGGAGACAAGCTTGATTCTCTGTGATGTCACCAGTCTCTAGTGAATGGATAGGCTGCATTCTCAGTGATGTCACCAGTCGCTAGTGAATGGATAGGCTGCATTCTCAGTGATGTCACCAGTCTCTAGTGAATGGATAGGCTGCATTCTCTGTGATGTCACCAGTCGCTAGTGAATGGATAGGCTGCATTCTCAGTGATGTCACCAGTCTCTAGTGAATGGATAGGCTGCATTCTCAGTGATGTCACCAGTCTCTAGTGAATGGATAGGCTGCTTTTTTAGAGATGGCATCTGTCTCCAAAAAATGGATAAGCTTCATCAGATTATGATTTATACATAATTTACGCATTATCAAATCAACTAATAATGCATTGTGTGACAAAATGATCAATAATTCCATTTCCCCTTCGTCCGATAAATAGAAAATATTGCATACCCCGTTTCCCCGAAAATAAGACCTAGCGTGATTGTCAGTGATGGCTGCAATACAAGTCCTACCCCCCCCCCCCCCCCAAATAAGCCCTACCCCGTTTCCCTGAAAATAAGCCCTACCCTGAAAATAAGACCTACAACGACTTTAACTAGGGCTTATATTGCAGCCATCACCGACAATCATGCTAGGTCTTATTTTCGGGGAAACAGGGTACTCATAATATATAGTCTTATCCAGCCAGTAGGGAGTGCTTTGCTTGCCTTACACATAAAAGGATTTTATTACATTTAGCTGTCCTGAAGCCCAATGTTTAAGCTCCAGTCACACCTAGGCATTTTGGAATCGCAGCAGGATCACTGCGATTCTGCCCGCGATCTCAAAAACGTAGGTTCGGGTGCCATTCTTATCAATGGCACCTAAAACACTGTGCTTTTGCTGCGATTGTAGCATGATTTATTGAACGGCAATCACAAAATGCGAAGCTTGTCACCCAAAAGAAGCTCCTTTTTGAGCAACAAGCTTCACGCGATTTTGCTGCGTGACAATCGCGGCAAACACTGTACCGCGTTTTAGAAGCCTTTAAAAATAAGGACACCTGAACCTGAGTTTTGACATTGTAGTGCGTTTTGAAATCACAGGCAGAATCGCAGGAATTCTGCCGCAATCCCAAGCCACCCAGGTGTCAAAAAGGAGCCTAATGCCCCGTACACACGGTCGGACTTTGTTCGGACATTCCGACAACAAAATCCATGGATTTTTTCCGACGGATGTTGGCTCAAACTTGTCTTGCATACACACGGTCACACAAAGTTGTCGGAAATCCGATCGTTCTGAACGCGGTGACGTAAAACGCGTACGTCGGGACTATAAACGGGGCAGTGGCCAATAGCTTTCATCTCTTTATTTATTCTGAGCATGCGTGGCACTTTGTGCGTCGGATTTGTGTACACACGATCGGAATTTCCGACAACGGATTTTGTTGTCGGAAAATTTTATAGCCTGCTCTCCAACTTTGTGGGTCGGAAAATCCGATGGAAAATGTGTGGAGCCCACACACGGTCGGAATTTCCGACAACAAGGTCCTATCACACTTTTTCCATCGGAAAATCCGACCGTGTGTACAGGGCATTACAGAACTCAACAAAAGGATTTGGCGAGTTATCACAGCGGTGATTCCTTCTTTACAATAATAGGGGGGGGGGGGGGGGGGGGGGGGGGGATTTACTAAAACTGGAGGGTGCAAAATCTGGTGCAGCTCTGCATGGTAGCCAATCGCTTTATAGGGATATAAAACAGTTTAAAAGTTTATATTTAAATAAATATACTAACATAAAAATCGACCCAAAAACCATTAAGACCCCTTCAGGATTTATAGGCAAATTTTATGCATTGCTTTAGGACAGCGCATTCATTCTGAACGGTCTGCCAGCACATGGCAGTGGACCAAAATCCAGAGAAGCCCGCAGCAACAGCATGTAATGCATAGCGGAGGGCATACATGACTGTGGTAACAGGGGAGTTAATAGTTTAAGGGGTGGGTACAAAAAAGTAACCGAGGGGGAGGTATCAAACAGGGCTTTATAGGCTAACCCCGCCCAGGGGGGAGTAACAGTGGTTGGAGAAAGTTCATTGAAGATGGAGCTGGACGGACTCATGGCGCAGCTTAGGGAGGAGGGCCGCGGTTCGTGGGACAGCATGGCTACAAGAAACCATTGCTGCGGCTTTGCAGAGCAGTCAGCCTGAGGCGCTGGGTAGGTCTAGCGGCGCCAGAACGCGGCGGTCCAGGCCGCCTGAGCGGTTCTCCCCCGACCAACGGGTTTCTGGACAGCGGCAACCCGGGACTCTTGCGGGTCTCGCGGTGGGCCCACCGCCAAAAAGAATGGCCGGAGCGGATGGCGGCAGAGCGAGCGCCGACGGGACCCGGCGGAGCGATCGTTTGGAAGGGATGGAAGCGGCGGCGCGGCCTTACAGAGCGGGCAGAGGGAGGAGCGAGAGCCCCGCCCCCTGCAGGAGTCAGTCAGCAGCAAGAGAGAGGACACGTGCAGCGAGCCCTGGGCCGTCCGGTTCCACGGCAGGGGCACACAGGAGGATCGAGAGGGGTCGGCCTAGCGGGGCATCGCAGGTACCAGGCGGCAGGACTGAGGTCAGGCACACCGGTCCGGGCAAAGCAACCTGCAGGTCAGCGGGAGGAGGTGACAAGCGGAGGCGGGGGCGTACTGCTACAGTCATGGCGGCAACCCCGGCGGCCAGGCCGGGCGGGCCTTCGTCAGAGGAAGTAGAGGGGAGAAGTGGCGATCGAGCAGGTGGATGGTCCGGGTCGGAGGAAGAATCGGTACCCCAGCAAAGGCGAACGGCAGCGGTGGAGATCCCTGTTCCGGCTGATGAGGTTACGCCTGTGCAGCCTGGTGAGTACAATGTTTTATCCCTTAATTCCAGTCAGGCCAGAGTGGGGGGATGGGGGTTTCAGTGGGGGGCGGGGGCAGCAGTGGGTCGGGGGTGTCAGGCAGTGAGGGGGCTGCAGCGTTGGGGGGGGTTTTTAGCAGGCATTAGGGAGCTCCTTCAGCGCTTTGAGGGAGCGGGGACGGTTCCCCCGGGCCCTGCAACAGCGTGGGCGCCGCCGGCAGGAGGCACCGGGACGGTGGTGCTCACGGGAGGGTCAGCGGCGGTGCCTTCGGTCACGGCGGCGGTGGCCACGCCTGCACCGGTAACGCCCGGGAGTACAGGGGCGCAGGGGACGGACAAGACAGCTGAGACCACAAGCAGGCAGGATATAACCAGATTGGCTGATGCAGCCAGGTGCGAGGTGTATGTATGCTATGAGGGACCATTGGGCGCGCACCTGAAGCAAGAAGTGCGGGAAAAACTGTGGAAGGGTGAATATGTTGAGATATTTTCCCTACTGCCGTTAGAGAAATTTAATCTGGATAGGGTGAAACCTGATGATTCAAAGAAGGAGGACGAGGAGAAGAGGAGGTACAGGCTGATCCCTAGAACATTTGCAAACTGGTTGCAGGCTTTTGCGATTATGGCAAGTGTGATAGGTGAAAAGCACCCGGAGCATTGCTCAGCTCTATTTTGCTAATCAGGATGCTATCGGAGAGGCGTACAGGGTTTATGGGGGCACGGCGTGGCTGAGGTATGATGAACAGTTCCGTCAACGGAGGGCAATCAGACCGACGCTCCGCTGGGATCACAAGGACATCAGCCTATGGATGAGATTGATGACGACGACGACGAGGGCCCCCAACCAGTTTTTTCCAGGAGGGACCGGACCTTCCACCCAGGGACATACGGTCGGAAACAAAAAGGGGGTTTGTTGGCAATACAACACCGGGACCTGCAGGTTTGGAACCTCATGCAAGTATAAACACGTGTTCGGGATGTGGGGGATCCCACCCGGGGTCAAGGTGTTTCAAACAAGGAAAGGGTAGGCAAGGAGAAACTGCAAACAAAAGGGAGGACCCCGGTGAGAGTGGAAAAGATGCGGCCGTTTCTAGGTAGGTATCCAGACAAGAAAGCAGCGCAATTGTTGGATGAAGGTTTCTCAGTGGGATTTAGGATACCGTGCAATCTATCGGTTATCCCGCCTGTGTCGCCTAATTTAAAGTCAGCTATGCAACACCCGGAGGTAGTTTCTGAGAAACTAAGGAAGGAGGTTGCATTGGGTCGGATGGGAGGTCCTTTTTCGGTGTCGCCGTTGGATAATTTGGTAGTGTCACCGCTGGGTGTGGTCCCAAAGAAGGAGCCAGGAAAATTCAGGCTAATCCATCATTTATCATTCCCGAAAGGGGGGTCGGTCAATGATGCGATAGACCAGGGTGAGTGTTCCGTGACCTATACATCATTTGATGCGGCAGTGGGATGGGTGCGACGGTATGGAAAGGGGGCTCTCATGGCAAAGGCAGATGTGGAATCAGCTTTCCGACTGCTGCCAGTACACCCGGACAGCTTTCGGTTATTGGGATGTCATTGGAACAACGAATTGTATGTCGACCAATGCTTACCAATGGGCTGCTCTATATCGTGCCAATATTTGAGCAGTTCAGCTCGTTTGTGGAATGGGTTGTTAGGGAGGTGTCAGGTGTGAATTCTATAATTCATTACCTGGATGACTTTCTCTGCATGGGCCCAGCTGATTCAAGGATCTGCGCGGTGCTTTTGACTACGCTGGAACATATCGCAGACAAATTCGGCATTCCATTGGCGGCTGACAAAACGGAGGGACCGAGTACGGTCATCACGTTTTTGGGCATTGTGCTGGACACGGAGACAATGGAATGCCGGTTGCCGGACGATAAACTGGAGGACCTGAAGAGGGAAATTGTGGGGCTCATGGGTTTGCGGAAAGTGCAACTGAAGGCGCTACAAATCGGTATTGGGCAAGCTTAATTTTGCATGCCGCATATTACCAATGGGGAGGGTTTTCTGTCGCAGGTTGTCGGCCAGCACGAGCGGCGTTAAAATCGCCAAGGCATTTCGTTCGGTTAAAAGAAACACATAGAGCGGACTTAAGGGTGTGGCACACCTTTTTGGAAGCTTTTAACGGGAGGGCTTTCTGGATGGCTGGTCCGGTCAGCAATTTTGACTTGGAACTGTTCACTGATGCCGCAGATTCAGCCGGTTTTGGGGCCTTTTTTCAGGGACAATGGAGTGCTGGGCCTTGGCCTCAGTCGTGGGTGGAAGCAGGATTTACAAAAAACCTGGTGCTGCTGGAGTTGTTTCCGGTGGTGCTGGCGGTGGAGTTATGGGGAGCATCATTCAGGGACCTGAAGGTGCGTTTCCACGGGGACAACCTAGGTGTGGTACAGGTAATTAATAGGAACACGGCATCATCTCCGCCAGTGATTAGGCTATTACAACATCTGGTACTACGATGTTTGCAACTGAATGTTTTCATTCATGCGGTCCATTTACCAGGGGTGGAAAATGTTATAGCTGATGCATTGTCTCGCTTCCAGTGGGAAAGGTTCCGGGAGTTGGCGCCGGAGGCGGAGCAACACGGGGTTCCTTGTCCCGACTGGCTGTGGGGGATAGCATTGGCCTCATCGCCGGATGGATAAAGAACTCGGTAAGTGGGTCCACGTGGGCGGCTTACACCAGGGTATGGCAAGAATGGATGGATTTTGTGAGCGAAATCGGGGAGGAGCCGGTGGGTGGAGAGCTGCGGCTGCTCTTGATATACTACATTGCCAGGAAGATGGAGGAGGGTGTGTCTGCAGCTGTAGTGAATAAGAATGTATCGGGGTTGGCCTTTCTGTTTAAATTGCAGGGTCAGATGGATTTTACGAAAGACTTCTGGGTCCGGCAAGCAATGAAGGGTTACAGAAAGACTTGGATTAGGAAGGATGGGAGAAGGCCGGTGACATTCGAGATTTTGCAGGGTGTTATAGCGCAACTGGAGAGGGTGTGCTCTTCAGGTTATGAAGTGCTGTTGTTCAAGGTAGCCATTTTATTAGCGTTTTTGGGGCCTTTAGACTAGGGGAGTTGGTTAGCCCTTCTAAGAGGGTGCAGGGAGGGCTGAGTTATCAGGATGTGAAGTGTGAGACGGAAGTCTTGCAGTTGTATTTGAGAAAATCAAAGACCGATCAACTGGGAAGGGGCAGAATCGTTAGGGTGTATCCGGTTGTGGGTTCGGTGTTGTGCCCAGTTGGGGCAATGCGGGAGTTTTTGAATTTGCGCCCGGTGGGAATGGGCCCCCTTTTGATACATTCAGGTGGAGAATGTTTATCCAGATTCCAATTTGGCGCAGTTTTTGCAAAATGTATCCGGGGTTTAGGACTGACCGAGAAGGATTTCTCATCACATTCCTTCAGGATAGGAGCAGCCACGGAAGCAGCCAGGAATGGATTGGGGGAGGAAATGGTAAAAAAGATTGGCAGATGGGAATCCAAGAGGTTTCAATCTTATGTGAGGCCCAATTTGGTGGTTAGTTTGTAGGTTAAGTATTTGATGTGTAATGGAGATATGGGTATGGGTTGGTAAGTGTTGATAGGGTTGTTGGTTATAGTATGGTTTCTTGTGTTTTTTTCTATTTCAGATTCGCTGCCTGGGATGGTCTGGATCCTGGGTCATTCCTATGTGGCGTGGGGGGCTCGGAGAGGGGACGCCCGACATGAGGGTAGGCAATTGGGTTTTGGCAGGAGGGAAGCGTGCATAAAGTGGCTGGGGATCCCAGGCATGTTGTGGGTCAGATTGGTGCCGGAGGTGCATCGTTATGCACAGCGCGATAGGCCGCCGGATGTATTAGTAATACATGCTGGCGGTAATGACCTGGGTATTAGATCTATGGTGGACCTGAAGCGCGACATCAAGTTGGATGTTTTGCGGTTGAGAGAAGCCTTTCCAAAAATGGTGATTGTTTGGTCAGACATGGTGGCCCGGACTTCCTGGAGGATGGCGAGATCAGTGGAGGGGGTCAACAGGGCACGTAAGAAAATAAATAGGGAAGTTAGCAAGTTTGTAGTAAATAACGGTGGGCTGGCGGTTAGGCATTTGGAACTCGAGTTCGAGACATGGCGGTATTTAAGAGCGGATGGAGTGCATTTGAACGAGGTTGGAATTGATTTGTGGGCCTTGGGGCTACAAGATGGAATACAGAGAGCACTTCGGGTGTGGAGGGGCAGCCAAGATTAAGGTGTTATTCTTGGGTGCTGTGGCGGGCGTTGGTCTGGGCAAAAAGAAGGTGGATTGGTAAAAGTAAGAGTCTTTTTGGGAGCCTAGCGTTGCTATGGCTCAGTATTGTGGTTCCCGGTTAACGGAGGTTAACCGGGAAGTGATAATGGGGCACTGCGGTCATTGCTAGTCTCTGAGCCAGCTTGTCGGCTGGAGGCCTATTTTGATAGATTTGATGGGACCGCAGTGCTATGCTGGCCATACACTATACAGAAAATCGGCCGAACCCCTTTTCGAAAAACGAACGTTCGACCGTGACCGCAAACGATCTTGCCATCATATAATGACCGATAATCTGTTCAGTGGACATGAATAAATAATTTTGTGTTCGTTTTTTTACATATACCTAGTGCAGAAAGTTCGGACGGGAAACACATTAACCTTGCAATTTATCGTACGTTCGGCAGAAATTTTCCAAACATGCCGTTCGTTTTTTTTCCACAAAAACGTCACAAACGATTATCGATTTGTACCCACTAACTTGCCGAAAAACGAACGAAGTGTCCATTCGAACGATTTTTCGGCCGATTTTTCGTATAGTGTATGGCCAGCACTAGTCCTGTTATGGACACGGAGGATTTTTTAAGATATTGCTCAGACCAACGCTTGATGATCAAACAGGTTGTTTTAACAGATGTTGTTGTTTTGTTGTTGATGTTTTTCTATTTATGATTGATAATGTTTTTATATGTTATATTTTTATATATAAAATTATTTGTTAAATAAATTAGGCCACTACGGCCTTTTATACTCCAAGCTCAGTGTGGTTTGAGTTATTGGGGTAAAGATGGGCATGGTTTGGTATTAAGGGAATAATGACATCTGTATCCGTCAGTCAAGATCTGCAGCTTTTATTATTTTTTTAACATAACATGCTACAACGCTTTTTACTGCGCATTAGGCATATGTTCTAAAAGGGGCCCTTATAGTTTGCCTTTATTGTAATTCTGAAGACTACAAGTTAGCATATTTACTGCCACCGACTCCTAAACTGATGAAACCCTTTTCAATTTTTATGCAACATTTGGGCGCCTTTCGCTTACCTCTCCATCGCAGAAAGCATTTCAGTGGTTCTAGTTAGGAAATCAGGATTGTGCAATCAGCACCGCGGCTCAGTCTGCTCTGCAGAGAAAAGGCTTACAGCGGGTTGCAGAGCGCTCTGCATTCTATGCGATATTTACAATTTACAGCGACACACAGAGATCAGCAAAACGCAGCTTCAGCTCACAGCGATGACTCCATATGCAGATTTCGGTTACTACTATACAAATTTTTTCCCCAGGGACAGAGTTGCTATGAAAAGTATGTTATAACCATTCTGGTATTTTCAGGAGTTGGATGGAATCCAAGATTACAATAATTGGTCTATAAAATATTTTTTTTTTGCATTTTAAAGCTGAACTCCAGGAATTTGACTAACTCTACCCTTGCAGTGGGTTAAATGCTTGGTAAGTTTGGGGTGCAGACCAGGCTGTGGCTCCCCAAGTAACCAAGACAGTCATAAAGAAATCTGTTGCTGCTGTGGGTGGCTGATTGGGGGGCAGGTTTTGCATCACTGAAGGGTGGGGTGATGATGTCAGCAAGAGCAATTAGGCCACACCCACTGGCGTGCCCTGTGCGCTACATTACTACTTCCCTTGGGGCACCCAAATGTGTCCCAGGTCTTTTATAATCCTATAGTGTTTACTGCAAAAAAATTTTTTTTAAAATGCCCTGAACCGCAAAAGTGTTTGGATTGAAGAAAAAGGTGGCAACCCTACCCGGGCCTCATCAGTTCAACAGGGGGGCCTTGGCACCAGCCGAGCAGAAGGCCCAGCACTGCTGCCTTATGGCTGACACTTGTGCAGTGCTGCCAACTTCTATTTTTTATCCTTTGGCTGCACTGCAGGAGGATCGATTCTGGTATCTGTACCCCCCTTTCCCCTGCTGCCTGGGATCCGTGTGCCCTTTACACTGCAGTTTTCTCTCCTCTCCTGCTGGCAGCTACTGAGGGCACACAGGTGGGTTATTTCAGGATGTCTAGCAGGGGGGCTCACCACCCTAAACACAGTGAATGATCGGTACCGATTGCTCACTGAGGGAGTGCAGATATTGCCTTCATGCCACTATTCATTCACTTATATAGGTTTTGTTCAACAGGGGGGGTATCATTTCTGCCATGGCTGCAAAGCATAGCATCGCAGGAGTTGCATTTTAGCAAAAATATCAGGGGGGCTGTCAGGTAGGCTGTACAGGGCCCTGTGATTTCTATCAGCAGCCCTGAGTGTAATACATAACCTCATTCCTGGCTTCAGCAGGCTCCCCCCATCCAGTTCAGCAGGGCAGCCTGCTCTGACACTTACAATGCAGAGTTAATAGCCCTGCATTGTACATGATGGCACTGATGGACCACTCGCACTGGAGCCTACAGTAGAAGAGAGCAGCACTGCAGCCTGCCACACTTAAAAGATGTGGTGGGGAACCTACCCTCTTAGATTAAATCGCTTTCCAAGTCTAGGGATGCAAAATTATATAATACCTCTAGCGGGATTTTTAAGGCAATGAATACAAAAAATATATATGTAAAATCAGTTTATTTCATATTATTCAACATTGAAAGTATATAGATTTTTTAAAATTTTACAAATGATCATGTGGATCAGTGAACGTGGAACAAAGAATAAAATAATATCCAAAACATGTAATAATTCTGCAAATACATCCAATACAAAAAAGTGAATATATAGAGTTACATAAGGAAAATAATTTGAGGAAGAATGTGATGTATCACACTACCCGGTGCGGTCACCCTAGATGGCCCCCCTGATGTAAGGTAGTGGGATTCCAACGCGTTTCAACGTTTAAATCTTAAGAGATACAAGTCTTCTTCAGGGAAAATACATCACAGTCTAAAAAATCAAAAAACACAAAGCTATTATGAACTGTACATGTATATATCATACATATCCCCTGCAAAGGTTATATTCTCATGTGACTTACGCTCTCCCAAGACAACTCGGTAAGGGGCTGCATGCCAGAGGCCGGGAATATCCCACATCAGAAAAACCCGGACTGTCCTAATACTCTACAAGGCGGCTGGATATAATGGATGATCCAAAAATTCGGCGTCCTAAGCCTCAAAGAAAAATTGATGGGGCAAGATAAAAAATGAGTGATGTGTGTGGGTAGACTCCACAACAAGTCTCATATACAGAGAGGTACCCCCTAGGTCCTATGTGTGGGACGCCCATACCTCCCATGGGGCGAGGGGTCCCAAGTATGCAGAGTAAATTGCACTTACTTTTGAGAGGATGGCTGGTCAGTGAGTGAAGAACCAGGGGGAATTTCCGTAATGCCAGAGGTTTGAAGCCTGCCCCATGTACCTGGATGAGTGTCCAGGGAAGAATGGCGCCATTTGCCGTCTCTGTCGTCCTATTTGTGGTGTAGGCCGGTTGGTGGGCGGAGACCTGACGCCGCGCTGGCCAATGGCGCGGCTTGCGGAGGTCGTTGCTGTCAGGAGCATTCAGCGTGAGGACGCCGAATGCTGCCTGGGCAACCAACTCCGCTGGACGGGTCTGCGCATGCGCGGCGTGTCAGCGCGCCTTACGCAGAGCTGGAAAGGTCAGAAATGATGCTGTGAGCACCAGCGGCCATCTTAACGGCGGGCTGTGCCCATACTGGAACGATATATCGCTGCAGCTAAAGGTTCAGAAGTAGAGCTGCCTCGAAGGTGGATGCAGCCAATCCCAAAGGTCCCCTTGTGGTTCCCCAATAGCATGTCCCCCCATGGTGTGAAAGGCCGAGGAGGGAAAAAGAGAGCCGGAGGGGGGGAGGGGAGAAGGGAGGTTGATAATAGTAAGGATAATGACAATAATAGTGAAAATAATAATGCTGAAAAAATAAATCGCTCAAAGGCTTTGAAATAGATACCACAAAAGGTTCCCCCCCCAAAAGGTGTTGTTCTGGGGAGGGAAGGGAGGACTGATAACCACAGACAACCACAGACACAGGGATTCCCGCCTAGCAAGTATGCACGGCAGGGCAAAAAGGCCCCACAGCTAGCTAGAGCAGTGGGGCCCCCCTGTGTCGGGTAGGTATAGGACTGCTCAGGTGTATCTGAGAGGTAGGTGGTAGATCCCCGGTCTCCGCATAGCCAGCCCCCCCGGAGCAACGCCCATGGGAGCGACTCATCACAGGAGATAAACCAAAATTAATTGCAGTGATATTAAGTGAAAATCATGGTGGAACAATGAGATCAAATATATACAAACATAACAGAAATATATAAGCAATACATTAATAAACAAGTAATTCCACTGGGTGGGGGTTGTGATATATCCAGGCCCCAATCGAGTCATGATAGATTTGTCAACTTACTGAGCTATGCAGAGCTGACCTTTATATAATAAAATAATAAATTATTGGAAACTCCCAAAAGGCTAAACAATCTTCAGATACTGACCAAACACTATCTCAGGGGTCAAGGATGTAATAAAGGGGGGGAGAAAAAGAGGGAGGGGGGGAGAGAGAGAGAGTCCAGGTGGGGGAGAGAGAGGAGATGAAGGTAACGGGATAAATGATTTAAATTCGATGTGCGTAGCATAGAGGAGAGGAGATGCCTCTAGTCGGTTTTACCTGATCTAAAGCCCTCTAGGAAGGGCCTATAGCTCTCTGTTTCGTTGAGCCCTGGGGGAGTGGTGGCCCTAAGGCGCCTGATCCAGCGCATCTCGCGCTGGAGCAGGGCCTTGTTCCAGTCACCCCCCCCGGTGGGTATGTGTAATCTATCTACCACAGTGAAGTTGACCTTAGGCATCCTGTACCCATGCTGTTTTGCTACATGTCTGCCCAGTGGTAAATACAGGTTGCCGATACTCATGCTATGGATATGCTTCTCAACCCTCTTGGTGAGTTCCTGTCGGGTTTTCCCTACATAAAAGGCCCCGCACTGACACTGCATCAGGTAGACGACTCCCCGCGTTTTGCAATTCGCGAAGTGTCGTAGTTGAAAGTCCTCCCCATTTGGTAATGTGATCATGGTTCTCCTACCTATAACTCCACACTGGGCACATGCTCCACAGGGATAGGTGCCCAAGGTTTTGCAGGGGTCCGTTCTTGCACTTCCTTTATACTCACTGTGAGTGAGCATATTTCCTATAGATCCTGATTTTGTGTAGGTAATTTGAGGTCTAGGGGTGACCAGGCCGTTTAAGATGGGATCTTCTGTAAGAATGGACCAGTGTTTAGAAATAATTTTTCTTATTTGTTGATGTTCATTGGAAAATTTCATAATAATTCTAGTTGAATTATCTTCCTTCACCGGGTTTTTCTTTTTAAAGATTAGGTTTCGTCTGTCCATGTTCTTAACGCGGTTAAACGCTTTTTTGAGAGCTGTTTTAGTGTATCCTCTCTCTCTTAGTCTGGCAGTCAATTTGTTAGATTCTTGCTGGAAGTTTTCGTATGTACTGCAATTTCTCTTAAGTCTTAGAAATTGACTGAACGGAATCGATCTCTTCAATGGCTCAGGGTGGAAACTATCCGCATGTAGCAGAGTGTTTCCCGCTGTCTCTTTTCTATAAAGATTACTATGAATCTACCTCCACTACCTCCAGGTGCAGGGAGTGGCTATGGGGACATGCTGTGCTCCCTCATACGCCAACCTGTACCTGGGGGAGTGGGAGAAGACCTTCTTGCTGGGAGAGGGATCGTCTGTGTACTCTGACCACATACTTATGTGGCAGAGGTACATAGACGATATCTTCATCATTTGGGACGGCTCAGAAGACAGACTCAGGGAATGCCTGAGCTCTATGAACACTAATAGTTTCAACCTTTTCTTTACTATGATTTATGATTCCAGGGAGGTCAACTTCCTGGATATCACTATCTCCAAAGACCAAACAGGAGTACTTCATAGTAATCTTTATAGAAAAGAGACAGCGGGAAACACTCTGCTACATGCGGATAGTTTCCACCCTGAGCCATTGAAGAGATCGATTCCGTTCAGTCAATTTCTAAGACTTAAGAGAAATTGCAGTACATACGAAAACTTCCAGCAAGAATCTAACAAATTGACTGCCAGACTAAGAGAGAGAGGATACACTAAAACAGCTCTCAAAAAAGCGTTTAACCGCGTTAAGAACATGGACAGACGAAACCTAATCTTTAAAAAGAAAAACCCGGTGAAGGAAGATAATTCAACTAGAATTATTATGAAATTTTCCAATGAACATCAACAAATAAGAAAAATTATTTCTAAACACTGGTCCATTCTTACAGAAGATCCCATCTTAAACGGCCTGGTCACCCCTAGACCTCAAATTACCTACACAAAATCAGGATCTATAGGAAATATGCTCACTCACAGTGAGTATAAAGGAAGTGCAAGAACGGACCCCTGCAAAACCTGGGGCACCTATCCCTGTGGAGCATGTGCCCAGTGTGGAGTTATAGGTAGGAGAACCATGATCACATTACCAAATGGGGAGGACTTTCAACTACGACACTTCGCGAATTGCAAAACGCGGGGAGTCGTCTACCTGATGCAGTGTCAGTGCGGGGCCTTTTATGTAGGGAAAACCCGACAGGAACTCACCAAGAGGGTTGAGAAGCATATCCATAGCATGAGTATCGGCAACCTGTATTTACCACTGGGCAGACATGTAGCAAAACAGCATGGGTACAGGATGCCTAAGGTCAACTTCACTGTGGTAGATAGATTACACATACCCACCAGGGGGGGTGACTGGAACAAGGCCCTGCTCCAGCGCGAGATGCGCTGGATCAGGCGCCTTAGGGCCACCACTCCCCCAGGGCTCAACGAAACAGAGAGCTATAGGCCCTTCCTAGAGGGCTTTAGATCAGGTAAAACCGACTAGAGGCATCTCCTCTCCTCTATGCTACGCACATCGAATTTAAATCATTTATCCCGTTACCTTCATCTCCTCTCTCTCCCCCACCTGGACTCTCTCTCCCCCCCTCCCTCTTTTTCTCCCCCCCTTTATTACATCCTTGACCCCTGAGATAGTGTTTGGTCAGTATCTGAAGATTGTTTAGCCTTTTGGGAGTTTCCAATAATTTATTATTTTATTATTATATAAAGGTCAGCTCTGCATAGCTCAGTAAGTTGACAAATCTATCATGACTCGATTGGGGCCTGGATATATCACAACCCCCACCCAGTGGAATTACTTGTTTATTAATGTATTGCTTATATATTTCTGTTATGTTTGTATATATTTGATCTCATTGTTCCACCATGATTTTCACTTAATATCACTGCAATTAATTTTGGTTTATCTCCTGTGATGAGTCGCTCCCATGGGCGTTGCTCCGGGGGGGCTGGCTATGCGGAGACCGGGGATCTACCACCTACCTCTCAGATACACCTGAGCAGTCCTATACCTACCCGACACAGGGGGGCCCCACTGCTCTAGCTAGCTGTGGGGCCTTTTTGCCCTGCCGTGCATACTTGCTAGGCGGGAATCCCTGTGTCTGTGGTTATCAGTCCTCCCTTCCCTCCCCAGAACAACACATTTTGGGGGGGGAACCTTTGTGGTATCTATTTCAAAGCCTTTGAGCGATTTATTTTTTCAGCATTATTATTTTCACTATTATTGTCATTATCCTTACTATTATCAACCTCCCTTCTCCCCTCCCCCCCTCTGGCTCTCTTTTTCCCCCCTCGGCCTTTCACACCATGGGGGGACATGCTATTGGGGAACCACAAGGGGACCTTTGGGATTGGCTGCATCCACCTTCGAGGCAGCTCTACTTCTGAACCTTTAGCTGCAGCGATATATCGTTCCAGTATGGGCACAGCCCGCCGTTAAGATGGCCGCTGGTGCTCACAGCATCATTTCTGACCTTTCCAGCTCTGGGTAAGGCGCGCTGACACGCCGCGCATGCGCAGACCCGTCCAGCGGAGTTGGTTGCCCAGGCAGCATTCGGCGTCCTCACGCTGAATGCTCCTGACAGCAACGACCTCCGCAAGCCGCGCCATTGGCCAGCGCGGCGTCGGGTCTCCGCCCACCAACCGGCCTACACCACAAATCGGACGCCAGAGACGGCAAATGGCGCCATTCTTCCCTGGACACTCATCCAGGTACATGGGGCAGGCTTCAAACCTCTGGCATTACGGAAATTCCCCCTGGTTCTTCACTCACTGACCAGCCATCCTCTCAAAAGTAAGTGCAATTTACTCTGCATACTTGGGACCCCTCGCCCCATGGGAGGTATGGGCGTCCCACACATAGGACCTAGGGGGTACCTCTCTTTATATGAGACTTGTTGTGGAGTCTACCCACACACATCACTCATTTTTTATCTTGCCCCATTACAGATAGCCATCAATTTTTCTTTGAGGCTTAGGACGCCGAATTTTTGGATCATCCATTATATCCAGCCGCCTTGTAGAGTATTAGGACAGTCCGGGTTTTTCTGATGTGGGATATTCCCGGCCTCTGGCATGCAGCCCCTTACCGAGTTGTCTTGGGAGAGCGTAAGTCACATGAGAATATAACCTTTGCAGGGGATATGTATGATATATACATGTACAGTTCATAATAGCTTTGTGTTTTTTGATTTTTTAGACTGTGATGTATTTTCCCTGAAGAAGACTTGTATCTCTTAAGATTTAAACGTTGAAACGCGTTGGAATCCCACTACCTTACATCAGGGGGGCCATCTAGGGTGACCGCACCGGGTAGTGTGATACATCACATTCTTCCTCAAATTATTTTCCTTATGTAACTCTATATATTCACTTTTTTGTATTGGATGTATTTGCAGAATTATTACATGTTTTGGATATTATTTTATTCTTTGTTCCACGTTCACTGATCCACATGATCATTTGTAAAATTTTAAAAAAATCTATATACTTTCAATGTTGAATAATATGAAATAAACTGATTTTACATATATATTTTTTGTATTCATTGCCTTAAAAATCCCGCTAGAGGTATTATATAATTTTCCATAGATTTACATGGGATGATGGCAATGACACATCCACACGACCAAGGTCATACTTACCCAGTCTAGGGATGCAAGGATAGGATACTTACTTTGTTCCTGGCTCCAGTAGGCTCCCTCCATCTGGTTCAGGGGTGCCACCTCCTCCACGTACAATGGAGGGTTAATCACTCTGCATTGCACGCGATGATGCTGAAGGGTGCTCACAGACCAGAGATTGGGTAAAGAATACACCTTACTCCTGCACCTCTACACTAAATGCTCACTTAAAGTGGTTGTATAGTCAATTTTTTTTACTTTTACCTACAGGTAAAATTAAGGCTTACCTGTAGGTAAAAAAAAAAAAAAAAAATATTTCCTAAACCTGTACGGTTTAGGAGATATTCACCTTGCAATGAGCCGCTGATTGCAACGGCGCATGCGCACAGGGGATTCTCGGCTGAAAGCCCGGCAGAAGCCAGACCTAGCCGGAAGAAGTCTCCCGCGCGCATGCCCGGGAGTGACGACATCGCGGCTCCAGCCACTCACAGCGCTGGAGCCACGATACCCGGAAGACACGCCGAGGCAACATGTCAGCTACCTCGGCGTGGACCGGGTAAGATACCGACGCCTCGTTCTAAGGTAAGTATTTTATAATGAGCTAGTATGCGGTGCATACTAGCTCATTATGGAGGGAGAGAGAGACAGAGACAGAGACAGAGACAGAGACAGAGACAGAGACAGAGACAGAGACAGAGACAGAGACAGAGACAGAGACAGAGAGAGAGAGAGAGACAGAGACAGAGAGAGAGACAGAGAGAGAGACAGAGAGAGAGACAGAGAGAGAGACAGAGAGAGAGACAGAGAGAGAGACAGAGAGAGAGACAGAGAGAGAGACAGAGAGAGAGACAGAGAGAGAGACAGAGAGAGACAGAGAGAGACAGAGAGAGAGAGATCTCTATGTCAGCGGTCATACAACCGCTTTAAGTCTAGGGGTGCAGGAGTAATACTTCCCTTATCCTGGCTTCAGTAGGCTCCCTCCATCCAGTTCAGCATTGCTTGCCTCCTTCATGTACAATGCAGAGTGAATAGTCCTGCATTGTAAGTGATAATGCCTAGGGACCACCCATAACCCGGAGCTTCAGGTAGAAGGGAACAGCGCTGGAGCCTGCCTGCAACTATAGACTAAAAGGCTTGGTGTGGCGGCATTCGATAGGGCACAGTGGCTGCATTCGATGGGGCACAGTGAGGCTGCGATTGATGGGGCTTTTTTTTTTTTTCATAATTTTTCAGTTTGTTTGTGCCCCTCAAAAATTTTGAGCACCAGCCACCACTGGTGTAATATCTACCTTTTTCTTTGCTCCAGCAGGCTCTCTCCATCTGGTCCAGCACCAGCACTGCCACCTCTCTAAGGAGCTCACAGCCGCGGTTGCATGCTTGCCTCCTCCATGAACAAGGCAGGCTTAGTAGCTCTGCATGATTTTCAACAATCAGGGCTTTTTTTCAGCGGGAACCCGGGGGGGAACGCAGTTCCGGCACCTCCACCACTGAATGTATGTAATGGCAAGGGAGTGCTGGGTTATGCTACAGTGTCTATTGATGCTGGCTGCTGATGGATCTATTGTTGCTGGAGGGGATCTATTTCTGCAGAAGGGTCGATTGCTGCTGGGGAGGTCTATTGTTGCTGGCAGGGGGATCTATTGTTGCTTGGGTGGGTCTTATGTTGCTTGGGGGGGTCAGTTGTCGCTGGGAGGGATCTACTGTTGAGGGAGCAGTCTATTATAGCTGGCTGCTAGAGGGTCTATTGTTGCTGGGGGTATTTTGTTGTAGGTGGTCCATTGTTGTTGGTGGGTCTATTGTTGTTGGCTGTGGGGGGGGGGGGGGGGGGTCTATGTTACTGCTTTTCTTGTTATCAATAACAAATTCCATACAAATTACTTAGTACCACAAATGTTACTTGGTTCTGTATTCTCTAAAAGGGGCAGTGCTGGGAGATGGGTAGGGGGTGGAAACAAGGACTGGGGCTCAGAGGTAGGTAGGGGCAAAGACAATGGGTAACTCCCGCACCTATTCTGAGAAAAAAAAAAAAGCCCTGGCAACAATACTAGGCAATCGCCCACAGACCAGAGCTTTGTGTAGAAGGTTGAAGCCACCTAGACCAAGGGATAGGAAGTAATGCACCTTACCCCTGCACCCCTAGACTGAATGAGCACTTAGTCGTGCAGAGTAGATTTGGTCCGGTCCCTGTACTCCATCTACTGCCGGCTCAGAGATGACCCATAAATCCAGGTGCATGTACAGTTCTTGGCTGGGTTCACAAATGCCTGACACAGATCAGCCCCTGCTGCAGCCTCTCACCTTTCGACTTGCAATAGGTTACAGTGTAGCAGTCTGATCACCAGGGGGAGGGGAGACTAAAGAAAATACTCCCTCCTGCCTGCAGCAGACTGATGACATAAAATCACAGCCGAGGCAAAGTCACTGACTGCAGTTCAGGTATGGCTTTTTAATAAAACGGTTTAGGTTATTTTACGTTATTTTATTTTTTAAGAACAATACTGTTGTCTGTTAGAACATTCCAGGGATTTGATCATGCAGAATTTGTTTACCAATTTAGGCAATTCTTTATTAATATTAAGGGGTTGCGCCCCTCAAATTAAAGTGATTCAAAAAAAAAAAAAAAAAAAAAAAAAAAAAAAAAGGGAAAAAAAAATAAATAAAAAAAAAAATAAAAATAAAAAATAAGGGAAGGACAGAAGTTTTTTTTTTTTTTTTAAACTTTAATGCATTTTCTGAATTGAAGAAGTGATGGTAAAGTCACTGCGCCTAATTACTAGAATCCCCTCTGATACAGGAAGCTATGTTGCACAGTGTCTTTGTTGTTTGTTTTTACAAATCATGCAGCTCAATATGTTATTTCAGAGCACTGCTGTGTGGTCACATGACCTCAACCATTCTCCTTCCCCAATCTGGGGACTGCAGTGGGAGGTGCTGAGATTCCCTTCCGACGTCACCCGGGAGCAGAGGAGGAGAGCTGCGGGCAGTCATGTGACACAGCGGAGCTCTGAAATAAGGTATTGAGCTACATAATTTATTTTAAAAAAAACAAAAAAAAACACACACACCACACAACACTGTGCAACATAGCTTCCTGTAACAGAGGGGGTTCTATTAATTAGGCACAGCAACTTGACATGGAATAGCAGCAGGAGGGGAGGGGCGGGGAGCAGATCGGCTCTCACATCACTGACTCAATAGCTGACAGGCAGGGGGAGAGGGAGAGACTGTGGGTTGACAGAGGCACGTAAACTGACCACACTATCATGGATCAGCAGCCATCATTAGCGTGGTCAGCACACACACTCTAACAGGCAAGATCAATCAGGTATTTTACAGCATAGAATAGGACAAATTACACCACAGAAAACAGTTTCAGGATCTTTTTTTTTAATTTAGGGTTGCACCTGCTTTAAAAAGGGGGGAAAAAAAAAAAAAAAAAAAACCTTCATCCAGCTTTCCCTGCTTGAACCTTCCCAACATAGAGTACTTACCCGAGCCTAATCTTGATCCAGCGATGTGCCAGAGAGCATCATCTCCCTCCCTTCTCACTGGACATGAAGGCAGCAGCGGGAGCCATTGGCTCCGGTTGTTGTCAATCACAGCCTGTGAGGAGGGAGCAAGAGGCTGGGCCAAGCTGCACAGTGTACGTCAATGGACACACAGTGTGGCTCAGGATTGAGCCCGCATGAATGTCTCCATAGCAAGCTGCATTTAGAGGGGGGGGGGGGGAGAGCCAGGGGCACCAGTGGGGAACCTGAGAAGAGGAGGAGGAGGAGGATTGGGGAAGCTCTGTGCAAAACAATTGTGCGGAGCAGGTAAATATAATCCCCTTAAGCTAAATATATATATAAATCTCTGTGGACCACGATAAAACAATTGTGGAATTGATCTGTGGTCCAATCAGTCATTGGAATATCTGGCGTTGTTCCTGGAAATTAATGACGTTTGGCAGCTCTGATCATAACATAGTAATAAAATCAGCTGGAAGAAGGCCCCTTTCACACTTACACGACTTGTCCCACGATTTTGTACTGCAAAATCGTATGACAAGTCATTCTCCATGATTTTCAATGACTACCATTCATATTGGCACGACTTTAAGTCGTGCCGACTTGAAAGTAGTCCCTGCACTACTTTGGTCCAACTTCTATGCGAGTTGTACTCCATAGACCTCAATGTTAAACCCTGAAGTAGCATGCAAGTCGTGCCTGAATAATATAGACACGACTTCAGCACGACTTTGTAAGCACAAGCCTGGCTCGCTGATCGGGAAAGGAAAACTTTTTTTTCTCCTTTCCCGATGAGCGACAGGCAGTGCTGACAGCTGTCTGGTATGAATCCAGAGGGGGAACTCCACGCCAAGTTTTCAAATGAAAAAAACGGCGTGGGTTCCCCCCCCAGGGGCATACCAGGCTCTTAGGTCTGGTATGGATTATAAGGGGAATCCCCTACGCCGAAAAATCGGCGTGGGGCCCCCCCCAAAATCCATACCAGACCCTTATCCGAGCATGCAGCCCGGCCGGTCAGGAATGGGGGTGGGGACGAGCGAGCGCCCCCCCCTCCTGGACCGTACCAGGCTGCATGCCCTCAACATGGGGGGGTGGGTGCTTTAGGGCATGGGGGGCACCCTGCCGGCCCCCCCACCCCAAAGCACCTTGTCCCCATGTTGATGAGGACAAGGGCCTCTTCCCGACAACCCTGGCCGTTGGTTGTCGGGGTCTACGGGCAGGGGGGCTTATCGGAATCCGGGAGCCCCCAGATCCCGGCCCCCCACCCTATGTGAATGAGTATGGGGTACATGGTACCCCTACCCATTCACCTAGGGAAAAAAGCGTCAATAAAAAACAGTACACAGGTATTTAAAATAATTTATTAGGCAGCTCCGGGATCTTCTTCCGACTTCGGGGGTCCTCTTCCGACTTCGGGGGTCTCTCCGGCGTCTCCTCCCGGTGTCCTGATCTTCTGCCGGCTCCTCCGCTTTCTTCTGCAGCTCAATTGCTAGCGGTGGTCCGGACTTCTGTCTTCTGCCTTCTTTTCTTCCAGAGATGTTGACACGACGCTCTCTCCAGCTAGAATGGTCTCTGAACGCTCCGCAACAGACTTATATAGGCGGTGACCCCGCCCCCTTATGAGGTCACTGTCCCGGGGCATGCTGGGACTGTGCCGTCATAAGGGGGCGTGGTCATCACCCGGTGACCACGCCTCCTAAAACGTCACAGTCCCAGCATGCCCAGGGACTGTGACGGCATAAGGGGGCGGGGTCACCGCCTATATAAGTCCGTTGCGGAGCGCACAGAGACCATTCTGGCTGGAGAGAGCGTCGTGTCAACATCTCTGGAAGAGAAGAGGGAAGAAGACGATCCAGAGGTCCGGACCACCGCTGGCAAAAGAGCGCCAGAAGATGCGGACACCGGGAGAAGACGCCGGAGAGACCCCCGAAGTCGGAAGAGGACACCGGGAGAAGACGCCGGAGAGACCCCCGAAGTCGGAAGAGGACCCCCGAAGTCGGAAGAAGATCCCGGAGCTGCCTAATAAATTATTTTAAAATACCTGTGTACTGTGTTTTTTATTGACGCTTTTTTCCCTAGGTGAATGGGTAGGGGTACCATGTACCCCATACTTATTCACATAGGGTGGGGGGCCGGGATCTGGGGGCCCCCTTATTAAAGGGGGCTCCCAGATTCCGATAAGCCCCCCGCCCGCAGACCCCGACAACCAACGGCCAGGGTTGTCGGGAAGAGGCCCTTGTCCTCATCAACATGGGGACAAGGTGCTTTGGGGTGGGGGGGCCGGCAGGGTGCCCCCCATGCCCTAAAGCACCCACCCCCCCCATGTTGAGGGCATGCGGCCTGGTACGGTCCAGGAGGGGGGGCCGCTAGCTCGTCCCCACCCCCATTCCTGACCAGCCGGGCTGCGTGCTCGGATAAGGGTCTGGTATGGATTTTGGGGGGACCCCCACACCGATTTTTCGGCGTAGGGGGTTCCCCTTACAATCCATACCAGACCTAAGGGCCTGGTATGCCCCTGGGGGGGAACCCACGCCAGTTTTTTTTATTTAAAACTTGGCGTGGAGTTCCCCCCTATGATTCATACCAACTACTGTATGTTTTCATTTGTTAATGCCAAAAACGTGGCAAAGTAGTACTGCTCCAAATCGCGGCAAAATCGCGGCCGCAAAATCGCGGTAAAATCGTGAGACTTTGAAGTCGTATAAGTGTGAAAGGAGAGAGTTCATCCAACATCGTTACAGAATGGGAAAAATCCTTTCTAGGCCCAGAGCACAAAACCTACCGTAAAGTCCGAAGATAGAATAGATAGAATAGATAGATCGTGCACCCGTCCCAGACCTCAGGTATCCCAGAACCATTGCATATCCTATCACAGGCTGCCGTACAACCCCACAGCCAATCAGGGAGTTGCAATGCAGAAAAATTGTAAAATGCACAGTAGAATCCTTTGCAGGGGGAAATAGGGAAAACGCCGACAACGGAAGGGTTTGAATTTTAAGGCCTCATGCACACTGGGCGTTTTTACAGCTGCTGATTTGGGCGTCAGACGTTTTTTTAAAACTGCCTCTAAACTCCCCAGCATGTTGTCCTGTGTTCATACATAGGCTTTTACCAACGTTTTTTTTTTTTTTTGCCAGGAGAGTTTAGTGGCAGAAAAACTGCCAGCGCATCCTGGAGCAGCAGCGTTTTGGCAGGAAAAACACTGACAGCTACTAAACTCGTGTCCAGGGTTTTTTTTTTTTTTTTTTTTAAAGCAGAGGCCTCCGGCATCCTTAGCAACCAGTGAATAGCCGGTTGTCAAGGAGCGGGCCGGGAAGCCGGCTGTCGAGTCCTTCCTTAACAATGGATGAGTCATCAGCTGTCAGCGGTGTTGCCTGGTGACAGCTAAATGTAAAAAAAAAAAAAAAAAAAAAAAAAAAAAGCGGTGGGGGCGCCCCCCCCCCCCCAAATCCATGCCAGACCCTTTATCAAGCATGCAGCTGGGCAGGCCAGGAAAGAGGGGGGGGGGGGGGGGGACTCATTCACATTTCACATTAGGGGGGCGGGATCTGGTGGCTTCCAGATTCATATAAGGCCCCCGCTTGCAGACCCGCCCCACAACCACCAGCCAGGGTTGTGGGGAAGAGGCCCTTGTTCCCAACATTGGGGGGGGGGGGCGACGACACAAGGTGCTTTAAGAGGGGGGGGTTGCAGGCGGCCCATTCAAGTCTATGGGGACGCAGCCTCCCGTCACAGTTTGACAGTTGTGCTGGTGAGTGAAAAGCAGACAGTGTGCATGGGGGGGGGGGGGGGACGGAGACGGACGACGACACTGAACCACACAACTGTCAAATTGGGATGAGCAGCTGTGCCCCTATTGACAGCCATTTACAGCCCCGGCCTCAGATCCAACCAGATGTTTTACCATCAGTTTCTCACAGGGTAGTCCACGCTCGGATACCTAGTAGTGAATGGAGAGGACGATCGAGTCATGGCTGAATGTAGTCAAGCAGACAGATAAATGGCAGCCTTGGATTTCCATTTTAAAAATGTTAGTTGATCCATGGAAGTTCTCTTCATAAAAAAAAGTGATTAATGAATGGAAATTTCTGTTTTGCTCGCCAATATAATAAAAATATTTTCCAAAGACGCTTTGTTCCCGAACAGAGTCTCCTCTCCCCCCAGAAAACAGACTGCAACATTGTAACGCGAGAAGCTAAAGCAGGGGTTGAATTGTGTCAAGACATTTGTGAGCAGATTCTAGAACTGCATAGGCACCAGGATTTTACACAATTGCGTCACCTCTGAACCATCATTTCAGCAAGTAGATGGTGACCCTGGATGATGCCTGAACAAAGATGGTGCCGTTCTTCTGGAGCGAAAAGCAGATAAAATGCGAGGGGAGTACTGTGATCTCTGTGAGAGGTAATAAATACCTGGAAGCATTACACTTCTACATTACTTAGCATGCATACATTAAAGCATGAGAACTTGTATCAGATTCCAGGTGGGCTATAGCTCTGGAAGGTTTACCCCTCCCCCCTTTCTGACCAGGCCATTTTTTGCGGTACGGCACTGCGTTATTATAACTGATAATTGCGCGGTTGTGCAATGCTATACCCAAATAAAAACGTATGTCCTTTTTTTTCCCCACAAATATATATATAAAAAAGAAAAAAAATCTAATTTCTTCATGTAGGTCAATATGTATTCTGCTACATGTTTTTGGTAAAAATCCCAATAAGTGTATATTGATTGGTTTGTCTAGCGTCTACAAACTATGGTATATATTTTTTACCCCTAGTAATGCTGGTGACTTGTAGCGGGACTGCAATATTGCGGCGGACAAATTGGACACCTGACACTTTTTTTTTGGGGGGGGGGGAAATCAGTGACACAAATATGCAGTCGCTGTACTAATGACATTGGCTGGGAAGGGGTTAACATCAGGGGCGATCAAAGGAATAAATGTGTGCCTACGTTGTGCTTACTCACAGTGGGGGGGTGCTTTGACTAGGGGGAAGGGAGGGATCCATGGTCCTGCTTAGCAGAAACACCGAATCAATGCATTCCCCTCTGACAAAACAGCAATCTGCCTTCTATGGCCGCCCCACTCACGCCGTGTTGATCAGCGTGCGTTCTACTGCCGTGGCGACACAGGAACCGGAAGTGACTTGACCTGGATGCGCCTCGACGTACGTTTTGTCTTCACAACGTCATCAGGAAGGCGCTTCCTGATGACGTTGTGAAGACGAAACGTACGTTGAGGAGCATCCCGGTCACGTCACTTCCAGTTTCTGTCTCACCACGGAGGTGGAACGTGCGCCCATCAACACGACGGGAGCGGGACAGCCATTCCTTCCACTAGCCTGCGGATTCATGCTGTATACCTCCAGTGCCGAGGAAAGGCACCTAATGTAAGCGGCCATTTGGCGCATGTCTTTTAAGCATTTTTAATTGAACTGTATTACGATATGGATTCTGTTTTTTTCTAACGTTTATTGCGGTGGAGTATTAACAAGATTCCAGCCACATCTCCTTTGACGGCAAGACCATAGACCCACACTAACAAGCCTGATCTGACCTTCTGTTTAGTTAAAGGAGGTCACGGTGGTCCGGTGAGTAGGAATTTCACTCACATCCACCGGGTGATTTTCATGAAGTTTGCTGCCAGTGATGATGTAAGGATTGAAGTTGCATCACCAAAGATTTACGGACTTTGTTTCTGATGAAATATTTGAATCATTGTCATTCTAGCACTGGATCGTTAATTATGAATTGTTTTAGCATTTAAAATTAGCACTATGCACTTTATTTTGTATATGCACAAGATTTAGTTTAACCAATTGAGTCACACTTATTCACAGCGCCCCCTATCATTACACACCCCCAAAACACAACATGCCGCCATGGATTGAAATCGTGCAGCACCCGCAAGGTCCTCCTCAAGAAGGCACCTGTACAGGCCCGTCTGAAGTAATGAACATCTAGATCAGGGGTCTCAAACTGGCGGCCCTCCAGCTGTTGTGAAACTACAAGTCCCATGAGGCATTGCAAGGCTGACAGTTACAAGCATGACTCCCACAGGCAGAGGCATGATGGGACTTGTAGTTTCACAACAGCTGGAGGGCCGCCAGTTTGAGACCCCTGATCTAGATGATGCAGAGAAGGATTGGGAGAAAGTTCTGTGGTCAGACGAGACCAAAATTTAGCTCTTTGGCATTAACTCAATCCGCCATGTTTGGAGGAAGAAAAATGCTGACTATGACTCCAAGAAAACCATTCCTACAGTCAGGCACGGAGGTGGAAACATTATGCTTTGGGGCTGTTTCTCTGCTAAAAAAAAAAAAGAAGGTACAAGCCGACTTTGCCGCATTGACGCGCCAATGGACGGGGCCATGTATTGTAAAAACTTGGATGAGAACCTTCTTCCCTCAGCCAGATCACTGAAGATGGGTCTTCCAGCACGACAATGACCCAAAACATACCGCCAAGACAACAAAGGAGTGGCTCAAGAAGAAGAACATTAAGGTCATGGAGTGGTCTAGTCAGTCTCCAGACCTTAGGACAGTGGAACCTCGGATTACGAGCATAATCCGTTCCAGGAGTATGCTCGTAATCCAAAGTACTCACATATCAAAGCGAGTTTTCCCATTGAAGTCAATGGAAACGAAAATAATTTGTTCCGCATTGACTTCAATGGGATGCAATACCGCATGCGGCCAGAGGTGGGGGGTGCCGGAGAGCCTCGGAAACGGCCGAAAAGGCCCGAGGACACTTCGGTGGACCTCGGAAAGACTTCCTATCCGAGATTTGCCAAGGTCAGCCGAAGTGTTCTCGTGCCTTTCCGTACACTTCCAAACGGCGCCGATCGGCGACATTCGGCTCTGCTCCAGCGCCCCCCGCCTCAGGCCAAAAGCTGTACTGCACACCGCTTTGGCCTGAATCATGCTCGTTTCGCGAGACAACACTCGCAAACCGAGTCACAATTTTTAAAAATACAGTGCTCGTATTGCGAAATGCTCGTTAACCGCGTTACTCGCAATCTGAGGTTCCGCTGTATAGAAAATTAATGGGAGGGAGCTGAAACTTCAAGTTGCCAAGCGACAGCCAAGAAACCTTGAAGAGTTAGAGAAGATCTGTAAAGAAGAGTGGACCAAAATCCCTCCCGAGATGTGTGCAAACCTGGTCACCAACTACAAGAAACGTCTGACCTCTGTGCTTGCCAACAAGGGTTTCTCCACCAACTACTAAGTCATGTGTTGCTTGAGGATCAAATACATATTTTACTCACTGAACTGCAACTCAATTTATAACATTTGTATCATGTGTTTTTTCTGGATTTTTGGTTGATATTCTGTCTCTATTATTTCAAAATACACCTATGATAAAAATTACAGACCCTTCATTTCTTTGTAAGTGAGCAAACTTACAAAATCTGCAGGGGATCAAATAATTATTTTCCCACACTGTATCCAAACGCTTTGTTGGTTTTTTTTTTATATACCTGTGTGACGCACAGTTACGTGGCGTTCTATTACACGTATAGGAGTTGAACTTTGTCTAGTCTTGTTAAAAAAAAAAAAAAAAAAAAAAGGAAGAAGGAGCAAATGGGAATGTAGCTACAATCCGATACAAAGGTTCTCAGTGACTTCACGGATCTATTTGAAACATGGTGATCCTACACCAAAGCAATCAGTGGAGGGGGGAGCATTTAAAGGGTGATGTCAGCTAGGAAATATTTTTAGTGTTTTTATAAGACCCCCCTCTGGAGGTCTCAGATTGTAGATTCACAATGCGGCCCAGAAACAGAGAGAGGTTGTGTCTGTTCGGGAAAGGGAAAACCACGTTTTTTTTTGCTGCCACTTTGGCGAAGACCCTGGGAGGAGCCACAGGTCCCAGACTAAACAATTAACCTATTCACTGCCAGAGGAGGAGATCCCGACCAAGGCAGCTCACCGGCCAATTTTAGCATTGCTGCGGTTTGCAGGAAAGGTATTAAAACAGTCTGGAGCGCAGAATGAATGGAGGCTTCTGTTCCAGCTTTAAACAATACGAGACGCGGGGACACAACAGAAAGTAACATTGTGTGCAAAACAAACATTTACAAATAGGTAACATGCAGATATTAAAATATTAGATACCGTGGGTAAAATTTTAGAATATATATATATATATATATATATATATATATATATATATATATATATATATATATATATATATATATATAAAATGAAATGACACAGGGGAAAAGTATTGAAGAAAGGGAGGTGCAAAAAGAAATGGAAAGCCAAACACCAGCTGAAATCTATCAGTAATTAGAAAGCAGACCTGCCCCTTGTCAGAGCAAATTAATATCCGCTGGTTCAGTCTCAACTGATGGCCTATAAAAAGATGTCTCATTACCAAAGTGTCACACAAGAAACATCTCATGACGGGTAAAAGCAAAGAGCTCTCTCAAGACCTTTGCAACCTTATTGTTGCAAAACATACTGATGGCATCCGTTACATTTCACCATAAACTGACCATGACCAAGGTGCTCCCCGCAAGATTTTTGACAGAGGAGTGAAAAGAATTATCAGAAAAGTTGTCCAAGAGCCAAGGACCACTCGTGGAGAGCTTCAGAAAGACCTGGAATTAGAAGCTACAATTGTTTCAAAGAAAACAATAAGTAATGCATTCAACTGCCACGGCCTGTATGCACGCTCACCACGCAAGACTCCATTGCTGAAGAAAAAGCATGTTGAAGCTCAGTAAGGGAACCCGGTAGTGAAGCATCGCGGCTTCACCCGGGGTCACTACTGCGCTGTCCTACTGGGGGGGGGCTTGGGGCGCTTGTAGGAGGGAGGAAGGAGGAGGAGGGAGCCAAGTGCAGACGTAATGCGCCGTGGCTCCCGGAAGCACTTAGAACTTTCTTTTGTACAGTGGGGATGGAAAGTATTCAGACCCCCTTAAATCTTTCACTCTGTTATATTGCAGCCATTTGCAAAAATCATTTAAGTTCATTTTTTCCCCTCATTAATGTACACACAGCACCCCATATTGACAGAAAAACACAGAATTGTTGACATTTTTACAGATTTATTAAAAAAGAAAAACTGAAATATCACATGGTCCTAAGTATTCAGACCCTTTGCTGCAACACTCATATTTAACTCAGGTGCTGTCCAATTCTTCTGATCATCCTTGAGATGGTTCTACACCTTCATTTGAGTCCAGCTGTGTTTGATTATACTGATTGGACTTGATTAGGAAAGCCACACACCTGTCTATATAATAACTTACAGCTCACAGTGCATGTCAGAGCAAAAGAGAATCATGAGGTCAAAGGAACTGCCTGAAGAGCTCAGAGACAGAATTGTGGCAAGGCACAGATCTGGCCAAGGTTACCAGAAAATGTATGCTGCACTTAAGGTTCCTAAGAGCACAGTGGCCTCCATAATCCTTAAATGGAAGACGTTTAGGACGACCAGAACCCTTCCTAGAGCTGGCCGTCTGGCCAAACTGAGCTATCGGGGGAGAAGAGCCTTGGTGAGAGAGGTAAAGAAGAACCCAAAGATCACTGTGGCTGAGCTCCAGAGATGCAGTCGGGAGAAAGCTGTAGAAAGTCAACCATCACTGCAGCCCTCCACCAGTCGGGGCTTTATGGCAGAGTGGCCCGACGGAAGCCTCTCCTCAGTGCAAGACACATGAAAGCCTGCATGGAGTTTGCTAAAAAAACACCTGAACGACTCAAAGATGGTGAAAAATAAGATTCTTTGGTCGGACGAGCCCAAGATAGAACTTTTTGGCCTTAATTCTAAGCGGTATGTGTGGAGAAAACCAGGCACTGCTCATCACCTGTCCAATACAGTCCCAACCGTGAAGCATGGTGGTGGCAGCATCATGCTGTGAGGGCGTTTTTCAGCTGAAGGGACAGGACGACAGGTTGCAATTGAGGGAAAGATGAATACGGCCTATGAGTGCTAAGGACCTCAGACTGGGCCGAAGGTTTACCTTCCAACAAGACAATGACCCTAAGCACACAGCTAAAATAACGAAGGAGTGGCTTCACAACAACAACTCCGTGACTGTTCCTGAATGTCCCAGCCAGAGCCCTGACTTAAACCCAATTGAGCATCTCTGGAGAGACCTAAAAATGGCTGTCCACCAACGTTTACCATCCAACCTGACAGAACTGGAGAGGATCTGCAAGGAGGAATGGCAGAGGATCCCCAAATCCAGGTGTGCAAAACTTGTTGCATCTTTCCCAAAAAGACTCATGGCTGTATTAGATCAAAAGGGTGCTTCTACTAAATACTGAGCAAAGGGTCTGAATACTTAGGACCATGTGATATTTCAGTTTTTCTTTTTTAATAAATCTGCAAAAATGGCAACAATTCTGTTTTTTCTGTCAATATGGGGTGCTGTGTGTACATTAATGAGGAAAAAAATTAACTTAATGATTTTAGCAAATGGCTGCAATATAACAAAGAGTGAAAAATTTAAAGGGGGGTCTGAATACTTTCCGTCCCCACTGTATATGCACAAGATTTTGTTTAACCAATCAAGTCACTTATTCACAGCGCCCCCTATCATTACACACCCCAAAACAGAATACGCTGCCATGGCCACGCCGTGGCTCCCGAAAGTGGGGACAGGATGCCTGTCAAAGATAAAAAAATAAAATAAAAAAAAAGGTATCTGCTCCCCCTAAAAAAAGTGCCAAAATGTGGCACCGGAGGGGGGGGGGGGGGGGGGGGGGACAAATGTGCGGAAGTTCCACTTTTGAGTTTGCTGCACAACACTTAGACAAGCCTGTGAAATACTGGGAGAATATAATCTGGTCAGATGAGACCAAAACTGAACTCTTTGGATACCATAATACACTCCATGTTTGGAGGTCACATGGCACATCACCCCAAAAACAGCCCCCATACCAACAGTGAGGTTTGGAGGTGGGAACATCATGGTGTGGGGCTGTTTTTCATACGGTACTGGCAAACTTCATATCATTGAAGGAAGGATGAATGGAAAAATGTACCAAGACATTCTTGATAAAAATCTGCCGCCATCTACCAGGATGATGAAGATGAAACGAGGGAGGACATTTCAGCAAGACAATGATCCCAACACACAAAGCCAAGGAAACTCTCAACTGGTTTCAAAGAAAGAAAATAAAAGCTGCTAGAATGGCCCAGCCATGACTTGAATCCAATAGAAAATCTATGGAAAGAACTGAAGATCAGAGTTCATAGAAGATGCCCACCAATTCTAGTGATTGGTAAGCTGCCATATGAAATTTTTGGTTTTGGGTTCATTACCGCTTTAAGACACAGATAAGACAGTGGCTGCGCTCTTAATGAGGAGAGAGATACGCTACAGATCAATTTCAAACCTCCCAGGTCTTTGAAGCTAACAGTTTTTTTGCACCCTGGAAGGGGTTAACAATACAAGGGGAAACATTAACCCTTTCAGGGGCTGGGCTCTGCTGGAAGTGGAAATAAGGGCCACTGAGAGGCATTATTCACTGGGCTGAATAATAAAGAGGATATTTCATAGCCCTCCGCAAACAGCAGCAGACCAGGGAATTGGTGGTGGTGGTGGTGGTGGTGGGGGGGGGGGGGGGGGGCCTCCATGGATTTTATAATCTGTCTGCAGAGTGCAGCTTGTAAGCACTTCTGCCAAAAAAAAAAAAAAAAAAAAAAAAAAAAAAAGTTTCCCCATGACTAGCAATTCAGTTATGGCAGAAGTCACAGTCATTACCCAGGCAGGAAAAGGGCTCAGCAACAGAAAGGTGCCAGGAGGTAACCTGGCCATACACACAACATGCTGTGGTGCATAGAAAATATTAAAATTTAATCATTAACCACATCCCACCCCCTCCCTGTGGCCATTTAACTGGGTTTCAAAGAGGCTTTTCAGTCCCATTAATTCTGTCTCGACCCCCCCCCCCCCCCCTCCACTGATGCCGCCATTTTTTTCTATATGGAGCATGCACCGGTTGTGCCCAAGGGCTGTGTGCGGCCTTCGGATCCCAGCAGAGCCCTTCGACATCTGTGCATGCACAGCAGATTTTTTTCGGGCATGCACACTTCAAAGTTTTGGGTCATCCAGAGCAGCCCTGACTTTTACATATCTGCGCATGCATGGGTTTGCCGCATATGTGCAAAGGGCTCTGCAGCCCTGTGGCACATATGTACACGTGCATAATCCAGGAGGAGGATAAACCTCAGCTGAAAAGCAAAAAAAGAACCCCGCACCCCCCCCCCCCCCAAACAAAAAAAAAAAAACCCCAACCTCAGCTGCCGTGGACGCATATATTTGCCATCTGGGTGTTAATGCCCACTGTTCTTGCTGCTGCACATGTGCTTACACAGCCAAAAAATAAAATAAGGGGGAATATAAAATGCAAGCTGTGCAATGTGCTGAAATAAACACATTATACCACCCCTAGAGGGCAAAAATCAAACCAACTAGCATCAATGAGCCCTTTAGAGATAAAAAAAAAAAAAATACGCATTTAGTGTAATTCTGATCTTCAATCCAGAGTTGTCCCCCGCAGTAACGCCTTTCCACCACTAGATGTCCTCTGAGTTGAATGATGGGCAAGGTCAATCAACCCACATCCTCTTAGTCAAGGCTGTCACAGGGGGCCGTGTCATCACACAGCCTGGGCTCAGAGTATTACAACACTGCACCTGGAGACGAGGAAGAAGGACCCATAACGTCATTAGACCGACCATAAACACCCATGGGAAATTTTTTTTTTTTTCATCATCATTTTGTTTTAAGAAGTGGGGGTTGTATAACTTCTGCTTTACAAATTTTGATTTTGAGCATCTGCCTACAACTGCCGGCGTTTCTGAAGTTGAAGGACTTTTCTTCAGCTTAGTGCAGTGGTTCTCAACTCCTGTCCTCAGGACCCACTAACAGGCCAGGTTTGCAAGATAAATGAAATGCATCACAGGTGATATCATTTGCTGCTCAGTGATTGCAGGATTCTAGTCTGCATCTCCCCAAGGTAATACTTAAATTCTGGCCTGTTGGTGGGTCCTGAGGACTGGAGTTGAGAACCACTGGCTTAGACAGAACTCCAGGCCACCTTAGGATGAAAGATCAGAACAGTACTATAAGAACAGCATTTATTAAAAAAAGGAAAATCCCAAGACAGACCACTAAAGACTCCTTCAAAATACAAAAGAATTCCAGGTATTGATATTTGTACAAGGTTACATTGGTCCAGCTTGGAGAAAGGCAACTATGTATTGACCATACCTGTGAGTTCCTCTAGATCAGGGGTCTCCAA
The DNA here is from genome assembly GCA_037952835.1 of Lithobates septentrionalis. Taxonomy (NCBI): domain Eukaryota; kingdom Metazoa; phylum Chordata; class Amphibia; order Anura; family Ranidae; genus Lithobates; species Lithobates septentrionalis. The sequence continues at coordinate 1,178,186 of JBBDGP010002410.1, forward strand.
ACTTTCTAAACAAAGGTCTAGTTTACTGTCCATCAGACTTTAGGAGGGCTGGACTGTGACCAGTTGAAAAATGCCCCAGTGTCAGCGGGTGTATACAAGGTCTCAGGCTTGGTGGTCAGTGAGAGTAAAAATAGATATCGCCTCTGATCAATAGGAGGAAGAACGGTGCACCATCCTTGGAGGGGGATCAGTGGGAGGAACGGTGCACCATCCTTGGAGGGGGATCAGTGGGAGGAACGGTGCACCATCCTTGGAGGGGGATCAGTGGGAGGAACGGTGCACCATCCTTGGAGGGGGATCAGTGGGAGGAACGGTGCACCATCCTTGGAGGGGGATCAGTGGGAGGAACGGTGCACCATCCTTGGAGGGGGATCAGTGGGAGGAACGGTGCACCATCCTTGGAGGGGGATCAGTGGGAGGAACGGTGCACCATCCTTGGAGGGGGATCAGTGGGAGGAACGGTGCACCATCCTTGGAGGGGGATCAGTGGGAGGAACGGTGCACCATCCTTGGAGGGGGATCAGTGGGAGGAACGGTGCACCATCCTTGGAGGGGGATCAGTGGGAGGAACGGTGCACCATCCTTGGAGGGGGATCAGTGGGAGGAACGGTGCACCATCCTTGGAGGGGGATCAGTGGGAGGAACGGTGCACCATCCTTGGAGGGGGATCAGTGGGAGGAACGGTGCACCATCCTTGGAGGGGGATCAGTGGGAGGAACGGTGCACCATCCTTGGAGGGGGATCAGTGGGAGGAACGGTGCACCATCCTTGGAGGGGGATCAGTGGGAGGAACGGTGCACCATCCTTGGAGGGGGATCAGTGGGAGGAACGGTGCACCATCCTTGGAGGGGGATCAGTGGGAGGAACGGTGCACCATCCTTGGAGGGGATCAGTGGGAGGAACGGTGCACCATCCTTGGAGGGGGATCAGTGGGAGGAACGGTGCACCATCCTTGGAGGGGGATCAGTGGGAGGAACGGTGCACCATCCTTGGAGGGGGATCAGTGGGAGGAACGGTGCACCATCCTTGGAGGGGGATCAGTGGGAGGAACGGTGCACCATCCTTGGAGGGGGATCAGTGGGAGGAACGGTGCACCATCCTTGGAGGGGGATCAGTGGGAGGAACGGCGTCCCCCATCAGTGTGAGAAACAGTGCCCACATACAGGTAGGCAAAGGGCCAGATCTGGCCCATGGGCCACACTGTTTGGAGACCATTGTTCTAGAGCAGTGGTCTCCAAACTGTGATCTTTGTTTACCCTTATCTGGCCCTTTGGACACTACTCCAACAATAGGACATCAGTTGCTTCCACTGACCACAGTCTGGCCCGCCCCAAAGCCTGAAGAACAGTAAACTGGCCCTTTGTTTAGAAAGTTAGGAGACCCCAGCTCTTGAAGCTGAAAATCACTGTATGCTCCAGTGATCTCCACTGGCTTCCGTGTCGAGTGGCTGTCCTGCTGCATTGTGAACACAGGAGGTCGGCAGCTGGGCATGGATGGCATTCAAAGAATACCTTGCACTTTCTGAATGAATGCAAAGCATTCTCTGATTGGACAAAGTGGAGAGGTGGGGTGGTGACATCACATTCTCCACCTCATTCAATCAGAGAATGCTTTGCATTCATTCAGAAAGTGCAAAGTATTCTTTGAATGGCACTTGTGCCCAGCGGCCGACCTTCGGTGTTCACAATGCAGAGACCAGGAAGTTAGTGGAGATCACTGGAGTCGCGGTGTCTATACAGAGATTTCCAGCTTCTAGAAGATCACACAGCTTTGGTATATACTTAGTTATATCGCTCCAAGCTGGACCAAGGTAACTAAAAATATCCACACCTGGAATTCTTCACTAATATTAGGAAAACATTTAAAGCAGTAATAAACCCAAAATAAATCATTACATTGGAGCTCACCCATCATTAGATGGCTGCATTTGTTTTCTTTTTAGGCTCCCTTCTGTTTCCCATCCGAGGATCCTGCCAGTAAGGCTCCATTCACACTTGTGCGACTTGTCCTGCAACTTTGATGTTCAAGTTTTCCAATGATAACCATTTATATATGCGTGATTTAAAGTTGCAGCGACTTCAGGGTAAATCATGCACTACTTTGGTCTGACTTTCATGCAACTTGAGGGCCATAGACTTCACTGTTAACCCTCAGAAGTTTCATGAAAGTCATACAATGCAACTTGTGTGCAACAGTTGTCCATTATCACTGGTCAAAGCCAAAGTCATATCCAAGTTGTACCCATCCAAAGTTTAGTCAAAGTTGTACTCCAAAGTCAGCGCAACTTTTTGGAGTTGTACAAGTGTGAATGGAGCCCAAGTCTGTTTTTCAACAGAACAGGCTGTCTTGCAGTTACAGAGATGAGACAAACCATTTAACACTGTTGTCAAGGGTGCTTACAATGATCAGCTTTTATTCATGTAAAACCTTAACCTTTATTCCAAAAGAAAAAAGAAAACAAATGCAGCCACCCCATCTAATGACTGTTAATCTGCAATATATTACATTTTGGTTTTGGGTTTAAGACTGCTTCAAATCTGTTCAGCCAGTATTGCGATCCAGGTTCTGCACAGCAAATTTATAGACAGAGTTGGGTGATCTCACTTTCCTCCACTGCAGTTGAGCAATCAATACACGTCACCAGCCTCCCCCTAGGATGCTAATTGGACAGCATCACTCTGTCAGCAAGCTCCCAGTGTTATTATTGGGTGTTCAATCATAGACAGACACTAGAGGAATCCAGCATTGCTGCCTTGGGACATAGATATGGCCAAGCACACTGCACACTCCTGCAGACTCTTCTATAACGGCCATGCAGATTAAACTTTTTGCTGCCACTGACATATGTCGGCAGAAGTACCAGCATGTGCAAGCATGATCTCAGCTGTTGGCTTGCCTGTGGCAGAGATTCAAGTGGTTGTAAAGCCATCTGATCCCTTCCATGTGAGTAGTAACATGCCACCCCCCTGCTATGTATCCTAGGCTCACCTGTCCTCCCTGGATGTCTATGGTGGGTGTGAGCAGGGAAAGCAGAAGAATGCCAGCAAACTCCACTGATCTGCCCTAGCTAGATAGACCCCATGAAGTGACAAGCTGTGACCGCTTCCAGGTTCAGAGCCATCATTGCCTGGTCCCTGTGGAATGATCTGTTCTTGTTCTCAGCTTCAAAGGAGACATCAGGCTCCTTACATTAGCCCATCTCCAAATTTGCACGATTTCCACTGCGACTTTGAAGCGCGATTGAGATACAACTTTTGGTGCAACTTTGATCTGACTTTACATTCTCTGGACCAAAGTCACATCATAGGTCAGACCAAAGTAGTGCAGGAACCTTTACTGAAGTCGCAGCGACTTCTGTAGTGTCAGTAGGAACGGCTCTCATAGAAATACATTCAATTTCACATGTCCTGCGATATGGGGTCCCACAAGTCGGATGCCAAGTCAAAAAAAAAAAAAAAAAAAAACACACAACAAAAAACGCGCACACACACCCCTGCACTATACTATACCATATGATAGTAAAGAAGTTGGAAAAAAGATAACCGCTTAATACCCAAGCCTTTTTATGACACTTGTTGCTTGCAAGTTAAAATCAGTATTTTTTTGCTAGAAAATTACTTAGGACCCCCAAACAATTTTTTTTTAGCAGAGACCCTAGAAAACAAAATGGCAATCATTGCAATATTTTATGTCACACTGTATTTGTGCAGCGGTCTTTCAAATGCATTTTTTTTTTTTTTTCAAAGAAATACACTTATATGAAAAAAAAAATAAAAAATAAAATAAAATATTGCATTTGAAAGGCCGCTGCACAAATATATCACAGTAAAGTTAGCCCAATTTATTTTGTATGTGAAAGAGGTTACGCCGAGTAAATAGATACCCAACATGTCACGCTTTAAAATTGCGTACGCTCGTGGAATAGCAAAAATCTACGGTACTTAAAAATCTCCATAGGTGAAGCTTTCAAAAATTTTAACGGTTACCAGTTTAGAGTAACAGGGGAGGTGAAGCGCTAGAATTATTGCTCTCACTCCAACGATACCTCACATGTGTGGTTTGAACACGGTTTACATTAGCGGGCGTGACTTACGTACGCGCTCGCTTCTGCGAGGGATGGGGAGCTTTAAATTTTTTGTTTTTTTCCTGATCACATTTATTGTTGTCACAAGGAATGTAAAAATCCCTAGTGATAGTCATAGGCGATGACAAGTACTCTTTATGGAGAGATCTGGGGTCTATAAATACCCCAAATCTCTTCTTTGCACTTAAAAGCATTCAAAAAAAAAAATAAAAAAATAACACACGCCAAGCTCGGCTGTTTAAATACTGCCATTTTTTTTTATTTATTTTTTTTTTTTATTTGGCGCCTTTATGTCATGACATCGCTTCCGGGTTACTATACCCGAGACTCGATCAAAGCCGATCCTGGCATTGTTCAAGTCTCTGGCCAGCCAGCGGACGTGGCGGCTGGTCACTTGGGCGAGCCACGGAAGGCGACTGCTTAGCCGCATGGGTGGTTATAAGAAAGCGTTAAAAAAAAAAAGAAATGTTACTGGGGTGATGTCTGCAGTTGCAGGCAACACCACAGTATAACCACTTAAAGCCGCATATTTGGTTACATCGGCGTGAGGGAGTTAAGAAGAAGAAGAAGAAAAAAAAAAAAAAAAAAAAAAAAAAAAAAAAAAAAAAAAAGAAGAAGAAGGGAAGGAAAACAAAAAAGCAAACACACCACACAAAAAAAAATAAATAAAATAAAAAAAAAAAAAGTACCCCCCATAAACAGCTATAAATATGCAACACTCCAAAGAAGCTCATGTACCAAATATTGCCAGAGCCAGGACCGTTTGGCTTTGCGGTTTTTGCCACGATTTTAGCGCAATTTGTTGCTCGACAATCGTGGCAAAAAAAAAAAAAAAAAAAAAAAAAAAAAATAATCGCACCATTAAGAAATAATAGCACCACAAATGCGTCCATCCAAAATCCTGGCAGAATCGCTGCGATTCCTCCCACGATTCAAAACGCCTAGGTGTAAACGAAGCCTAAATCAGGACCTGTTCAGTAATAGTAGTAGTATTAGGTTCACCATACACATCACAATCTGATTGCAGCCTACTGCATTAGGGTGTGCACCCCAAAGCTCAAACACACATGCATATATATTATATATCCCTGGCACATTGATCTCCTTGCTGCCACACAGAGCAATAATGCCAATGCGCACTAGGTGATTAGGGTGTGCCCAGGCACATCCAGCACACCCTGTTCTCACGCCTATGCGAAGCATAGTAAACTCATTTTACTATGTTTCAGTTAACACAGTGAGCTGTGAACATTGAGTTCCTTTAGAAAAGGAAGGGGCCGGTAAATTACATATTTACTATCCCCTTTCCCTGCTGTCCATCCTGAAACATCCAGACGGGGAAGAGGAGAGGTGGGAAGCCAGCAGCACTGCAGGGCTGTGGGGCGCCCCCCCCTCAACATGGTGGGGGGGGGGGGGGGGAGGAATCTGGGGCAGTAGGGGGAATTGGCACCACACAGTGATTACACACCCCTATGCTGCCCATGCATGGATCAAAATTAATCCGGTCCCTACTGAACCAGACAAATTTTGATCCTTTAGCAAGCCACTCAATTTCCATCCAATCAGGCGCTTTAGACATAATAGATCCAAAGGAGATTGTACCTTGTATGGTGACCCTTATAGGAACTGGAAGTGATTGTAAAGTCAGAAGTTTTTTTAAACTTAATGCATTATGATATAAAAATAAATAAATTTAAAAAAACAAAAAAAAAAAAACAAACACACCTGTGTGCAGCAGCCACCTCATACTTACCTGAGCCCATCTCGATCCAGTGATGTTGTACGAGAGACTCGCCCGCCCCGGGACTCTCCCTCCTCATTGGGTGAAATGGCAGAGTGGCACCATTAGCTCTAGCTGCTGTCAAATTCAGTGAGCCAATGAGGAGAGAAAGGGGGCAGGGCCGGGCCACGACTCCATGTCTGAATGAACAAACAGAGCTGTGACTCGGCTCGGGTGCCCCCATAGCAAGCTGCTTCCTGTGGGGGCACTCGTCAGGAGGGAGGGGTCAGGAGCGCCGGCAGGGGACCTGAGAGGAGGAGGGTAGGGGCTTCTCTGTGCAAAACCATTACACAGAGCAGGCAAGTATAACATGTTTGTTATTTTTAAAAGGAAAAAAAAAAAAAAAAAAAAAACTGAGACTTTAGTAATACATGAGGGCAAAAATGTTAAATTTGGAAACAGGCAGGCTCTTTATTGCAGAAGAGGCATGCAAATACACTTACCTGCCTGTTCGCAATCCCCTGTAGAATGTACACTGGCCTGCACATGCGCAGATCAATTTACATTCCAGCACACCAAATGTGCAGGAGTGATGTCATCCCACGCTGGCCAATCAAAACAGCCGTGGACCGGCACCTGGAAAACCCAGGGAGAAGATGCATGTGCGAGTGAGGGATCTCATGGGCATCAGACCATAGGGAAATGGGCAAGCATTTGTGCCTTTAGTTGCGCTTTAAGCGGGCCATAGATGATTAGTCTTTTTGTTGTTCGACCAGCAAGCTGAGTGGGAAAAAAAAAAAAAAAGGTGGGGGGGGGGGGGGGGGTCGGGGGATTTCTCAATCCACAAAAACGAGGTGCATGAAAGAATCTCCCCTCCTGGGATATTGTATTCTGACAGCAGGACTCGGCGCCGTCAGAATAAACAGATCGGCTGCTGTAGCCAACGATCAATAAATATTTTCCAATGTGTTTAACGATCAACTTCTGTTGAACAGGGATGGCCACACAGGGATCAAAATTTGTCCGGTCCCTTCTGAACCGACTGAAATTTCGATCCATCTATCTATGGCCACTTTTGGTAGTAGAGTATTAGACACTGATTAAGGCAGAAAGTTTGGAGTTTAAGGCTGGTCACACACATATACACTATATTACCAAAAGTATTGGCACACTTGCCTTTTACATAAACTTTAATCTAGTCTTAGTCCGTAGGGTCCAATATTGAGTTGGCCCACCCTTTGCAGCTATAACAGCTTCAACTCTTCTGGGAAGGCTGTCCACAAGGTTTAGGAGTGTCTATGGCAGTGGTTCTCAACCCCTGTCCTCGGGACCCACCAACAGGCCAGGTTTGCAAGATAACTGAAATACATCACAGGTGATGTCATTTGCTGCTCAGTGATTGCAGTATTCTAGTCTGCATTTCCCCAAGGTAATACTTAAAATTCTGGCCTGTTAGTGGGTCCTGAGGACCGGAGTTGAGAACCACTGCTCTATGGGAATGTTTGACCATTCTTCCAGAAGCACATTTGTGAGGTCAGGCACTGATGTTGGACGAGAAGGCTTAGCTCACAGTCTCCACTCTAAATTTATGCCAAAAGGTGTTCTATCGGCTTCAGGTCAGGACTCTGTGCAGACCAGTCAAGATCCTCCACCCCAAAGCATCCATCTTTTTATGGACCTTGCTTTGTGCACTGGTCCAAATCATTTGGTGGAGGGGGAATTATGGTGGGGGTTGTTTTTCAGGGGTTGGGCTTGGCCCCTTAGTTCCAGTGAAGGGAATTTCTAAGGCATCAGCATACCAAAGACATTTTGGACAATTTCATGCTCCCAACTTGGGAACAGTTTCCCTTTCCTGTACCAATATGACTGCGCACCAGAGCACAAACAAGGTCCATAAAGACATGGATGAGCAAGTTTGGGGTGGAGGAAAACTTGACTGGCCTGCACAGAGTCCTGACCTCAACCCGACAGAACACCTTTGGTATGAATTAGAGTGGAGACTCCGAGCCAGACCTT
>JBBDGP010002411.1:5000-61159 GCA_037952835.1 Lithobates septentrionalis
TAAAGGGAAGACGCCACAGTCTACGGGGCCTAAAGGGAAGACGCCACAGTCTACGGGGCCTAAAGAGAAGACGCCACAGTCTACGGGGCCTAAAGGGAAGACGCCACAGTCTACGGGGCCTAAAGGGAAGACGCCACAGTCTACGGGGCCTAAAGGGAAGACGCCACAGTCTACGGGGCCTAAAGGGAAGACGCCACAGTCTACGGGGCCTAAAGGGAAGACGCCACAGTCTACGGGGCCTAAAGGGAAGACGCCACAGTCTACGGGGCCTAAAGGGAAGACGCCACAGTCTACGGGCCTAAAGGGAAGACGCCACAGTCTACGGAGCCTAAAGGGAAGACGCCACAGTCTACGGAGCCTAAAGGGAAGATGCCACAGTCTACGGGGCCTAAAGGGAAGACGCCACAGTCTACAGGGCCTAAAGGGAAGACGCCACAGTCTACGGGCTATAAAGGGAAGACGCCACAGTCTATGGGGTCTAAAGGGAAGACGCCACAGTCTACAGGGCCTAAAGGGAAGACGCCACAGTCTACGGGGTTTAAAGGGAAGACGCCACAGTCTACGGGGTCTAAATGATGGGGCATAATTCTCGTCATTGACACCAACTGTGGGGCACAGTTCCTTCCATTTACATCAACATGGGGCTACTACTCCTTCCACTGACATCAACAAAAGGGCACGATTCCTCCCAGCGATTCCAACAATGGGGAAGAATTTCGTCCATTGACACCAAGGATTGGGCACTATTCCTCTAGCTGACACCAACAATGGGGCACTATTCCTTTCCACTGACACCAAAGATAGGGCATTGTTTACTCCCACTGGACGCCAGGACATTTTCTACTCCGCTGGCCCTTGTTCGGCCCCTTAAAGTCTAAAAGACGGTAAACTGGCCCTTTGTTTAGAAAGTTTGGAAGACGCTGCAGTCTACTCTCTGTTTATATTATGGTGTCACTCCCGCGCTACTCTGAATTTGTTTTTCAAACTACATGGAGCAGCTTTAGGATCAGCCAACATGCAATGTGTTTATTCTGAGTTTATCTCAGAAACAAAAATACTCCAGCAGGCTGTAAAATAAACCACAGAAGACAAAAAACGTTGTTTCGGCTGCAGTTTATTGACTTCCTGATTTTCCCGGGTATTATACTCTCATTGTCAGATAATATCACAATGTAAAATTGTATTTATTCTGTCACGCTTCGCTCTCATGTGTCTAAATACTGAACATTATATAAGCACATCACATCTGGCAGCTAACCCTGAATAATGTTATGTTATTGCAAAATTCTGAAAAATTCCAGTGAGTCAATGCAGTACTCCCCCATCAAGCTGCATCCTTCATAGTGGCTGAATCATATATGAGCAGGTGGTACGCGGTTTCACTATGAGTCCCCCCTGCAGCCCCTTCGGCCCCCCGCCTGTCAGTTATAGACCATTCTTACCTTCCAAGCTGTCCTGAGCTTTCCGCTGCAGCTCTTCCTCCTCCAGCTGCTGAAGCCTTTTGGCAATTTCCTAAAGAAAAAAGTTAAAGACCATAAATAGCATAAATCACTAAACATGTATATAAAACACCAACGTATTCCACAGTGCTGTACAACGTAAGGGCGGCCACAGCCAGACATGGGAAGCAGGTCCAGTTTATTAAACCATTTTTCCATACTCTGAAGCAAAAGGTGTGAGTGCACCCCAAAGCTCAAAACATACGTGTGTGTGTATATGTGTGTGTATATGTGTGTGTGTGTATATATATATTACAAACACATGCGGAAAATAATGATCGTCTCCCCTGCAGATTGTGTAAGTTTTGCCCCCTTACATAGAAATGAAGGGTCTATCATTTTTATCATAGGTGTATTTTATATGATAGAGACAGAATATCAACCAAAAATTCAGAAAAATCACACAATACAAATGTTATAAATGGAGTTGCAGTTCAGTGAGTAAAATAAGTATTTGATCCCCAAGTAAAACATGACTTAGTAGTTGGTGGAGAAACCCTTGTTGGTGATCACAGAGGTCAGACGTTTCTTGTAGGTGGTGATCAGTTTCCACACATCTCAGGAGGGATTTTGTCTTCTTTACAGATCTTCTCTAAATCCTGAAGGTTTATTGGCAACTCGAAGTTTCATCTCCTCCATACATTTTCTATAGGATTAAGGTCTGGAGACTGGATAGGCCACTCCCTGACCTTAAATGTGCTTCTTCTTGAGTCACTCCTTTGTTGCCTTGGTGATATGTTTTGGGTCATTGTCATGCTGGAAGACCCATCCATGACCCATCTTCAGTGTTCTGGATGAGGGAAGAAGGTTCTCCTCCAAGATCTTACAATACATGGCCCCGCCCATTGGGCCCTCAATGCGGCAAAGTCGGTCTGAACCTTTATCAGAGAAACACCCCAAATGATCATGTTTCCACCTCCGTGTGACTGTAGGGATGGGGTGTGACTGTAGGGATGGTGTGTGACTGTAGGGATGATGTGTGACTGTAGGGATGATGTGTGACTGTAGGGATGGTGTGACTGTAGGGATGATGTGTGACTGTAGGGATGATGTGTGACTGTAGGGATGATGTGTGACTGTAGGGATGGTGTGTGACTGTAGGGATGATGTGTGACTGTAGGGATGATGTGACTGTAGGGATGATGTGACTGTAGGGATGGTGTGTGACTGTAGGGATGGTGTGTGACTGTAGGGATGATGTGTGACTGTAGGGATGATGTGTGACTGTAGGGATGATGTGTGACTGTAGGGATGATGTGTGACTGTAGGGATGATGTGACTGTAGGGATGATGTGTGACTGTAGGGATGATGTGTGACTGTAGGGATGATGATGTGACTGTAGGGATGATGTGTGACTGTAGGGATGGTGTGTGACTGTAGGGATGATGTGTGACTGTAGGGATGGTGTGTGACTGTAGGGATGATGTGTGACTGTAGGGATGATGTGTGACTGTAGGGATGATGATGTGACTGTAGGGATGATGATGTGACTGTAGGGATGATGTGTGACTGTAGGGATGGTGTGTGACTGTAGGGATGATGTGTGACTGTAGGGATGATGTGACTGTAGGGATGATGTGTGACTGTAGGGATGATGTGTGACTGTAGGGATGATGATGTGACTGTAGGGATGATGTGTGACTGTAGGGATGGTGTGTGACTGTAGGGATGATGTGTGACTGTAGGGATGGTGTGTGACTGTAGGGATGATGTGTGACTGTAGGGATGATGTGTGACTGTAGGGATGATGTGTGACTGTAGGGATGATGTGTGACTGTAGGGATGATGTGACTGTAGGGATGGTGTGTGACTGTAGGGATGATGTGACTGTAGGGATGATGTGTGACTGTAGGGATGATGTGTGACTGTAGGGATGATGTGTGACTGTAGGGATGATGTGTGACTGTAGGGATGATGTGTGACTGTAGGGATGGTGTGTGACTGTAGGGATGGTGTGTGACTGTAGGGATGGAGTGTGACTGTAGGGATGGTGTGTGACTGTAGGGATGGTGTGTGACTGTAGGGATGATGTGTGACTGTAGGGATGATGTGACTGTAGGGATGGGGTGTGACTGTAGGGATGATGTGTGACTGTAGGGATGATGTGTGACTGTAGGGATGATGTGACTGTAGGGATGGTGTGTGACTGTAGGGATGATGTGTGACTGTAGGGATGATGTGACTGTAGGGATGGTGTGTGACTGTAGGGATGATGTGTGACTGTAGGGATGATGTGACTGTAGGGATGGGGTGTGACTGTAGGGATGATGTGTGACTGTAGGGATGATGTGTGACTGTAGGGATGATGTGACTGTAGGGATGATGTGACTGTAGGGATGATGTGTGACTGTAGGGATGATGTGACTGTAGGGATGATGTGTGACTGTAGGGATGATGTGTGACTGTAGGGATGATGTGTGACTGTAGGGATGATGTGTGACTGTAGGGATGATGTGTGACTGTAGGGATGGTGTGTGACTGTAGGGATGATGTGACTGTAGGGATGGTGTGTGACTGTAGGGATGCAGTGTGACTGTAGGGATGATGTGACTGTAGGGATGGTGTGTGACTGTAGGGATGATGTGTGACTGTAGGGATGATGTGTGACTGTAGGGATGGTGTGTGACTGTAGGGATGATGTGTGACTGTAGGGATGATGTGTGACTGTAGGGATGGTGTGTGACTGTAGGGATGATGTGACTGTAGGGATGGTGTTCTTAGGGTCATAGTCAGCATTTTTCTTCCTCCAAACACGGTGAGTCGAGTTGATGCCAAAGAGCTGAATTTTGGTCTCCTCTGACCACAGAACTTTCTCCTTCTCTGAATCATTTAGATGTTGATTGGTGGACTTCAGACGTTCCTCTCCATGTGTCTTCCTGAGGAGGGTCTTGCGGGGGCTGCAGGATTTCAATCCATGGTGGTGTGTTGTGTTACCAATGGTTTGTTGGTGACTGAGGTCCCAACTGCCTTGAGATCCTTCACAAGCTCCTCCCATGTAGTTCTGGGCGGATCCCTCACTTTTCTCATGACCATCCTCACCCCATGAGGAGAAATCTTCCATGGAGCTCCAGACTGAGGGCAATTGATGATTATTTTGTATTTCTTCCATTTGTGAATAATCGCTCCAACACTTGTCTCCTCCTCACCAAGCTTCTTGCTGATGGTCTTGTAGCCCATTCCAGCCTTGTGCAGGTCTCCAATCTTCTCCCCGACGTCCTCTGACAGATCTTTGCTCTTCCCCATGATGGTGAGGATTGGAGGAAAGAGATTCTGTGGACAGGAGTCTTTTATACACATAACGAGTTGTCGTTAGGAGAACCTTCTTCCATTGACAGGACTAATCTGTGACCAAAATCCCTCCTGAGATGTGTGGAAACTGATCACCAACTACAAGAAACGTCTGACCTCTGTGATCACCAACAAGGGTTTCTCCACCAACTACTAAGTCATGTTTTACTTGGGGATCAAATACTTATTTTACTCACTGAACTGCAATTCCGTTTATAACATGTGTATTGTGTGTTTTTTCTGGATTTTTGGTTGATATTCTGTCTCTATCATATAAAATACACCTATGATAAAAATTATAGACCCTTCATTTCTATGTAAGGGGGCAAATCTACACAATCTGCAGAGGATCAAATCATTTTCACCACTGTGTGTATAATAAATCTATCTATCTATACACACACACACAGTATATATTAATATATACACAGTTGTCACTTGACTGGTTCGAGTGGCAAACTGCTCCTTTAACCACTTTATAACCACATTATAGCTGAAATACTGCTACAGCGCAGTCCTATTGTTACAGGAGGGCATCCATGGCAGTTCTCCCGGAACCATGCCCCATGGGGTGTGCATCTGGCGTGCTCAGTGATCACTGTGTCCACAGATCGTGGTAAAGAGCCAATCATGGTGGCCCTTATCATGTGATCAGCTGTGTCCAATCACAGCTGATCACATGTAAACAGACTTGCTGGTTATTGGCAGTACTTTCCTCATGAGCTGTCACAGCGTGAGTAAAGCAGAGCCGGAGACCGGCAAGTGTGACAGGGGACATGTACACAGATAATCAAGGCACTGATCATCAGTGTTCAGATGATCAGTGCTACCTCATTAGCGCCCATTAGTGTAGCCTCATCAGTGCCCCCTCATCAGTGCTGCCTCATCAGTGCCCATCAGTGCTGCCTCATCAGTGCCCATTAGTGTAGCCTCTTCAGTGCCCATTAGTGTAGCCTTATCAGTGTAGCCTCATCAGCGCCCATTAGTGCAGCCTCATCAGTGTAGCCTCATCAGCGCCCATTAGTGCAGCCTCATCAGCGCCCATTAGTGCAGCCTCATCAGTGTAGCCTCATCAGCGCCCATTAGTGCAGCCTCATCAGTGCCCATTAGTGTAGCCTCATCAGTGCCCATTAGTGTAGCCTCATCAGTGCCCATTAGTGTAGCCTCATCAGTGCCCACTATTGTAGCCTCATCAGTGCCCACTAGTGTAGCCTCATCAGTGCCCACTAGTGTAGCCTCATCAGTGCCACCTCATCAGTGCCCATCAGTGCAGCCTCATCAGTGCCCATCAGTGCCACCTCATCAGTGCTGCCTCATCAGTGCCCATTAGTGTAGCCTCATCAGTGCCACCTCATCAGTGCAGCCTCATCAGTGCCCATCAGTGCCACCTCATCAGTGCTGCCTCATCAGTGCCCATTAGTGTAGCCTCATCAGTGCCACCTCATCAGTGCTGCCTCATCAGTGCCCCCTCATCAGTGCCCAAGCTGGTTAAGTGCTGACTTTTGCTGCATTGTGCATTTCACTCCACCGCATTCTGCTGCCCCACCTTGAATAGCCAAATACCCCCCCCCCCCCCCCACATCCGTGTACTGGTGACAGGTCACATGATGGGTTCATCATACGCATGCAAAAGTCAGCTTCTGACAACAGCCCTGAACCAGCCCCACATTTCAAAATCTATGGTAAGAGTGACACAGAGACTTTGTCCATAATTATGTCAGAAGAGTCGGAAAGGTTAGGGGAGGAGGGGGGGGAGTCTGGTTTTACTTCTTCTTCAATGGCCACATCTTTCCTAATAAGCTCCCTGGTGTAAAAATGAGCCACAAATTATTCATGTCCAGATCAGCAAAAATACAAATTACACAACAAGAGACTTTTCTGTATAGTAAGGAGAGGAGGGAGACTGCCCCCCCCTGCTGCTCAGTAGTAGTAATGCGCCCCCTGTATCAGATCTCTAAAAAACGTTACATTGTATGACGGTTATTTTACTTACATTCAATGCTAAAAGAAATCTATTTATAGCTGAATTTCAGGAATGGATATTTTTTTTATCTTTATACATTGTTACATGATTGAAACAGGATCTAAGAATGGAGGATGGGTGGTGTATCCCTACACTGGCTCCCGATCGCCCAGCCAATTAAAATCAAAATACTAACCACAACCTACAAAGCCATTCACAACTCTTCCCCGAGCTACATCACTAATCTTGTCTCCAAACATCACTCAAATCGTCCTCTCCTCTCTTCTCAAGACCTCCCACTCTCAAGCTCTCTCGTCTCCAGGATTTCTCCAGAGCCTCTCCCATCCTCTGGAACTCGCTACCTCCATCTATCCGGCTATCCCCTACTCTCGTTACCTTCAGGCGATCCCTGAAAACTCATCTCTTCAGGAAAGCCGATCACGTCTCCAACAAATCTCCTACCACTTCCATCAGCTCATTCCCCACAGTTACAACCTTTTGTACCACCTGCCCCACCCTATTAGATTGTAAGCTCTTCTGACCAGGGCCCTCTTAATCCTCCTGTATTTTATTGTATTATAACTGTATTGTCTCCTTTTATATTGTAAAGCGCTGCGTAAACTGTTGGCGCTATATAAATCCTAAATAATAATAATAATAGTAATAATAATGATGATTGATAGCTCCACCCCCTCCATTCATAGATGATGTAGTACGGCTTCTATGAATGGCGGATCTGGGCGGAAAGGGCGGGCAAAGTTGGACTCTCCAGATCAAAGCCTGTGACAACCCTTAGTTGTAAGAACACCAACCACAGTGGAGGATTGTGGGGGGTTGTGGCGGGGAGGGGGAGGGGGGCATGGACTGAGAAGATTTTCTACTAACAGAAGATAAATCAGCATCTGAATCCAATCTAACCCCAAGGGACACATCCTACCAACTGTGTTATGTCCCTTGTGCTGATTGTTTTGTGTATTTTAGCTATACTTGGGCTTTAATTAAATGCAAAGTATTCTCCAGTTGGACGAGGTGAAGAGGAAGGTCAGTGATGTCATACTCTCCACCTCGTCCAACCAAAGAAGGATTTGCAATTATTAAAGTGTTACTAAACCCAGGACTCTGCAGTCACTATATCTGCTCTCCCCAGGACTCTGCAGTCACTATATCTGATCTCCCCAGGAACCTGCATTCACTATATCTGGTCTCCCCAGGAGCCTCCAGTCACTATATCTGCTCTCCCCAGGACTCTGCATTCACTATATCTGATCCCCCAGGACTCTGCATTCACTATATCTGATCCCCCAGGACACTGCAGTCACTATATCTGCTCTCCCCAGGACTCTGCAGTCACTATATCTGGTCTCCCCAGGAGTCTCCAGTCACTATATCTGGTCTCCCCAGGAGCCTCCAGTCACTATATCTGGTCTCCCCAGGACTCTGCAGTCACTATATCTGCTCTCCCGAGTAGTCTGCAGTCACTATATCTGCTCTCCCCAGGACTCTGCAGTCACTATATCTGCTCTCCCCAGAACTCTGCAGTCACTATATCTGCTCTCCCCAGGACTCTGCAGTCACTATATCTGCTCTCCCCAGGACTCTGCATTCACTATATCTGATCCCCCAGGACTCTGCAGTCACCATATCTGCTCTCCCCACGAGCCCGCAGTCACCATATCTGGTCTCCCCAGGAGCCTCAAGTCACTATATCTGATCTCCCCAGGAGTCTGCAGTCACTATATCTGCTCTCCCCAGGAGCCTCCAGTCACTATATCTGGTCTCCCCAGGACTCTGCAGTCACTATATCTGCTCTCCCCAGTAGTCTGCAGTCACTATATCTGTTCTCCCCAGGACTCTGCAGTCACTATATCTGGTCTCCCCAGGACTCTGCAGTCACTATATCTGGTCTCCCCAGGACTCTGCAGTCACTATATCTGCTCTCCCCAGGAGCCTCCAGTCACTATATCTGCTCTCCCCAGGACTCTGCATTCACCATATCTGCTCTCCCCAGGACTCTGCATTCACCATATCTGCTCTCCCCAGGACTCTGCACTCACCATATCTGCTCTCCCCAGGACTCTGCACTCACCATATCTGCTCTCCCCAGGACTCTGCACTCACCATATCTGCTCTCCCCAGGACTCTGCACTCACCATATCTGCTCTCCCCAGGACTCTGCACTCACCATATCTGCTCTCCCCAGGACTCTGCACTCACCATATCTGCTCTCCCCAGGACTCTGCACTCACCATATCTGCTCTCCCCAGGACTCTGCACTCACCATATCTGCTCTCCCCAGGACTCTGCACTCACCATATCTGCTCTCCCCAGGACTCTGCACTCACCATATCTGCTCTCCCCAGGACTCTGCACTCACCATATCTGCTCTCCCCAGGACTCTGCACTCACCATATCTGCTCTCCCCAGGACTCTGCACTCACCATATCTGCTCTCCCCAGGACTCTGCACTCACCATATCTGCTCTCCCCAGGACTCTGCACTCACCATATCTGCTCTCCCCAGGACTCTGCACTCACCATATCTGCTCTCCCCAGGACTCTGCACTCACCATATCTGCTCTCCCCAGGACTCTGCACTCACCATATCTGCTCTCCCCAGGACTCTGCACTCACCATATCTGCTCTCCCCAGGACTCTGCACTCACCATATCTGCTCTCCCCAGGACTCTGCACTCACCATATCTGCTCTCCCCAGGACTCTGCACTCACCATATCTGCTCTCCCCAGGACTCTGCACTCACCATATCTGCTCTCCCCAGGACTCTGCACTCACCATATCTGCTCTCCCCAGGACTCTGCACTCACCATATCTGCTCTCCCCAGGACTCTGCACTCACCATATCTGCTCTCCCCAGGACTCTGCACTCACCATATCTGCTCTCCCCAGGACTCTGCACTCACTATATCTGCTCTCCCCAGGACTCTGCACTCACTATATCTGCTCTCCCCAGGACTCTGCACTCACTATATCTGCTCTCCCCAGGACTCTGCACTCACTATATCTGCTCTCCCCAGGACTCTGCACTCACTATATCTGCTCTCCCCAGGACTCTGCACTCTCTATATCTGCTCTCCCCAGGACTCTGCACTCACTATATCTGCTCTCCCCAGGACTCTGCACTCACTATATCTGCTCTCCCCAGGACTCTGCACTCACTATATCTGCTCTCCCCAGGACTCTGCACTCACTATATCTGCTCTCCCCAGGACTCTGCATTCACTATATCTGCTCTCCCCAGGACTCTGCAGTCACTATATCTGCTCTCCCCAGGACTCTGCAGTCACTATATCTGCTCTCCCACAGTACACAGAACATGGAAATGCAATTATTTTAGTAAACATAAATTGCTTAATACCTTTTCTCAACCATAGTATATAGCAGTCTTGAGACTTCTATCAGTGTCTGGTTAAAGCTTATGGGAGGAGTTTTCATTCTCCCCTGATTGTCCTATGAGGCTGCAGGACCCCTGACCCTCTGTCTGGACAGTGCTTTTGGCCCTTTGCTGATCACAAGCACCCTCCCAAGAAATACACACCACACTGAGCATGTGCAGAGTGACTCCACAAACTTGGTCTAATCAAGAGATTGATTGGGGACAGTGGAAGAAGGGGAGGATCAGAGAAGACAGGATCAAACAGTATTTTTACACAATGCAGAGGATTAACCCCTTAGGTTCCTCAGTGAGTATAACAAGCATGCTTTACTGCATATACAGACTGAATATACTGTTGTGGGTTTAGTAACACTTTAAGAAAATGCAAAGCATTCTCTCAATGGCATCAATGCCGAGTGGCCGATCTCGATGTGTTCACAGGCACTCTGCATGGGACCCAGAAGCTACTGGAAATCACTGTATTTGTGATTTAGTAGTGGTGCAACAGCAGTGCAGTAGCAGTGTCGTAGCGGTGCAGTAGCAGTGTCGTAGCGGTGCAGAAGCAGTGTCGTAGCGGTGCAGTAGCAGTGTCGTAGCGGTGCAGTAGCAGTGTCGTAGCGGTGCAGAAGCAGTGTCGTAGCGGTGCAGAAGCAGTGTCGTAGCGGTGCAGTAGCAGTGTCGTAGCGGTGCAGTAGCAGTGTTGTAGCGGTGCAGTAGCAGTGTCGTAGCGGTGCAGTAGCAGTGTCGTAGCAGTGTCGTAGCAGTGAACAACTTCCTGGGGCCATCAGGCGCAAGGAACCTTACTTGATTTCTCTTTTTGTATTACAGACCCAATGCATGGTAGGAGTGCCCAGAATCCTCCGACACTCCAGAAATTGAACCGCATAGGAATTTACTACAGAACCAATCACAGGGGTCATTGGAGGGATGCACACAGATTTTATTGATTATTTATATATTTATAATAATTATTATTATTAATAAAAATAAATGATTTTATTATAAATAATAATAATAATAATAAAATGCCTTGATTATAAATAAAAACAATAAATGATTTTATAAGAATTTTATAATAAATAAAAATAATAATAATAAATAATTGTATTTTATATTATAAATGATTTTATTATAAATAATTATAATAATAAAATTATATTGGTAATAATAATATTATTATTATAATGAAATTATTGTACTATAAACAATAATAAATAATTATAAATAATAATTTTATTATACATTATATATATATATATATATATATATATATATATATATATATATATATATATATATATATATATACACACACACACACACACAATAAATAATAATACATTATTTTATAGAATTTATTATAAATCATAATATTATGATTATAGTTATTATAGATTTATATTAAAATTATGATGATGATGATTATTATTATTAATATTTAGAATATTATAATAAAAACTATTTTTATGTAAAAGGTCACATTGCACATTGTGACTCTTTGCTGATATTTTTGGAGGTCAGTTGGTAAATATTGATGTGTGATCTTTCACTTGAAGGATTTGGTTTAGTCATGTGACAGAGAAAAAAGGAAGTCGGCATTTTTAATACAAGTCAGATGTTTAGGATGTACATATAGTTACATAGTTAAATTACAAGATGTGAAATTACATAAAAGGATCACAAGAGAAGAAAACGATCGCTGTTTATAACCCCGCCCTGGAGAAATGGATCGAGCATGGCGGACAGAGATATGCGTTTTACTGATTATGGCGTATGATTTCTCACAAGCGGAGTGGAGGATGCAGACGGCATTGCAGTATATAAAGAGACATAAGCGCCATACAGAATAAAGATCACATGACATGCAGCCTGTGACAACCTCATAGTTGTAAATACACCTCCCACAACAGAAGATTGAGCCCAATAGTCTCACAGTATTTATAACTTACGAGTGGGCGACACCTATTGGCCAAACTCAGAATTGTTCTAACGCCCCCAAATTTCCTAGCTGAATGTGATATTTCCATTTTAGGGCCCCCTGGGTTTAGGGGTTTGTGGGTTCTTTGATAAGTAACAGGCACAAACATACAGATCCATAGGTTAGATCAAGACTGTCCTCTCTTGTACATGGACAACCTGGGTGCCAATCATTGTAATAATAAAAGAATGTCATCTGCACTTCACTTAACTCCCTTATCATTGTGAGCAAGCCAGGAGCGATGAAACGCGTCAAGGAAGGCTGGCTTTTGGGTGGAGACATTGCTGTATGCAGTCCACTCATTGATTTGTAAAAAATACTAGAATATGAGCTAAGTGGAGTGCGGCTGACATTCTTTCATATTAACATACAGATGTCAGTCTACAGGGGCTCAGAGGATCACATGTACACTTCAAGCCAAGTATAGGCATGTCACTATAGAGAAAGAGATACTAGAGAGAGAGTTCCTATAGAGGAGGAAGAGTTCCTATAGAGGAGGAAGAGTTCCTGGAAGAGTTCATATAGAGGAGGAAGAGTTCCTATAGAGGAGGAAGAGTTCCTGGAAGAGTTCATATAGAGGAGGAAGAGTTCCTATAGAGAAGGAAGAGTTCTTATAGAGGAGGAAGAGTTCTTATAGAGGAGGAAGAGTTCTTATAGAGGAGGAAGAGTTCTTATAGAGGAGGAAGAGTTCATATAGAGGAGGAAGAGTTCCTGGAAGAGTTCATATAGAGGAGGAAGAGTTCCTATAGAGAAGGAAGAGTTCTTATAGAGGAGGAAGAGTTCTTATAGAGGAGGAAGAGTTCTTATAGAGGAGGAAGAGTTCTTATAGAGGAGGAAGAGTTCTTAGAGGAGGAAGAGTTCATATAGAGGAGGAAGAGTTCATATAGAGGAGGAAGCGTTCTTATATAGGAGGAACAATTCCCATAGAGAAGCAAGAGGAGGAAGAGTTCCAATAGAGAAGGAACAGTTCCTGCAAGAGTTCCTATAGAGGAGAAAGAGCTCCTATAGAGAAGGAAGAGGGGGAAGAGTTCCTATAAAGAAGGAAGAGTTCCTATAGAGGAGAAAGAGCTCCTATAGAGAAGGAAGAGGGGGAAGAGTTCCTATAAAGAAGGAAGAGTTCCTGAAAGAGTTCCTATAGAGCAGGGATCTACGACCCGCCAGCTGTTGAGGAACTACAAGTCCCATGAGGCATTGCAAAACTCTGACATTCACGGACATGACTAGGCATGATGGGAACTGTAGTTCCTGAACAACTGGAGGGCCGTAGTTTGAGGACCCTTGCTATAGAGTTCCTATAGAGGAGGAAAAGATACTATAGAGAGCGTTCCTATAGAGGAGGAAGAGTTCCTATAGAGAAGGAAGAGTTCCTATAGAGAAGGAAGAGGAGGAAGAGTTCCTATACAGGGGGGAAGAGTTCCTATAGAGAAGGAAGAGTTCCTATACAGGGGGGAAGAGTTCCTATAGAGAAGGAAGAGGAGGAAGAGTTCCTATACAGGGGGGAAGAGTTCCTATAGAGAAGGAAGAGTTCCTATACAGGGGGGAAGAGTTCCTATAGAGAAGGAAGAGGAGGAAGAGTATCTATAGAGAAGGAAGAGTTTCTATAGAGGAGGAAGAATTCCAATAGAGAAGGAAGAGGAGGAAGAGTTCCTATAGAGAAGGAAGAGTTTCTATAGAGGAGGAACAGTTCCAATAGAGAAGGAAGAGTTTCCTATAGAGAAGGAAGAGTTCCCATAGAGAAGGAAGAGGAGGAAGAGTTCCTATAGAGAAGGAAGAGTTTCTATAGAGGAGGAAGAGTTCCTATAGAGAAGGAAGAGGAGGAAGAGTTCCTACAGAGAGAGTTCCTATAGAGGAGGAAGAGATACTATAGAGAGCGTTCCTATAGAGGAGGAAGAGTTCCTATAGAGGAGGAAGAGATACTATAGAGAGCGTTCCTATAGAGGAGGAAGAGTTCCTATAGAGGAGGAAGAGATACTATAGAGAGCGTTCCTATAGAGGAGGAAGAGTTCCTATAGAGGAGGAAGAGTTCCTATAGAGGAGGAAGAGTTCCTATAGAGGAGGAAGAGTTCCTATAGAGGAGGAAGAGATACTATAGAGAGCGTTCCTATAGAGGAGGAAGAGTTCCTATAGAGGAGGAAGAGATACTATAGAGGAGGAAGAGTTCCTATAGAGGAGGAAGAGTTCCTATAGAGGAGGAAGAGTTCCTATAGAGGAGGAAGAGATACTATAGAGAGCGTTCCTATAGAGAAGGAAGAGTTCCTATAGAGAAGGAAGAGTTCCGATAGAGAAGGAAGAGGAAGAGTTCCTACAGAGAAGGAAGAGTTTCTATAGAGGAGGAAGAGTTCCTATAGAGAAGGAAGAGGAGGAAGAGTTCCTACAGAGAGAGTTCCTATAGAGGAGGAAGAGATACTATAGAGAGCGTTCCTATAGAGGAGGAAGAGTTCCTATAGAGGAGGAAGAGATACTATAGAGAGCGTTCCTATAGAGGAGGAAGAGTTCCTATAGAGGAGGAAGAGATACTATAGAGAGCGTTCCTATAGAGGAGGAAGAGTTCCTATAGAGGAGGAAGAGATACTATAGAGGAGGAAGAGATACTATAGAGGAGGAAGAGTTCCTATAGAGGAGGAAGAGTTCCTATAGAGGAGGAAGAGTTCCTATAGAGGAGGAAGAGATACTATAGAGAGCGTTCCTATAGAGGAGGAAGAGTTCCTATAGAGGAGGAAGAGATACTATAGAGGAGGAAGAGTTCCTATAGAGGAGGAAGAGATACTATAGAGAGCGTTCCTATAGAGAAGGAAGAGTTCCTATAGAGAAGGAAGAGTTCCGATAGAGAAGGAAGAGGAAGAGTTCCTACAGAGAAGGAAGAGGAGGAAGAGTTCCTACAGAGAGAGTTCCTATACAGGGGGAAGAGTTCCTATAGAGAAGGAAGAGGAGGAAGAGTTCCTATAAAGAAGGAAGAGATACTATAGAGAGAGTTCCTATAGAGGAGGAAGAGTTCCTATAGAGAAGGAAGAGTTCCTATAGAGAAGGAAGAGTTCCTATAGAGAAGGAAGAGGAGGAAGAGTTCCTATACAGGGGGAAGAGTTCCTATAGAGAAGGAAGAGTTCCTATACAGGGGGGAAGAGTTCCTATAGAGAAGGAAGAGTTCCTATAGAGAAGGAAGAGTTCCTATAGAGAAGGAAGAGTTCCTATAGAGAAGGAAGAGGAGGAAGAGTTCCTATACAGGGGGAAGAGTTCCTATAGAGAAGGAAGAGTTCCTATAGAGGAGGAAGATTTCCTATAGAGAAGGAAGAGTTCCTATAGAGAAGGAAGAGGAGGAAGAGTTCCTATAGAGAAGGAAGAGGAGGAAGAGTTCCTATAGAGGAGGAAGATTTCCTATAGAGAAGGAAGATTTCCTATAGAGAAGTTAGAGTTCTTATAGAGGAGGAAGAGTTCTTATAGAGGAGGAAGAGTTCTTATAGAGGAGGAAGAGTTCCTATAGAGAAGGAAGAGGAGGAAGAGTTCCTATACAGGGGGAAGAGTTCCTATAGAGGAGGAAGAGTTCCTATACAGGGGGAAGAGTTCCTATACGGGGGATGACATACTATACCAACATGTGAACTTTGAACAACCTGTATAAAGCACACAAATGATGCCCACTGCACTTTTGCATCACCTTTAGCACAGCTCTTGTATATTATAATGGCAGCTGCGATGAGGTTTTGTGGTCGATGAGGTTTTGTGGTCGATGAGATCAGACACTCACTAAGCATCACATACAGCACAGCTGCGATAGTCTGCATGCGTCAAGCACACGTTCATCCTGTCATTTACATCATCACCCCCCACCCCCACCCCCACACACACGACTGAATCCCCATAAGACGTCACGTCTAAAATACTTGCTGCCTTCACTGAACAGCTCCTGCTCTGCCTACTTTTCCCAGGCTGGACTCAAAGTATTGGAGTCACTGGATCAGCAGGACAGCCAGGCAACTAGCATTTTCAGAAGTAGAGACCAGCAATGGCCGCCCACACATTGCTCCCAGCACAGGATCCTATAAAGTGGAATTCAAGGCAAAGGCTTTACATTCTAGTGTTGGAGAGTGAGGGACATTTAGATCCCCTGTGAGGTCTTTGTTACCTCCCCAGAGAAAACCTTTCCTGTCACTTCCTGTGTGGTCACCAAAACCTCCCCCAACAAGGAACAGGAAGTGCGTTTATGTCTCCCCCACTGGATGCGGAGAAGTACAAATCCCACCTCCAAATCCCACAACCGCCATGTTTTCCTACAAATCCCTAGTTTAGGTTTGTATAGAGCGACACATGGGTTGGAGCCCTTGTCAGGTTTTTATTGTCACTCATTGGGGTGATCTACCCTTCGGAAAATCTCTCCAACAAGAACAGAAACGCATCAATAGATATAAATATAGAAAATGGCTGAAAAAATAGAGATTTCAACATTATATATATATATATATATATATATATATATATATATATGAACAAAGAATATCATATATTGCAGCTTCCTTTGTATTTCCTCTCTATCTCCCGTCTGATCAATGTTTATAAACAATGTTACTTTGTATCTCTCTCTATCTCCCGTCTGATCAATGTTTATAAACAATGTTACTTTGTATCTCTCTCTATCTCCCGTCCGATTAATGTTTGTAAACAATGTTACTTTGTATCTCTCTATCTCCCGTCTGATCAATGTTTATAACCACAATACATATATACATTGCGGCTTGCAAGTGGTTTACCAGGGATTTAGGTGAAGCTATCAGCCATAAGCCTGGTATTTCTTTTTTTTCAACCTGCGATTGAATTTCATATGAAAGTGGTCCAAGCTTTATAGAAACAGTGAAAGGGGTCAGCAGCCCCCCCCCCCCACCCCCCACCCCAAAAATCACTGGTGTTTCTCTGGCTTACTGTTTTTTTACCAGCAAGCCCAAGAAACTATCTAGCAGTTGGCACCGCTGGCCATAGAGGTTACCAGAGACCAGATCATCTCTGATCCTCTCTATGATCTTGGAGGACCACAGCAACGTCATGACATCATTTCTGCTCCAGGGCAGAAGAAAACAAAAGCAAAAGATCAATTTTATTTATTTTTTTTCATTTTTTGCTTTTAAATGTAGAGGAGGGATTCGGGGGTCTTATAAAAAATTGAAAGTGCTCCCCATCCTTCCTTGCTTGCGCACAGAATCGAACGCATACATAATTCGTACAGCACATGTGAGGAGTCACCATGAACGTTGGAGCGAGAACAACAATAATTCTAGCACTAGATCTCCTCTGTAACTCTAAACTGGTAACCTGTAAAAACGTTTAAAGCGTCGCCTATGGAGATTTTTAACCACTTGCTTACAGGGCACTTAAACCCCCCTCCTGCCCAGACCAATTTTCAGCTTTCAGCGCTGTCGCACTTTGAATGACAATTGCGCGGTCATACAACACTGTACCCAAATGAAATTTTTATCATTTTTTTCCCACAAATAGAGCTTTCTTTTGGTGGTATTTAATCACAGCTGGGATTTTTATTTTTTGCTAAACAAACAAAAAACATGGAAATTTTTGAAAAAAAAAAAAAAATCATGTTTAATAGTTTGTTATAAAATTTTGCAAACAGGTAATTTTTCTCCTTCATTGATATGCGCTGATGAGGCGGCACTGGTGGGCACTGATAGGCTGCACTGATGGGCACGGATAGGCACAGATAAGGCGGCACTGATGGGCACAGTTAAGGCGGCACTGATGGGCACAGTTAAGGCGGCACTGATAGGCACAGTTAAGGCGGCACTGATGGGGACAGATAAGGCGGCACTGATGGCCACGGATGGGTGGCACGGATGGGTGGCACAGATGGGTGGCACGGATGGGTGGCACGGATGGGTGGCACGGATGGGTGGCACGGATGGGCACTGATAGGTACCACTGATGGGCGGCACTGATGGGGGGCACTGATGGGGGGCACTGATGGGCGGCACTGATGGGCACTGGTAGGTGACACTGATGGGCACTGATAGGTTGCACTGATGTGGGTGCTGATGGGTGGCACTGATGTGGGTGCTGATGGGTGGCACTGATGGGTGGTACTGATGGGTGGCACTGTGGGCACTGATGGGTAGCACTGTGGGCACTGATGGGTGGCGCTGATTGATGGCACTGTGGGCACTTATGGGTGACGCTGGTGGGCACTGGTAGGCAGCACTGCTGCCTATTGCCTTGTGTTGGAAGATCGCCGTGATCGGGACTGATGTCCCGATCACGGCCGCCGGTGATCGGGTTTTTTTTTCCTCCTCGCGCTGTCAGCGCGAGGAGGAAAAATAGCCGATTACCGGCTCTGTTTACATCACATGATCAGCTGTCATTGGCTGACAGCAGATCATGTGGTAAGGGGTCGGGACCAACCCCTTACTCTGATCTGTGATCAGGCGAGTCTCATAGACTCGCTGATCACCGAGCGCGCCGCGTCAGTAGACGTAGTCCCGGCAATTTAGATCCGCGCTGTTGCCGTCATTTGGCAATGGCCCGGATCTGAAGCGGTTAAGCATCGTAGTTTGTTGCCATTCCACGAGCGTGCGCAAATTTTAAAAACGTGATACATTAGATATCGATTTACTCAACATCATCTTTGGGGGTTCCAAGTAATTTTCTAGCAAAAATACTAATTTAAACTTGTAAACAAAAAGTTCCAGAAAAGGCCTGGTGGGCAAGTGGATGTTACTTTGTATCTCTCTTTGTATCTCTCTGAAAATCCCCACAATTATTCTTGGGGACTTCAACATCCCTGTCAACACTAACACTACTATTACTTCTAAACTTCTCAGTCTAACCTCATCGCTTGACCTGAAGCAATGGATACAGACTCCTACCCACTCCAACGGCAACACCCTTGACCTTGCCTTCTCCTATCTGTGCACTCCGTGCAACCTTTCTAACAATCCACTCCCACTCTCTGATCACCACCTTATTAGTTTTGCTCTCTCCTTGTCTTCCACCTCTTCTCCCTCCAACCGCCCAACAGTTACACGCAGAAACCTTCACCACCTCAACCCTTCTCTTCTCTACTCTGCTACTGATCACCTCTATGACAAAATCTCCCCCCTGTCCTGCCCCAACCTAGCTACTTTCATCTACAACAGCTCACTGTCTTCCTCCCTAGACAAGCTGGCCCCCCTCACTACACGCAGAATTAGGCCCCGACTGCTACAACCCTGGCAAACAGATGACACCAGAAGTCTCAGAAAACGTAGCCGCGCTCTTGAGCGCCTGTGGCATAAGACTAAGACCCAGGAAGACTTCACACAATATAAATCTGCCCTCCTAAAATACTACTCCTGCCTTCACACTGCCAAACAGACCTACTTTATCACACTCATCAACACCTTCTCATCCAGTCCACGTCAACTCTTCTCTACCTTCAACACTCTACTCTGTCCTCCACTGCCTCCACCCACCAACTCAATCACCGCCCAGGAGATTGCCAATCACTTCAAAACTAAGATTGATACAATTCATGAGGAGATCGCCAATGCGCAAAAACCTCCCCCATGCAACACCCCATGTCCACAGATACAGTCATTACTTCCCTCATTCAACCCGGCTACTACTACTGAGGTTGCTAAACTTTTATCTAGCACTCATCTAACCACTTGCCCCCTGGATCCTGTTCCCTCGCAAATGCTACGCTCACCCTCTGACTCGATTCTACGCTCTCTAACTCACATTTTCAACCTCTCCCTCTCTTGTGGCATCTTCCCAAACTCTCTAAAACATGCGCTAGTCACCCCCATACTAAAAAAGCCCTCACTGGATCCCACCAATCTCAACAACTTACGTCCCATCTCCTTACTCTCCTTCTCCTCCAAACTTCTTGAAAGACTGGTCTACAACCGATTAAGTGACCATCTGACCATGAATAAACTTCTTGATCCCCTTCAGTCCGGTTTTCGCCCACAACACTCCACGGAAACTGCTCTCCTTAAACTCTCAAATGACCTACTA
Organism: Lithobates septentrionalis; assembly: GCA_037952835.1. NCBI lineage: Eukaryota > Metazoa > Chordata > Amphibia > Anura > Ranidae > Lithobates > Lithobates septentrionalis. Next base: position 25,110 of record JBBDGP010002411.1, read on the forward strand.
ATGGCTAAAGCCAATGGACACTATTCTGTACTACTTCTCCTGGATCTCTCTGCTGCCTTTGACACAGTGGACCACCCCCTCCCCCTCAAAAAACTCCACTCCTTTGGTCTCCGTGACTGTACTCTTCGCTGGTTCTCATCCTACCTATCCCACCGCTCCTTCAGTGTCACTTACAACTCTACTTCCTCCTCTCCTCTTCCTTTTTCCGTTGGGGTCCCCCAAGGTTCTGTTCTCGGACCTCTCCTTTTCTCAATCTACACCACCTCCTTGGGTCAGTTGATTGCCTCCCACGGCTTTAAATATCATCTCTACGCTGATGACACCCAAATCTATCTCTCCACCCCCCAGCTCTCTCCATCTGTCTCCTCACGCATTACCAACTTATTAGCAGACATATCAGCCTGGATGTCACATCACTTTCTCAAACTCAACCTATCCAAAACCGAGCTCATGATATTTCCTCCCTCAGGTGCCACTTCCCCTGATCTCCCTGTCAAGATCAACGGCTCAACTATCAACCCATCCCCCCACGCCAAGGTCCTTGGTGTAATCCTGGACTCTGAACTAACCTTTCGACCCCACATTCTATCACTATCCAAAACTTGCCGCCTCTGTCTTCGCAACATCTCCAAGATACGCCCCTTCCTAACCAATGACACCACAAAGCTTCTAATCCACTCCCTGGTCATCTCCCGCCTTGACTACTGCAACTCCCTCCTCATTGGTTTACCTCTAAATAGGCTATCCCCACTTCAGTCCATCATGAACGCTGCGGCCAGGCTCATCCACCACACAAACCGCTCAGCGTCTGCTACACCCCTCTGCCACTCCCTCCATTGGCTGCCACTCAGTCACCGAATTAAATTCAAGATACTAACTATAACTTACAAAGCCATCCACAACCTGGCCCCAGCTACATCTCTAACCTAGTCTCAGAATACCAACCTAATCGTTCTCTTCGCTCCTCCCAAGACCTCCTGCTCTCAAACTCCCTTGTCACCTCATCCCATGCTCGCCTTCAGGACTTCTCCAGAGCCTCCCCCATCCTCTGGAATGCTCTACCCCAATCCGTCCGTTTTTCTCCTACTTTATCCACTTTCAGACGATCCCTGAAAACTCATCTCTTCAGAGAAGCCTATCTGGCCCCCACCTAACAACTGTACATTTATCTTCTCAATCAGCACATCACCCACAGTTATTACCTCTTGTATCTCTTGACCTTCCCTCTTAGATTGTAAGCTCTAAGGAGCAGGGCCCTCTGATTCCTAATGTATCAAATTGTATTGTATTTGTACTGTCTACCCTCAAGTTGTAAAGCGCTACGTAAACTGTTGGCGCTATATAAATACTGTATAATAATAATAATAATAATAATAATCTCTCTATCTCCCGTCTGATCAATGTTTATAAACAATGTTACTTTGTATCTCTCCATGTCCCGTCTGATCAAGGTTTATAAACAATGCTACTTTGTATCTCTCTATCTCCCGTCTGATCAATGTTTATAAACAATGTTACTTTGTATCTCTCTATCTCCCGTCTGATCAAGGTTTATAAACAATGCTACTTAGTATCTCTCTATCTCCCGTCTGATCAATGTTTATAAACAATGTTACTTTGTATCTCTCTATCTCCCGTCTGGTCAATGTTTATAAACAATGTTACTTTGTATCTCTCCATGTCCCGTCTGATCAAGGTTTATAAACAATGCTACTTTGTATCTCTCTATCTCCCGTCTGATCAATTTTTATAAACAATGTTACTTTGTATCTCTCCATGTCCCGTCTGATCAATGTTTAAAAACAATGTTACTTTGTATCTCTCTATCTCCCGTCTGATCAATGTTTATAAACAATGTTACTTTGTATCTCTCTATCTCCCGTCTGATCAATGTTTATAAACAATGTTACTTTGTATCTCTCTATCTCCCGTCTGATCAATGTTTATAAACAATGTTACTTTGTTTAGATGAGGTGGCTGCATTATTTTTTGTAAAGGGTGGTGTACCCCATTCTTTTCATCTGGCGTTCCTACCAGGCACACTTCTTGTCCTAGGGGTACAATGCCCACTTACTGTACTGTATCTATGAAGAGTATGCATCTATGTAGTCATTTTAGGACCGGACTACAGAACACCTTCCCCTCTGCTCATCTCTTTAATATAAGAGGGGGGGGGGTTCTGTACTCCACTCCATGTAACAGTCAGACTGGGAAGCTGTTAGCTTATGTGTTAGAAGCATTTGGGGCGACATTAACAATTAATGGCACCCGCATGTGTCCATCGGGGGGCACATTGCCATGCACTATGATGGGAACCACGCATGGAGGCACGCCCCCCCCCCCCCCCCACCTGGGTCCTAACAATTGTTAGGAACATGCAAAGTTTCCTCTGCCAAAAAAAAAAAGGAAGTCTTCCTCTTTCCCATAGAAATGTTTTTATCTTTCTCTGTATACTGTATCCGCGCATGCGCTGTGAAGCGTACACTCCCGCCTCATTCCCAGCACCTTACAGAATGGGTCAGGTGTCCGGGATGGTGCAGCTCCTCTGAGTATACAAAGAAGTCATCAGTGGCCGTCCAATGACGGAAGAGAACAGGCGCAGGGCATTGAAGGTAAAACGATCGCTTTGCATTTATTTTTGTTTTTTAGCTGTTGGAGGGTGGAGGGGGGGGGGTGGAGGGTGGAGGGTGGAGGGTGGAGGGTGGAGGGGGGGGGGGGGGGTGGGGGGGGGGGGGGGTTGTGAACTTTCACACTTCCTGTGTTTCAGAATTAGATGGCAGCCGAGGTTTTCCTCCCCCGGGGGGAATTCACAATGACCTTTCTGATCTGTGCCGATCACAGTGTGAAGACACAAAACATTCGACCTGCAAAGTGAAAGCAACACGACTGTAATTATCATCAAAAGGCCCCGAAATTCCCCTCTAAATGTACAAAGAATCAACAATCAAAGGGATTTCCCATTGTAATGTATCAGAAGAGAAAACGTATATAATAAGTGTGTCTCATAAATGTGCAAATCACATAATAAAGTGAATTGTGGCAATGGAGATGTAGATGGTAAGCTAGTGGCTGCGAATCTCAATAGTGTAGCATCTAGCTAGGAACATTATCCATAAACAGTATATGTAACATAAATGTGCAAATCGCATATAAAGTGCACAGTGTGAATGGTGCTACTAGTAGTGAGCTAGTTACTGCCAGGGATGTTGATCACTATGCCTGACGTCTAGCTGGGTGTATTAGCCATAAATAGTCGAGTGAAAAGAAAACAAATCACAACAAGATCATAAAGAAAAATACACATAAAGTTGAATCTGAAAATAAATATAGAAGATATAAATAGCATGTGCAATTCTGCAATATTGGTGTAAGTATATTAAAACTATCACACTTAAAACATCATTCAGTGTTCATAAAGTGTGCAAAGCCGGATGTCAAATCAAAAGCACTCTATGGGGCATGAGTGATGCTGCTGGAAGTTGATGGGTTAATTGGGAGAGTCTATGAATGGATGCCGCTTCCCTGTTCGACAGGAGGTGTATGAGGTAGATGGAGTAAAAATCCTATTTATTCAATCCTCTACTGGTCTCTTAGGACCCTCACCTTCATACTGTGGTAAAACGGCATTCAGCAATGTAGTATAGGTAGTTCTGATAGCTGTCACCGAAGTCTCTGCTTTCTCTGTGTTAAGACTTTAAACCATCTCTCCCTGTATCTCCGGACCGGCTCTCAAACCAACATGGCAGCCGCAAGCCATATGCTCAAACCTGTAGGCAAAAAGCCTCACTGAAAACATCACTGAATGATGTTTTAAGTGTGATAGTTTTAATATACTTACACCAATATTGCAGAATTGCACATGCTATTTATATCTTCTATATTTATTTTCAGATTCAACTTTATGTGTATTTTTCTTTATGATCTTGTTGTGATTTGTTTTCTTTTCACTCGACTATTTATGGCTAATACACCCAGCTAGACGTCAGGCATAGTGATCAACATCCCTGGCAGTAACTAGCTCACTACTAGTAGCACCATTCACACTGTGCACTTTATATGCGATTTGCACATTTATGTTACATATACTGTTTATGGATAATGTTCCTAGCTAGATGCTACACTATTGAGATTCGCATCCCTTAGCAGCCACTAGCTTACCATCTACATCTCCATTGCCACAATTCACTTTATTATGTGATTTGCACATTTATGAGACACAGTTATTATATACGTTTTCTCATTCACTTTATTTTATCTAATATTGCGCGAAATCTTCTTATCTTACATTTCTATTAAGTGTTGTGTGTAAACACCTCAATTTCGCTGCAATATTATCGGTCACCTTAAATGTTCATCTTGTGACACCTTGTCACTCACCTAGTTATTTTCACACCTGACCAGCGCAAGGGACACCAATCACATTCAATGTATCAGAAGAACTGACAATGTAACACCGACAATGTAACGCCGACAGACAATGTAACAATGACAGACAATGTAACACCGACAGACAATGTAACAATGACAGACAATGTAACACCGACAGACAATGTAACACCGACAGACAATGTAACACCGACAGACAATGTAACACCGACAGACAATGTAACAATGACAGACAATGTAACAATGACAGACAATGTAACACAGACAATGTAACACAGACAATGTAACAATGACAGACAATGTAACACAGACAATGTAACACCGACAGACAATGTAACACAGACAATGTAACACAGACAATGTAACAATGACAGACAATGTAACACAGACAATGTAACAATGACAGACAATGTAACACAGACAATGTAACACAGACAATGTAACAATAATAGACAATGTAACACAGACAATGTAACAATGACAGACAATGTAACACCGACAATGTAACACCGACAATGTAACAATGACAGACAATGTAACACAGACAATGTAACAATGACAGACAATGTAACACAGACAATGTAACAATGACAGACAATGTAACACAGACAATGTAACACAGACAATGTAACAATAATAGACAATGTAACACAGACAATGTAACACAGACAATGTAACACAGACAGACAATGTAACACCGACAATGTAACAATGACAGACAATGTAACACCGACAATGTAACACAGACAGACAATGTAACAATGACAGACAATGTAACACCGACAATGTAACACCGACAATGTAACAATGACAGACAATGTAACACAGACAATGTAACAATGACAGACAATGTAACACAGACAATGTAACAATGACAGACAATGTAACACAGACAATGTAACACAGACAATGTAACAATAATAGACAATGTAACACAGACAATGTAACAATGACAGACAATGTAACACCGACAATGTAACACCGACAATGTAACACCGACAATGTAACACAGACAGACAATGTAACACAGACAATGTAACAATGACAGACAATGTAACACAGACAATGTAACACAGACAATGTAACAATGACAGACAATGTAACACCGACAATGTAACAATGACAGACAATGTAACACAGACAATGTAACACAGACAATGTAACAATGACAGACAATGTAACACAGACAATGTAACAATGACAGACAATGTAACACAGACAATGTAACAATGACAGACAATGTAACACAGACAATGTAACAATGACAGACAATGTAACACAGACAATGTAACAATGACAGACAATGTAACAATGACAGACAATGTAACACAGACAATGTAACAATGACAGACAATGTAACACAGACAATGTAACAATGACAGACAATGTAACACAGACAATGTAACAATGACAGACAATGTAACACAGACAATGTAACAATGACAGACAATGTAACACAGACAATGTAACACAGACAATGTAACAATGACAGACAATGTAACACAGACAATGTAACAATGACAGACAATGTAACACAGACAATGTAACACCGACAATGTAACAATGACAGACAATGTAACACAGACAATGTAACAATGACAGACAATGTAACACCGACAATGTAACACCGACAATGTAACACAGACAGACAATGTAACACAGACAATGTAACACCGACAATGTAACAATGACAGACAATGTAACACAGACAATGTAACAATGACAGACAATGTAACACAGACAATGTAACACAGACAATGTAACAATAATAGACAATGTAACACAGACAATGTAACAATGACAGACAATGTAACACAGACAATGTAACAATGACAGACAATGTAACACAGACAATGTAACACAGACAATGTAACAATAATAGACAATGTAACACAGACAATGTAACAATGACAGACAATGTAACACCGACAATGTAACACCGACAATGTAACAATGACAGACAATGTAACACAGACAATGTAACAATGACAGACAATGTAACACAGACAATGTAACAATGACAGACAATGTAACACAGACAATGTAACACAGACAATGTAACAATAATAGACAATGTAACACAGACAATGTAACACAGACAATGTAACACAGACAGACAATGTAACACCGACAATGTAACAATGACAGACAATGTAACACCGACAATGTAACACAGACAGACAATGTAACAATGACAGACAATGTAACACCGACAATGTAACACCGACAATGTAACAATGACAGACAATGTAACACAGACAATGTAACAATGACAGACAATGTAACACAGACAATGTAACAATGACAGACAATGTAACACAGACAATGTAACACAGACAATGTAACAATAATAGACAATGTAACACAGACAATGTAACAATGACAGACAATGTAACACCGACAATGTAACACCGACAATGTAACACCGACAATGTAACACAGACAGACAATGTAACACAGACAATGTAACAATGACAGACAATGTAACACAGACAATGTAACACAGACAATGTAACAATGACAGACAATGTAACACCGACAATGTAACAATGACAGACAATGTAACACAGACAATGTAACACAGACAATGTAACAATGACAGACAATGTAACACAGACAATGTAACAATGACAGACAATGTAACACAGACAATGTAACAATGACAGACAATGTAACACAGACAATGTAACAATGACAGACAATGTAACACAGACAATGTAACAATGACAGACAATGTAACAATGACAGACAATGTAACACAGACAATGTAACAATGACAGACAATGTAACACAGACAATGTAACAATGACAGACAATGTAACACAGACAATGTAACAATGACAGACAATGTAACACAGACAATGTAACAATGACAGACAATGTAACACAGACAATGTAACACAGACAATGTAACAATGACAGACAATGTAACACAGACAATGTAACAATGACAGACAATGTAACACAGACAATGTAACACCGACAATGTAACAATGACAGACAATGTAACACAGACAATGTAACAATGACAGACAATGTAACACCGACAATGTAACACCGACAATGTAACACAGACAGACAATGTAACACAGACAATGTAACACCGACAATGTAACAATGACAGACAATGTAACACAGACAATGTAACAATGACAGACAATGTAACACAGACAATGTAACACAGACAATGTAACAATAATAGACAATGTAACACAGACAATGTAACAATGACAGACAATGTAACACAGACAATGTAACAATGACAGACAATGTAACACAGACAATGTAACACCGACAATGTAACAATGACAGACAATGTAACACAGACAATGTAACAATGACAGACAATGTAACACAGACAATGTAACAATGACAGACAATGTAACACAGACAATGTAACAATGACAGACAATGTAACACAGACAATGTAACAATGACAGACAATGTAACACAGACAATGTAACAATGACAGACAATGTAACACCGACAATGTAACAATGACAGACAATGTAACACAGACAATGTAACAATGACAGACAATGTAACACAGACAATGTAACAATGACAGACAATGTAACACAGACAATGTAACAATGACAGACAATGTAACACAGACAATGTAACACCGACAATGTAACAATGACAGACAATGTAACACAGACAATGTAACAATAATAGACAATGTAACACAGACAATGTAACAATAATAGACAATGTAACACAGACAATGTAACAATGACAGACAATGTAACACCGACAATGTAACACCGACAATGTAACACAGACAGACAATGTAACACAGACAATGTAACAATGACAGACAATGTAACACAGACAATGTAACACAGACAATGTAACAATGACAGACAATGTAACACCGACAATGTAACAATGACAGACAATGTAACACAGACAATGTAACACAGACAATGTAACAATGACAGACAATGTAACACAGACAATGTAACAATGACAGACAATGTAACACAGACAATGTAACAATGACAGACAATGTAACACAGACAATGTAACAATGACAGACAATGTAACACAGACAATGTAACAATGACAGACAATGTAACAATGACAGACAATGTAACACAGACAATGTAACAATGACAGACAATGTAACACAGACAATGTAACAATGACAGACAATGTAACACAGACAATGTAACAATGACAGACAATGTAACACAGACAATGTAACAATGACAGACAATGTAACACAGACAATGTAACACAGACAATGTAACAATGACAGACAATGTAACACAGACAATGTAACAATGACAGACAATGTAACACAGACAATGTAACACCGACAATGTAACAATGACAGACAATGTAACACAGACAATGTAACAATGACAGACAATGTAACACCGACAATGTAACACCGACAATGTAACACAGACAGACAATGTAACACAGACAATGTAACACCGACAATGTAACAATGACAGACAATGTAACACAGACAATGTAACAATGACAGACAATGTAACACAGACAATGTAACACAGACAATGTAACAATAATAGACAATGTAACACAGACAATGTAACAATGACAGACAATGTAACACAGACAATGTAACAATGACAGACAATGTAACACAGACAATGTAACACCGACAATGTAACAATGACAGACAATGTAACACAGACAATGTAACAATGACAGACAATGTAACACAGACAATGTAACAATGACAGACAATGTAACACAGACAATGTAACAATGACAGACAATGTAACACAGACAATGTAACAATGACAGACAATGTAACACAGACAATGTAACAATGACAGACAATGTAACACCGACAATGTAACAATGACAGACAATGTAACACAGACAATGTAACAATGACAGACAATGTAACACAGACAATGTAACAATGACAGACAATGTAACACAGACAATGTAACAATGACAGACAATGTAACACAGACAATGTAACAATGACAGACAATGTAACACAGACAATGTAACAATAATAGACAATGTAACACAGACAATGTAACAATGACAGACAATGTAACACAGACAATGTAACACAGACAATGTAACAATGACAGACAATGTAACACAGACAATGTAACAATAATAGACAATGTAACACAGACAATGTAACAATGACAGACAATGTAACACAGACAATGTAACAATAATAGACAATGTAACACAGACAATGTAACACAGACAATGTAACAATAATAGACAATGTAACACAGACAATGTAACACAGACAATGTAACAATGACAGACAATGTAACACAGACAATGTAACACAGACAATGTAACAATGACAGACAATGTAACACAGACAATGTAACACAGACAATGTAACAATGACAGACAATGTAACACAGACAATGTAACAATGACAGACAATGTAACACAGACAATGTAACACAGACAATGTAACAATGACAGACAATGTAACAATGACAGACAATGTAACAATGACAGACAATGTAACACAGACAATGTAACAATGACAGACAATGTAACACCGACAATGTAACAATGACAGACAATGTAACACAGACAATGTAACACCGACAATGTAACAATGACAGACAATGTAACACAGACAATGTAACAATGACAGACAATGTAACACCGACAATGTAACACAGACAATGTAACACAGACAATGTAACACCGACAATGTAACAATGACAGACAATGTAACACAGACAATGTAACACCGACAATGTAACACCGACAATGTAACAATGACAGACAATGTAACACAGACAATGTAACAATGACAGACAATGTAACACAGACAATGTAACAATGACAGACAATGTAACACAGACAATGTAACAATGACAGACAATGTAACACCGACAATGTAACAATGACAGACAATGTAACACAGACAATGTAACACAGACAATGTAACACCGACAATGTAACAATGACAGACAATGTAACACAGACAATGTAACACCGACAATGTAACACCGACAATGTAACAATGACAGACAATGTAACACAGACAATGTAACAATGACAGACAATGTAACACAGACAATGTAACACAGACAATGTAACAATGACAGACAATGTAACACAGACAATGTAACAATGACAGACAATGTAACACAGACAATGTAACACCGACAATGTAACACCGACAATGTAACACCGACAATGTAACAATGACAGACAATGTAACAATGACAGACAATGTAACACAGACAATGTAACACCGACAATGTAACAATGACAGACAATGTAACACAGACAATGTAACAATGACAGACAATGTAACACAGACAATGTAACAATGACAGACAATGTAACACAGACAATGTAACAATGACAGACAATGTAACACAGACAATGTAACACCGACAATGTAACAATGACAGACAATGTAACACAGACAATGTAACAATGACAGACAATGTAACACAGACAATGTAACAATGACAGACAATGTAACACAGACAATGTAACAATGACAGACAATGTAACACAGACAATGTAACACCGACAATGTAACAATGACAGACAATGTAACACAGACAATGTAACAATAATAGACAATGTAACACAGACAATGTAACAATGACAGACAATGTAACACAGACAATGTAACAATAATAGACAATGTAACACAGACAATGTAACAATGACAGACAATGTAACACAGACAATGTAACAATGACAGACAATGTAACACAGACAATGTAACACCGACAATGTAACAATGACAGACAATGTAACACAGACAATGTAACAATGACAGACAATGTAACACAGACAATGTAACAATGACAGACAATGTAACACAGACAATGTAACACCGACAATGTAACAATGACAGACAATGTAACACAGACAATGTAACAATAATAGACAATGTAACACAGACAATGTAACAATGACAGACAATGTAACACAGACAATGTAACAATAATAGACAATGTAACACAGACAATGTAACACAGACAATGTAACAATAATAGACAATGTAACAATGACAGACAATGTAACACAGACAATGTAACAATAATAGACAATGTAACACAGACAATGTAACAATGACAGACAATGTAACACAGACAATGTAACACAGACAATGTAACAATGACAGACAATGTAACACAGACAATGTACCACAGACAATGTAACAATGACAGACAATGTAACACAGACAATGTAACACAGACAATGTAACAATGACAGACAATGTAACACAGACAATGTAACACCGACAATGTAACAATGACAGACAATGTAACACAGACAATGTAACAATGACAGACAATGTAACACAGACAATGTAACAATGACAGACAATGTAACACAGACAATGTAACACAGACAATGTAACAATGACAGACAATGTAACAATGACAGACAATGTAACAATGACAGACAATGTAACACAGACAATGTAACAATGACAGACAATGTAACACCGACAATGTAACAATGACAGACAATGTAACACCGACAATGTAACAATGACAGACAATGTAACACAGACAATGTAACACCGACAATGTAACAATGACAGACAATGTAACACCGACAATGTAACACAGACAATGTAACACAGACAATGTAACACCGACAATGTAACAATGACAGACAATGTAACACAGACAATGTAACAATGACAGACAATGTAACACAGACAATGTAACACCGACAATGTAACAATGACAGACAATGTAACACAGACAATGTAACAATGACAGACAATGTAACACAGACAATGTAACAATGACAGACAATGTAACACAGACAATGTAACAATGACAGACAATGTAACACAGACAATGTAACAATGACAGACAATGTAACACAGACAATGTAACAATGACAGACAATGTAACACCGACAATGTAACAATGACAGACAATGTAACACAGACAATGTAACACCGACAATGTAACAATGACAGACAATGTAACACAGACAATGTAACACCGACAATGTAACAATGACAGACAATGTAACACAGACAATGTAACAATGACAGACAATGTAACACAGACAATGTAACAATGACAGACAATGTAACACAGACAATGTAACACAGACAATGTAACAATAATAGACAATGTAACACAGACAATGTAACAATGACAGACAATGTAACACCGACAATGTAACAATGACAGACAATGTAACACAGACAATGTAACAATGACAGACAATGTAACACAGACAATGTAACAATGACAGACAATGTAACACAGACAATGTAACACCGACAATGTAACACCGACAATGTAACACCGACAATGTAACACCGACAATGTAACAATGACAGACAATGTAACACAGACAATGTAACAATGACAGACAATGTAACACAGACAATGTAACAATGACAGACAATGTAACACAGACAATGTAACACAGACAATGTAACAATAATAGACAATGTAACACAGACAATGTAACAATGACAGACAATGTAACACAGACAATGTAACAATGACAGACAATGTAACACAGACAATGTAACAATGACAGACAATGTAACACAGACAATGTAACAATGACAGACAATGTAACACAGACAATGTAACAATGACAGACAATGTAACACAGACAATGTAACACCGACAATGTAACACCGACAATGTAACACCGACAATGTAACACCGACAATGTAACACCGACAATGTAACGATGACAGACAATGTAACACAGACAATGTAACAATGACAGACAATGTAACACAGACAATGTAACAATGACAGACAATGTAACACAGACAATGTAACACCGACAATGTAACAATGACAGACAATGTAACACAGACAATGTAACAATAATAGACAATGTAACACAGACAATGTAACACAGACAATGTAACAATGACAGACAATGTAACACAGACAATGTAACAATAATAGACAATGTAACACAGACAATGTAATAATGACAGACAATGTAACACAGACAATGTAACAATAATAGACAATGTAACACAGACAATGTAACACAGACAATGTAACAATAATAGACAATGTAACACAGACAATGTAACACAGACAATGTAACAATAATAGACAATGTAACACAGACAATGTAACAATGACAGACAATGTAACACAGACAATGTAACACAGACAATGTAACAATGACAGACAATGTAACACAGACAATGTAACACAGACAATGTAACAATGACAGACAATGTAACACAGACAATGTAACACCGACAATGTAACAATGACAGACAATGTAACACAGACAATGTAACAATGACAGACAATGTAACACAGACAATGTAACAATGACAGACAATGTAACACAGACAATGTAACACCGACAATGTAACAATGACAGACAATGTAACTTGTAACACTGGATACAAATGTCGCAATCCGATCCTTCAGCCTCAATCTTCCATCAAAATGGATAATCAAGGAAGGACGCAGAATCTGCGATCGTTTTCCATCAGATCACTCGGCGCGGTTATCGGGGCCGCTGTTAGAAATCAGGGGGCCTCATACAGCCTACCTGACCGGACCCCCACCTGGTCAAATGTGACCGAAGACATCGATTTATCAGCCCCTTTCTCTGCGGCTTCAGCTGCACAGATGAATGAATAGGAAGTGCTCTGAGGCTCCCTGCTCATGCACAAAGTAAAAGCATAGCAAACACAATTTACTATGCTACAGGAGTGATTGGTATCGATCTCTCACTGTGTTCATTCAGGAAAGGAAGGGGTCAGAAAATGACATTTACCGCCCCCCCCTCTCTTCATCCTCAAACATGCACCTGTGTGCCCGCTGCAGCAGCTGATGGAAGAGGAGTGGAGGGAAGCCGAAAGCGATGCGAAAGAAACACAGCGGGGGGTCCAGACAGCAGATGAAGGCAGCGCATGTACTACCAATCCCCCTGCAGTGCAACCGGAGGGAGAAAGAGGAGGAGAAGCTGGCTGGAGGGGGGGGGGGGCAGAAGAGGATCGAGGTCTGCAATAAGACAGTACAGCCAGCAGGTGCCTGGACCCCCCTTTTAAACTGATGGGGCCGGGGCCCTGTACAGGAGGGCTGGCTGTACTCGGTGGCCCTGCCTGTTATGGAACAATTTCTGTTTGATTCCAATTATTCTCTTCCAATATTCAATCTACTTCTGTCTGGAATATCGGATGTTGCCAGTTGATGGAACTTGGTAAATCGTAGGATGTCTTTGTGTCTTTTGATCGCTTTTATTCTTATTAGCAATTAAATAATATTGAAATCGCCGTGAAAAAGCCAGCATAATTTGGCAAGCATAAGGCCTGGCTCACAACTAAAGTGTCGCCAAGCGCAGGCGCGCTCCCCTTGTACCCGTGGCGTCACGCGCAGGGCAGCTTATTTATATCAGCCGCAGCATGGAAAAGTCCCTGAACTTTTACCAAAAATGTGACGCACCGAACCGCAACGTACTGCGACCCCATGCGGTCTGCCACTGTTTGGAGGTGCCTGAGGGGTGCCAAGAATTATTGGCACCGCCGCACGTCTGTTAGATGGCAGCGCGTTTCTGTGCATGCCGAGAACTCAGGCAATTTTATGCACATTCCCGACATGCATAGATGTAAACTTACCCCGAGGCGGTCTTCAATCCTTTCACCACTTGGGTACCGGCCTGCAACACCCCTCCTTGTCCCGGGTAATGTCCCGATCTCGGTGCTGTGATAGTTTGACTGACAATTACATCATCATACAGCAAAGTACCCCAATGAGCTTTATATTATTTTTACGAGACAGATCAAGCTTTCTTTTTGTGGTATTTAACCACCTGCCGCCCGCTCACAGCAGATGTACTGCAAAAGGGCGGCACAGCCGGGCACCACGATGTACCCGTATGTCTTGGTGAACTTCCTGCTTGCACGCGCGCCCCCTGCTGACCTGTCCTGACTCAGCAGGTTTCAGTTGAAACCTGCCGATTGGCTATGGCCAATCGCAGCACAGAGTCCAGCGTTTGCAAACACACGGAGCCCTGTGTACACAAAGCAGAAATCCGGCAACAGGCAGATATTAAAGTGAAAGCCGCACATAATACACACATTACTGTGTTAGGCGCACAGTTAACCCCTTCCCATCCAGTGTCATTAGTACAGTGACAGTGTATAGTATTATCACTTATCATTATGATGTCACTAGTGATGTCAGCGTCCCTCCCAGCCAGTGTCAATTAGTGCCAGGATTGCCAAGCCACCCTCGCTTGCTTGCTCCTGAGATGGACCATGGTCTAAGGACTAGGGACTAAGGATGAAGGACTATGGCCATTGGGGCCATTAGGTAGCCACTTCCAGACCAGCGACGTACCCGCACATCCCTGGACTTCAAGTGGTTATACTGGGATGAGATGCAGCTGCAGGCACCACCCCGGTATGGTTTTTAGAGCCAGCAATCAGCTTTCTTGTAAAAGTAATCCTAGCTGCTAACTAGCCACTAGATTGCTTTTACAAGCAGTGGGAGAGGAAGGGATGGGAGGGGATGGGAGGGGATAGGAGTGGATGGGAGGGGATGGGAGGGGATGGGAGGGGAGGGGACGGGACATCCCCCCCACCACTTTCCGCAGCTTTCTTGGGCTCTCCTGTCCCACGGAACACCCGAGTGACCATCCGGCACTTCCAGGTTACCATAGCCGAGAGCCAATCAGGGCTTTTCTCGGCTCTCAGAAGCGATGACCTGACATCACTTCCAGTTTCCCCCGGATGTCAAAGGCGCCATTTAAAAAAAAAATCAAAAGCATTAGAAAACACGGATGTTGGTGTGATTGAATGCTTTTAAGTTCAGAGGGATGTGGGGTCTTATTGACCTCCGATTGCTCCATAAAGAGGACCTGTCAACGGGATATTTACATTTCTTGTGACAGCAATAAAAAAGGAAATCAACAGAATAAAAAATAAAAATAAAAAACATAAAAAATGTAATTAAAAAAAATTAAAAAAAAAAAAATTTAAAAAGTGCCCCCCCATCCCCGCGTGCTCACACAAAGGCGAATGCGCGCGTCGGTCCGACACCCACGCAAACCGCAACCGTCCCATGCACGATGTGAGGTTTCACGGCGAACGTCAGATCATGGGCAGTAATTCCGGCATCAGATCTCCTCTGTACATCTACAGTGGTGACCTGTTAAGGATTTTAAAGTGTCGCCGATGGATGGTAGAATGTAAGTCATTTGTCACCGTTGTACGGATGTAATTTTAAAGTGTGACGTGTTTGGGATCTATATACTCGGCGTAACTTCATCTTTTACAAAAAAAAAAACTGGGTTATGTATTCTGGTTTTTTTTTGCATTGAAATTCAAAAAAGTTTATTTTTTCCAAAAAAAAAAAAAAATTGTGTTACAAAAGCAAAAAAACAAAAAAACAAAAACACTGCGCAAATATCAAGTGACATAAAAAATTGCAAACCCCCCCAACTTATGCTCCAGGGCCTCTCCTTTTAAAAATATATAAATGTTTGGGGGTTCCAAGTAATTTTGTAGCAAAGAATACTGATTGTTACATGTAAACAAAAAAGTGCCAGAAAAGCCCCGGACTGGAGGTGGGTTGTGGACAGGTATGGAGTATTTCTGGGGAATATTCGATCGGTGTGCCCGGACTGGAGGTGGGTTGTGGACAGGTATGGAGTATTTCTGGGGAATATTCGATCGGTGTGCCCGGACTGGAGGTGGGTTGTGGACAGGTATGGAGTATTTCTGGGGAATATTCGATCGGTGTGCCCGGACTGGAGGTGGGTTGTGGACAGGTATGGGGTATTTCTGGGGAATATTCGATCGCTGTGCCCGGACTGGAGGTGGGTTGTGGACAGGTATGGAGTATTTCTGGGGAATATTCGATCGGTGTGCCCGGACTGGAGGTGGGTTGTGGACAGGTATGGAGTATTTCTGGGGAATATTCGATCGGTGTGCCCGGACTGGAGGTGGGTTGTGGACAGGTATGGAGTATTTCTGGGGAATATTCGATCGCTGTGCCCGGACTGGAGGTGGGTTGTGGACAGGTATGGAGTATTTCTGGGGAATATTCGATCGGTGTGCCCGGACTGGAGGTGGGTTGTGGACAGGTATGGAGTATTTCTGGGGAATATTCGATCGCTGTGCCCGGACTGGAGGTGGGTTGTGGACAGGTATGGAGTATTTCTGGGGAATATTCGATCGCTGTGCCCGGACTGGAGGTGGGTTGTGGACAGGTATGGAGTATTTCTGGGGAATATTCGATCGGTGTGCCCGGACTGGAGGTGGGTTGTGGACAGGTATGGAGTATTTCTGGGGAATATTCGATCGGTGTGCCCGGACTGGAGGTGGGTTGTGGACAGGTATGGAGTATTTCTGGGGAATATTCGATCGGTGTGCCCGGACTGGAGGTGGGTTGTGGACAGGTATGGAGTATTTCTGGGGAATATTCGATCGCTGTGCCCGGACTGGAGGTGGGTTGTGGACAGGTATGGGGTATTTCTGGGGAATATTCGATCGCTGTGCCCGGACTGGAGGTGGGTTGTGGACAGGTATGGAGTATTTCTGGGGAATATTCGATCGGTGTGCCCGGACTGGAGGTGGGTTGTGGACAGGTATGGAGTATTTCTGGGGAATATTCGATCGGTGTGCCCGGACTGGAGGTGGGTTGTGGACAGGTATGGAGTATTTCTGGGGAATATTCGATCGCTGTGCCCGGACTGGAGGTGGGTTGTGGACAGGTATGGAGTATTTCTGGGGAATATTCGATCGGTGTGCCCGGACTGGAGGTGGGTTGTGGACAGGTATGGAGTATTTCTGGGGAATATTCGATCGCTGTGCCCGGACTGGAGGTGGGTTGTGGACAGGTATGGAGTATTTCTGGGGAATATTCGATCGCTGTGCCCGGACTGGAGGTGGGTTGTGGACAGGTATGGAGTATTTCTGGGGAATATTCGATCGCTGTGCCCGGACTGGAGGTGGGTTGTGGACAGGTATGGAGTATTTCTGGGGAATATTCGATCGGTGTGCCCGGACTGGAGGTGGGTTGTGGACAGGTATGGAGTATTTCTGGGGAATATTCGATCGCTGTGCCCGGACTGGAGGTGGGTTGTGGACAGGTATGGAGTATTTCTGGGGAATATTCGATCGCTGTGCCCGGACTGGAGGTGGGTTGTGGACAGGTATGGAGTATTTCTGGGGAATATTCGATCGGTGTGCACAGTCAGTCGTGATGCCAAAACCACCAAGAGTGTATTTCGGAGTTTACACCCTCTTTACAGGACAACATAAAGAATAACAGAATAACTGTTATTATATAATCTGTTTTTTGTTTTAAACTTCTACTTTCCAGAGAAATGACACAGAAGTCTGGAGGGGGATTCATAGAATGTGACCGATGATGGCGGCGGTGACCGATGATGGCGGCGGTGACCGATGATGGCGGCGGTGACTGATGTGGTGGAATGAATTAGCAAAACAAACTTCCTCAATGAAGTGTAATATTTTATTTTGTGGCCTATTATCCGGGAAGAGAAACAAAGACTCTTCTCCATCGCCGCCAAGAGACCAGCAGCAGGTGCAAAGAAGGGGAAACCCTCCGATAGGACATTGTTATTGACCCGTCGCAGGAGCTCCCAGTAAGCACCACTAGGTGGCAGCAGAGCACCTCCCTAAATTGTGCTAATGCTGTTGAAGTTTAACCACTTGATGACCAGACCCTTTCTGGTACTTTTTGTTTACGAGTCAAAATCTGTATTTTTTGCTAAAAATTTTTTTTTAGCAGATACCCTAGAGAATAAAAAGGCAATCGTAGCAATTTTTTTATGTCACACGGTATTTGCGCAGCGGTTTTTCCAACACAATTTTTTGGGGAAAAAAATACACTTTAATGAATTTTAATGAAAAAAAAACACTATGTAACCCAATTTTTGGGTAGAATATAAGATATTTAGCTGTGTAAATAGATACACATTATGTCAGGTTTTAAAACTGCGCACACTCGTGGAATGGAGACAAACTATGATACTTAATCTCCAAAGGCGACACTTTAAACATTTTTACAGGTCACCAGTTTAGATTTTCAAAGGAGGTCTGGTGTTAGAATTATTTCTCTCACTCTGGACGTTTGCCTCAATGCCTGTGTGGTGCGAATATCATTTACATATGCGTTTGCGAATTACTTCTGCGCGTAAGCATGAAGGGATGGGAGCGCTGAATTTTTTTTATTTCACACTGTCCCTTTAAATTTTACTTTTTTTTTTAAATCAATTTTATTCATATTACAAGGAAAGTAAACATCCCCTGTAATAGAAATAAGAGATGACAGATCCTCTTTATGGGGAGATCTCATGTAATAGAAATAAGAGATGACAGGTCCTCTTTATGGAGATCTCATGTAATAGAAATAAGAGATGACAGGTCCTCTTTATGGGGAGATCTCATGTAATAGAAATAAGAGATGACAGGTCCTCTTTATGGAGATCTCATGTAATAGAAATAAGAGATGACAGATCCTCTTTATGGAGATCTCATGTAATAGAAATAAGAGATGACAGGTCCTCTTTATGGAGAGATCTCATGTAATAGAAATAAGAGATGACAGGTCCTCTTTATGGAGGGATCTCATGTAATAGAAATAAGAGATGACAGGTCCTCTTTATGGAGATCTCATATAATAGAAATAAGAGATGACAGGTCCTCTTTATGGAGATCTCATGTAATAGAAATAAGAGATGACAGGTCCTCTTTATGGAGATCTCATGTAATAGAAATAAGAGATGACAGGTCCTCTTTATGGAGGGATCTCATGTAATAGAAATAAGAGATGACAGGTCCTCTTTATGGAAATCTCATGTAATAGAAATAAGAGATGACAGGTCCTCTTTATGGAGATCATGTAATGGAAATAAGAGATGACAGGTCCTCTTTATGGAGATCTCATGTAATAGAAATAAGAGATGACAGGTCCTCTTTATGGAGATCATGTAATAGAAATAAGAGATGACCGGTCCTCTTTATGGAGATCATGTAATAGAAATAAGAGATGACAGGTCCTCTTTATGGAGATCTCATGTAATAGAAATAAGAGGTGACAGGTCCTCTTTATGGAGACATCTGGATTGTATAAGAAGCCAAATCTCTCATTTACCTTTAAAAGCAAAAAATCAAAAAATAAAAATAAAATAAAATAAAATAAATACATTTAAAAAAAAAAGCAAAAGTTAAAAAAAGAAAAAAAAAAAAATTAACTTCCACCCTAGACCAGAAGTGATGTCATGATGTGGCTCCAGTCCTCCAAGGCCATAGAGGCGGTCAGAGATGATCTGGTTTCTGGTAACCTCTATGGCCAGCTGCGGGAAATGTCAGATCGTTTCCTGGGCGCACCAGTCAAAACGAGTAAACCGAGAAACACCGGCAAGAACCCGGGGGGGCTCAATATATTTTACCTTTAGTATTTCTCCAGGCAGATATAGAAGATATAAAAGACATAAGAAGTTTCTGTTATCCCCACACCTGGCTTTGTGCTCCGTCCTGAACTCAGTAATTTGGGGGGGGGTCTGCACACATAATGTACCCCAACAGCTGATTATGGGGGTACAGAGGAGTATCACAGAGCTGTAGTCTGTGTGCAGTAACCTAGGTTATAATAGCCAGAAATTGTCTTACCACCCCCCCTCCCCCATCCCCTGCACAGGATGAGCGTGCAGCACAGAGCACACAGGATGTTTGGCAGGATCAACTGGTATTATTTACCGAAACAATGTAACATGAGCACCTACTTAACCCCTTGTCTACCAAGGTACGTTAATAATAATCAGCGTGGTAGACAAGTGGTTAAATCATGCTCATGGCTTTACAGATGCCCAATCACTTTTATGGGGCTCGCTAATAGACCCCCCAGGACCTGTCACAGGCCCAATTCTATCACATAGGGGGGAGCTTGTTAGCCCCCAAGTAACAGCAACAAAGTAAAAAAAAAGTTTGATTAAAAAGAAAAAAAAAAATTCTATAAAAATAAATAAAATTATTATTATTAATAATAATAATAATAATAATAATAATAATAATAATAATAATAATAATACAGTACCCCCATCACTCCCCCCCCCCCCCCCCCCCACATATATAAAAAGTGCAGCGTCGGGTTGAACACACGTAGGTAAACATCAATTGTGCCACAAATGTGAGGTGTCACCACAAACGTCGGAGTGGAAGCCACAATTTTAGGCTCCGAATTCGCTGTGAACTCTGAACTCATAACCTGGAAAGGCTTTTATAGCGCCACCTATGGAGCATTTTGAGGAACCGTCGTTTTCAGCGATTTCACGGGCATGCGCATTTTTAAAACTTGACAGATTTGCTATCTAAATAACTTGATGCAAAACCAATATACATTATATTTTACCAAATCAATTGGGTATAATATTGTGTTTGTGTGCACTAAAATTTGTTTTAGCGTTTTTTGTTTGTTTTGTTTTTCCTGAAAATATACGTTTGATCAATACAGTAACAGTCCAAATAATGTGCCACATAAAATAAAATGAAGCTGCCACCATTTTATTCTCCAGGATCTCGGCTTTCAGAAAATTTAGACTTTTTGAGGGATTTTGAAGGAATTTCTAGCAAAAAAAAAGAAAGAAACGAAGATTTTTAACATGTGTGAAAAACATCAAAAAATTGCTCCAGTAGGGAAGGGGTTAATCAATCAGAATCCAATCAGGCGCGCCCGGCGCCCGCCCTTACATTACATCATTTTTTTGAAGATCTAAAAGCAGATTTTCCAATCAGATTGTCCGTTTCATCCCAGAAAGGATCAGATGGGAGACGCCGATTGTTGGGGGTTTTACATCATCACACGAGGAAAGTTTTGTGACTCACAATTATGGTTACCATGGTGATTACGGCTGACCTCCGGCTGGCCGGCACGACGGGGGAGGAGATTTCTAAACAGGGAATTTGTATGATTTTTCTATCAGATGAGAACCCCCCTCCGGGGAATATAAAAATGAGCGGACAGACCGAGGACTCCGCCCTCCGCCCGCGGCCGGCGTCATCGTGTGTATGGTGGGATCGCCCCGGGGTGAGGTCAGTATACGGACACCATAATTACCGTTCTGGGTGAGAACACACCGATGACCCTATAAAATATCTCCTTTATAAATAAACATTAATGTTCGCCAATCTAACCTGGTAACCCAAATCTTTACCGAAGAGCCGTCCGCCATACAAGACGATCAAATCCAAAACGCTGAACCAGATTGGTTGCCTTAGACTGAAAATGTTTTTACTATCCACCTTTGGTGGTAACTTTTTATAGTGTCCCTTCACCCCATAAAAAGGAGACAGCAGAGGGCCCCAACTAAGTGCAGTATATAGGAAAATACTTTAATAAAAATCACAAGTGACAACTCACACGATGCATAAAGATGAGAGCGTGTCATCCACCCGGTGCCAGGAAGGAGATGGCATTGTCAGGAAATGTGTAGGCAACAAAACCCCTAGAGTGAGAGCTGTCAGTACCCCCCCCCCCCCAGACTGGGAGCTAGAGCCGTCAGTAGCCCCCCCCAGAGTGAGAGCCGTCAAGAGACCCCCCCAGAGTGGGAGCCGTCAGTAGCCCCCCAAGACTGGGAGCCGTCAGTAGCCCCCCCAGAGTGGGAGCCGTCAGTAGCCCCCCCAGAGAGGAAGCAGTCAGTAGCCCCCCCCCAGAGTGGAAGCAGTCAGTAGCCCCCCAGAGAGGAAGCAGTCAGTAGCCCCCCCCCCCCAGAGTGGAAGCAGTCAGTAGCCCCCCCCCCCAGAGTGGAAGCAGTCAGTAGCCCCCCCAGAGAGGAAGCAGTCAGTAGCCCCCCCCCCCAGAGTGGAAGCAGTCAGTAGCCCCCTCCCCCAGACTGGGAGCTAGAGCTGTCAGTACCCCCCCCCCCCAGACTGAGAGCTAGAGCTGTCAGTAGCCCCCCCCCCAGAGTGAGAGCCGTCAAGAGACCCCCCCAGAGTGGGAGCCGTCAGTAGCCCCCCCCCCCAGAGTGGAAGCAGTCAGTAGCCCCCCCAGAGAGGAAGCAGTCAGTAGCCCCCCCCCGAGTGGAAGCAGTCAGTAGCCCCCCCAGAGAGGAAGCAGTCAGTAGCCCTCCCCCCCAGAGTGGGAGCAGTCAGTAGCCCCCCCAGAGTGGGAGCAGTCATTAGCCCCCCCAGAGTGGGAGCAGTCATTAGCCCCCCCAGAGTGGGAGCAGTCAGTAGCCCTCCCCCCCAGAGTGGGAGCAGTCAGTAGCCCTCCCCCCCAGAGTGGAAGCAGTCAGTAGCCCCCCCCCAGAGTGGAAGCAGTCAGTAGCCCCCCCCCAGAGTGGGAGCAGTCATTAGCCCCCCCAGAGTGGGAGCAGTCAGTAGCCCTCCCCCCCAGAGTGGAAGCAGTCAGTAGCCCCCCCCCAGAGTGGAAGCAGTCAGTAGCCCCCCCAGAGTGGGACCAGTCAGTAGCCCCCCCAGAGTGGGACCAGTCAGTAGCCCCCCCAGAGTGGGACCAGTCAGTAGCCCCCCCAGAGTGGGACCAGTCAGTAGCCCCCCCCCAGAGTGGGAGCAGTCAGTAGCCCCCCCCCCCCCCCAGAGTGGGACCAGTCAGTAGCCCCCCCCCAGAGTGGGACCAGTCAGTAGCCCCCCCCAGAGAGGAAGCAGTCAGTAGCCCCCCCCAGCGTGGGAGCAGTCAGTAGCCCCCCCAGTAGCCCCCCCAGCGTGGGAGCCATCAGTAGCCCCCTAGAGTTAGAGCCCCTCAGTAGCTCCCCCCGAGTGGGAGCCGACAGTAGCCCCCCAGAGTGGAAACAAAACCTCTGTCCTACAAGGTCCTGACAATGGCATCGGTTTCTGGGCTTCTGAAGACACACGGAGGCTCCACAACAATCTGCACTGGTTGGGGACACACTCCAATCTTTATGCATCGTGTGAGTTTTAATGGCCCTTTCCTATATACTGCACTTAGTTGGCACCCTCTGTTGCTTCTTATGTTGTAGTTTAGCCGTATCCCTTCCTGTGCCAGTCCTGATAAATCTCTCAGCTTCACCCCATAAACCAATTTCCTGGCTCCTCCCTTTCTTCTCTTTTAGTGGAGCATTGCAGAACTTCCTTCTTTCTTGCCTAGGGAAGAATGATGCAGCGCCCCCCGCTGTCTCCTGCGGCGCCCTCACACCTCTTAGAAGGCCGTTTTATCGATGGGCTCATGCACGCCGTAGAATTCTGTGTGTGGCGCTGGTGTGCTGCAGGTCTTTAGGACCCAGCAGAGATCTGTGGCACATCTGCACATGCGTGGGGGGGTTTCCCTGGCACATGCACAAGATACTTAAAGATGGCGGCGTGGTAGAGAAGGGGGTGGGGCGAACATAAAGTTATTCTTCATCTAAATCCTCACGATTAGGAGTGCAGCGGTTCAGCACAATCAGATGTGCTAACAAAGGACATGCTGGTAGAAGGAGAGAGCAGAGTGCCAGAGGGATGAGCTTATGGGTCTGCTGCTTCTCCCTTGACTGTCCAATCACAGGCTGGGGGGGGGGGGGGCGGCAAGACCCACAAGTGCTTGGTGTAAATCTCATATGTATAGAATTTGTCCCGGAGCTCAGCTTTAAGGTGCCCAAAGATCTTGGCGGTTTGGTTGGTCACCATAAAATCCATGTGGCTTCATCTTCAGAGGAAGAGACAGAAAACAATCCGCAGAGATAGAAACTTCCCATCACACACTGCGGGATTTTATTTTTATCAGAATTCGGAGAACTTGAAAACACCCAAAGCGGTTATTTTCGTCACATAAAAAGTCCACAAATATCTGACTAAAAAAACAAAGTAATAAAGATTATTAGATCATCGCAGGAAAATAAAACCGCAGAGACAATGGCAGGAAATGGAGGAAAAATAAAGGATTTCTCTGAGTTGTGATACAGAGAGGAAGGAAAGTGAGGAGAGGAGAAACGTCTTCTACAGACAGAGGGGAACCGGCGATGAGGATACCGAGGGGATTACCAAGACTGGAAGTCCCCCACCCAGCCGGAGACTCCGAGGAGAAGAGACTCCGAGGAGAAGGAGAAGAGACTCCGAGGAGAAGGAGAAGAGACTCCGAGGAGAAGGAGAAGAGACTCCGAGGAGAAGGAGAAGAGACTCCGAGGAGAAGGAGAAGAGACTCCGAGGAGAAGGAGAAGAGACTCCGAGGAGAAGGAGAAGAGACTCCGAGGAGGAGGAGAAGAGACTCCGAGGAGAAGAGACTCCGAGGATAAGGAGAAGAGACTCCGAGGATAAGGAGAAGAGACTCCGAGGATAAGGAGAAGAGACTCCGAGGATAAGGAGAAGAGACTCCGAGGATAAGGAGAAGAGACTCTGAGGAGAAGGAGAAGAGACTCAGAGGAGAAGAGACTCAGAGGAGAAGAGACTCAGAGGAGAAGAGACTCAGAGGAGAAGAGACTCAGAGGAGAAGAGACTCAGAGGAGAAGAGACTCAGAGGAGAAGAGACTCAGAGCAGAAGGAAAAGAGACTCAGAGGAGAAGAGACTCCGAGGAGAAGAGACTCGAAGGAGAAGAGACTCCGAGGAGAAGAGACTCCGAGGAGAAGAGACTCCGAGGAGGAGGAGAAGAGACTCCGAGGAGAAAAGACTCCGAGGAGAAAAGACTCCGAGGAGAAAAGACTCCGAGGAGAAAAGACTCCGAGGAGAAAAGACTCCGAGGAGAAGAGACTCCGAGGAGAAGGAGAAGAGACTCGAAGGAGAAGAGACTCGAAGGAGAAGAGACTCGAAGGAGAAGGAGAAGAGACTCAGAGGAGAAGAGACTCAGAGGAGAAGAGACTGGGTCACCGGGACTCCGAGATCTGCACATACCGTCCGGACATTTATTAAAGTGATCACAACCAGTGCAACATTTCAGAGCCTCGCAGGACCCCTTCACCAGATGTGTGATCCCCGACGAGGTTCAGAAACTTGGCATCACATGCCTGGCAAAGGGTCCTGAAAGGGTTCCGAAACGTAGTATCAGATGCCTAAGGAAGGGGTCCTGTGAGTCTCTGAAACATGGAATTATATACCTAGTGAAGGGTCCTGCAAAGCTCTGAAACCTTGCCTCACATGCCTAAAAAAGGGGTCCTGTGAGGCTCTGAAACGTTGCATCAGATGCCCAAGTCAGGCATGTGGTGCAATGTTTCAGATCCTCATAGGACCCCTTTCGTAGGCATCTAATGCAACATTTTAGAGCCCCAATAGGCAGTGCTGGACAAGATTATCCAGTGCCCAGGGCAAAGATGCCAAACTGCTGTCCCCCCCCCCTTCATTATGTGTAAGCCTATGAGGAGGAGGGGGAGAGAGAGCACAGCCCGCACCTCCTCCTGACTCTCTCCTTTTCTCCTTGACGCTTCCAGCGCTGGGCTGACAGAAGTAGTTATGATGCCGTCAATACTCCTGTCAGCCTTACAGTAGAAGGAACTTGCGGCGCCTCTATCCCTACAATACACAATGCGTCCAGGGCAGCTGTGCCTTCTGCCCCCCCCCATCGTGGCCCTGCTCACAAGACCCCTTT
This sequence comes from Lithobates septentrionalis, assembly GCA_037952835.1. Lineage (NCBI taxonomy): Eukaryota > Metazoa > Chordata > Amphibia > Anura > Ranidae > Lithobates > Lithobates septentrionalis. The sequence continues at coordinate 51,960 of JBBDGP010002411.1, forward strand.
ACTAGGCATATAAGTGATGCAATGTTTCAGAGTCTGTGACAGACTCACCCTATGATTGGCCTCCTCTCTCCCCCATTGATTGGTCCGCCCTCTCTCCCATTGATGGCCCCCCTCTCCCATTGATGGCCCCCCTCTCCCATGAATGGCCCACCCTCTCCCATGAATGGCCCACCCTCTCTCCAATTAATTGGCCCCCCTCCCTCCTACTGATGGCCCCCCTCTCTCCCATTGATTGCACTCCCTCTCTCCCATTAATTGGCCCGCTCTCTCCCATTGATTGGCCCCCCTCTCTCCCATTGATTGGCCCCCCTCTCTCCCATTCATTGGCCCCCTTCTCTCCCATTCATTGGCCCCTTCTCTCTCATTGATTGGCCCCCCTCTCTCTCATTGATTGGCCCCCCTCTCTCTCATTGATTGGCCCCCCTCTCTCTCATTGATTGGCCCCCCTCTCTCCTACTGATGGCCCCCCTCTCTCCTACTGATGGCCCCCCTCTCTCCCATTGATTGGCCCCCCTCTCTCCCATTGATTGGCCCCACTCTCTCCCATTGATTGGCCCCACTCTCTCCATTGATTGGCCCCACTCTCTCCCATTGATTGGCCCCACTCTCTCCCATTGAGTGCCCCCCTCTCTCCTATTCATTGGTCCCCCTCTCTCCCATTGATTGCCCCCCTCTCTCCCATTCATTGGCCCCTTTCTCTCCCATTGATTGCCCCCCCTCTCTCCCATTGATTGCCACCCCTCTCCCCCATTGATTTCCCCCCTCTCTCCCATTCATTGGCCCCCTTCTCTCCCATTCATTGGCCCCCTTCTCTCCCATTCATTGGCCCCCTTCTCTCCCATTCATTGGCCCCCTTCTCTCCCATTCATTGGCCCCCTTCTCTCCCATTCATTGGCCCCCTTCTCTCCCATTCATTGCCCCCCTTCTCTCCCATTCATTGGCCCCCTTCTCTCCCATTCATTGCCCCCCCTCTCTCTCATTGATTGGCCCCCCTCTCTCTCATTGATTGGCCCCCCTCTCTCTCATTGATTGGCCCCCTCTCTCCTACTGATGGCCCCCCTCTCTCCTACTGATGGCCCCCCTCTCTCCCATTGATTGGCCCCACTCTCTCCCATTGATTGGCCCCACTCTCTCCATTGATTGGCCCCACTCTCTCCCATTGATTGGCCCCACTCTCTCTCATTGATTGGCCCCACTCTCTCCCATTGATTGCCCCCCCCCTCTCTCCCATTCCTTGGCCCCCTTCTCTCCCATTGAGTGCCCCCCTCTCTCCTATTCATTGGTCCCCCTCTCTCCCATTGATGGCCCCCTCTCTCCCATGCAGACATCTCTCCAGTCACTCCTGAGCTGTACAGCCCCCCCCCCCCCCCCCCACATCTTCCTAAGCAGAGCAGCAGCTTCTGTCCAGCCCTTTGGATCCATTGCTGGCACATCCCGGGGAACTTCCAGAATCCAAGTCAAACAAGCTGCATCCGCCCGGCTGGCCCGAGAATTCTTTGTTCCCGAAAATAAAAAAAATTATTCCTGGAATCGTTTTTTATGTGCGCAATATGCGGTTCCTGAAATGATTCTAAAAATCTTAAAATGGGGTTTCTGTATATTACCTGTGTGTTTGAATCTACAGGGCTTTGCAAAAGTATTCACCCCCTTGGCTTTTTACCTATTTTGTTACATTACAGCCTTTAGTTCAATGTTTTTTAATCTGAATTATATGCGATGGATCAGAACACAATAGTCTAAGTTGGGGAAGTAAAATTAGAAAAATATATACATAAAACTATTTTTCAGAAATAAAAAACTGATAATTTTCATGTGCGTATGTATTCACCCCCTTTGTTATGAAGCCCATAAAAAGCTCTGGTGCCACCAATTACCTTCAGAAGTCACATAATTAGTGAAATGATGTCCACCTGTGTGCAATCTAAGTGTCACATGATCTGTCATTACATAGACACACCTTTGTGAAAGGCCCCAGAGGCGGCAACACCTAACCAAGAGGCACCACTAACCAAACACTGTCATGAAGACCAAGGAACTCTCCAGACAAGGAAGGGACAATGTTGTTGAGAAGTATAAGTCAGGGTTGGGTTATAAAAAAATATCCAAATCTTTGATGATCCCCAGGAGCCCCATCAAATCTATCATAACCAAATGGAAAGAACATGGCACAGCAGCAAACCTGCCAAGAGGCGGCCGCACACCAAAAACTCACAGAGCGGGCAAGGAGGGCATTAATCAGAGAGGAGCACAGAGACCTAAGGTAACCCTGGAGGAGCTGCAGAGTTCCACAGCAGAGACTGGAGTATCTGTACATAGGACCACAATAAGCCGTACGCTCCATAGAGTTGGGCTTTATGGCAGAGTGGCCAGAAGAAAGCCATTACTTTCAGCAAAAAACAAAATGACACGTTTTGAGTTTGGGAAAAGGCATGTGGGAGACTCCCAAAATGTATGGAGGAAAGTGCTCTGGTCTGATGAGACTAAAATTCAACTTTTTGGCCATCAAAGAAAACGCTATGTCTGGCGCAAACCCAACACATCACATCACCCAAAGAACATCATCCCCACTGTGAAACATGGTGGTGGCAGCATCATGCTGTGGGGATGTTTTTCAGCAGTCAGGACTGGGAAACTGGTCAGGTTGAGGGAAAGATGGATGGTGATAAATACAGGGATATTTTTGAGCAAAACCTGTAGCACTCCGTGTGTGATTTGAGACTAGGACGGAGGTCCACCTTCCAGCAGGACAATGACCCCAAACACACTGCTAAAGCAACACTTGAGTGGTTTAAGGGGAAACATGGAAATGTGTTGGAATGGCCTAGTCAAAGCCCAGACCTCAATCCAATAGAAATTCTGTGGTCAGACTTAAAGATTGCTGTTCACAAATGCAAACCATCCAACTTGAAGGAGCTGGAGCAGTTTTGTAAGGAGGAGGAATGGGCAGAAGTCCCAGTGGTGAGATGTGGCACCTCATAGAGACTTATCCAAAGAGACTTGGAGCTGTGATAGCCGCAACAGGTGGATCTACAAAGTATTGACTTTAGGGGGGTGAATAGTTTTGCACATTTACTTTTTCTGTTATTTTTCCTATTTGTTGTTTGCTTCACAATAAAAAAAAAAACTTCAAAGTTGTGGGCGTGTTCTGTAAAATAAATGATCAAATCCTCAAACAATCCATGTTAATTGCAGGTTGTGAGGCAACAAAACACGACAAATGCCAAAAGGGGGGTGAATACTTTTGCAAGGCACTGTAGCGCTTTTCACAATTATGTATTTTAAAAAAACGACCAAACACAGAAGTAATTCATAAAGAAGGTAAATGGAGTGCAGCCTAACATTAGGGGTGGCTGTGTGTGCTCGTATTCACTTGTATTCTCTCCCTGTCAGAGGAGAATAGTCAGCCCCGGTGTCCGGTCCTCGGCCTGACTGCGGAACTGAATCACCGGGAGATATACTAAAAGGAAAAGACATTTACTTTGCAAAATAAAGAGTTAAGAAAAAAAAGTTAAGGTTAAATAAATAAATATGTTAAGTTAAATAAAGTTAAAGCTAAAAGGCAAAACTTTTATTTGTATTAAGTTTTGGATGGGGGGCAGAGGGATTAGACCCCCTGTCAGTTTTTGTTGTTGTCTCTGTTCCCCGTTCTCACTCTCAAATTGTCCTGCTGAACGTTATCATTGAAAGCGAATCTAAAATAAAATTCCAAATTTTGGGTTGTCCCCAGAAAAGTAATAGAGGGGAAATCTTCCAATGAGGACACTAGTTCTGGTGACCTGGGGGGGGGGGGGGGGTCCCCAAGGAATTCCCTTAATTTGCAGGGATTTCCTCTCATTTCCTGTTTGGCTATGTTGCAGAAAGTGAAGGGAAATCTCATCACTGGGACACAGGTGCTGAAAAAAAAAAAAAAAGCTGACAGAGGTTATAACCCCCCTCCCCCCCTTACTGTATCCAAAATGAAAAAGAAAGTTTTGTATAGAATTCTACTAAGACTCGGCCTTTTCTGGCATTTTTTGTTTAAATCAGTATTTTTTGCTAGAAAATGACTTATAACCCCCAAAACCAGTGGCGGCTGGTGCTCCATCGATTGGGGGGGTGGCAGACAGACCTGGCCACAGCCCCTCCCCCCGTCGCTCTAACCCTCCACCCCACACTACCCCCCCCCCCCCCCCCCCGGCTCACCCTCTCGCCTGCCAGGCCCCCGTCAGCCCCGCACTTACCCCGTGCCGGTCACGGCTGTGGCAGTGGCTTTCCCCCCTCCCTCTCCTCTGTGTCCCGGCCGTCGCTTCTCCTCTCGGCCAATCGGGTCTTAGAACCCGTTTCCTGATTGGCTGGGAGGAGAAACAGGAAGACAATAGCGAATATTAAAATTTGCTAAATGTCACACAACAGGGTGGGCTCAGGGTGCAATGCTCTGCTCCCTAAGACCACCCTTATTAAAGCCAATGGATTGGGGGGGGGGGCGCCCGTGCACCCCTAATGAGCAGCCGCCACTGCCCCAAAACATTATAGATTTTTTTTTTTATTAGCAGAGACCCTAGAGAATAAAATGGCGATCGTTGCAATTTTTTATGTCACAGGGTATTTGAGCGGTGGCTTTACAATTTTTTTGCGAAAAATACACTTTAATGAATTAAAAAACAAAAATCACAATATATTCCCAATTCTTTTGTGTACTTACCTGCTCTGTGTAATGGAATTGTATATAGTGGCCCCCGAACCTCCTCTTCTCGGGTCCCTCACCGGCACTCCTGGCCCCTCCTCTCTTTCCAGTCCCCCCCCCCCCCATTAGAAGCCGCTTCCCATGGGGGCACTCATGCGCGCTCGCTCCTGGCGCGGCCCCGCCCCCACTTCCTGGTCACCGGCTTTGATTGGCAGCAGTGTGAGCCAATGGCTCCTGGTTCCTCCGGCAAAGCCAGCGAGACCCGGAAGGGAGGGAAGAGAAGAGCTGCAGACGGGCATGTCGCTGAATCGAATGAGGGCTCTGGTAATTATAAGGGGGGGAGGGGGGATCAATGCCTAAAACATGCATTGAGGTAAAAAATGTTTAGGCTTTAGAACCACTTTAAGCCTTGGGACGCGCACAGCACCAGTGATAGTGTTTTATTCACTTGTATTCTCTCCCCGTCAGAGTGGTCAGCTCAGTGTCCGGCCCTCAGAGGGGCAGAATATTTCCCGGCAATGTGATGACATTCTCTGGGGGCGGAGCCCTCCGATGACATCACTACTTTTCAATTCCCCAATTCGGAAAGCCGACAGTCCTGATGCCCCCGCACCCATCGAACACCTCCGACACGGGTGGTCCCCCATCCCCCCACCTCCCAGCCGGCATCTTTCAAAAATATTGCTGAAGGGCAGAAAAGTCGGAATGTTACGTCTGGATGTCAGGAATGTCATTCTCCTTACCGGCCACAAATGTTCAGAAGAGCGGAGATGGGAAATGTCTGACACTCCCCTGTTGGGTGTAGAGATGGAATATGACCCCCCCCCCCCCCCCCCTCGCTGGCTCAGTGTCGGTGGATCTGTCTGTACAGGCTGTACAGGGTTTGGCACCCGGACAGCAGAATGTGTCTGAGCCTGACACCAACTCTGTCACCGGGAACACCTCCAGAGAGAGCGAAGAGCTTCCTTCCAGGACCCCCCCTCCCCCCCCCGGGGAAATCACATCGCCTGCTGGGGGGCCCATCTGTAGGGATCACAAAGATGAAAAAACCTCAATAAACCCCTCGCTGTCCCGGAATTTTCTGGCACTTTTTATTTATTTAGTTTAAATCAGGAGTTTTTGCTAGAAAATGACTTAGAACCTCCTCACATTATAGAAATATTATTTGCACAGCGGTCTTTCAAAATGCAATTTTTTTGGAAAAAAATAAAATTTTATCCACTTCAATAAAAACGGGCACTTTCACCCCCTTCGTGCCCAGGCCAATTTTCAGCGCTGTCACACTTTGAATGACAATTGCGCGGTCGTGCTACACTGTACACATATTTTTTTTTCCTCACACAAATAGAGCTTTCTTTTGGTGGTATTTCATCACTGCTGAGATTTTTATTTTTTACTAGAAAAAAAAGAAAACTTTCTGTCAGTAAATTCAGTTTCTGTCAGTAAATTTTGTAAATAAGTAATTTTTCTCCTTCACTGATGGGCACCAATTAGGCGGCACTGACTGGCATCACTTATGGGCACCTATTGGTGGCACTGATGGGACTTCTCTGTAATCAGTGCACTGATTACCTGCCCAGGTCTCCCCTGTGCAGGGCTGGTGCAAGGATTTTTGACACCCTAGACGAAACCTCATTTTGTCGCCCCCATTGGCTCCACCCCTGACTCCACCCCCTTTGCCCTGCCCATGTGACAGGAGGTGGCGTTATACAGGAAGCATCGGCTCTGCTTCCTCTAGCGCTGCCTCCAGTGCTGCACTGCGCCTCTAATTACACTATCGATCGGACGGAGCAGCTGCCCGAGACTGAGTTAGTTACATGCTGCAGCCTGCAGAGGATGCAGGTGCGGAGGGAGACCAGTGGCCGGCCGCCCCTAGGCAGCAGTTCGCCCTAGGCGGTTGCCTAGTTTGCCTAGTGGTAGCACTGGCCCTGCCCCTTATTGGCACTCCTCGCCATGCACTTGGTCAGTGTGAGGAGAGCCGATTCACGGCCGGCTGTGATTGGACACAGTCCATCACATGGTTAAAGAGCCAGACACGGCACAGCCACGATCGCCACTCTGCGCCCCCCCCCCCCCCCCCGGGCGCGTGATAGTGGCCGTCATATGACGTCCTCCCAGAATGAGAGCCGCACCGCCCCTCCATCATTTGATGGTGGGTGGGGAGCGGCAAGCAGTTAAAGAATTAAAGAAAAAAAAAAAACTAATATATATAACTCCAATTTTTTTGTAAAATATAAAAGATGATGTTAGGCCAAGTAAACAGATACCTAGCAGGCCCCGCCCACTACAGAAAACTACAGGGGGAGGCGAAGACAGGACCAATCCCCCTGCACAAGCAGAGAGAGCAGAGCTCTGGGGGGGGGGGGGTAAAACCAGGCGGCTGTGCTGCACCAGACTGCAACATTTTACAGGCCGCCACCTATCAAACTCGTCCATTGAGTTCAATGGGAGCGCGCCTCCACTGTCACCCAACCACATGAAATTCTCCAGACTGTGGAACAGCGTTGCGGTAATTTACAAGGTAAAATATAACGCTTCCTCGTTGCCCATTAAATACCCTCTAAAAAAGTGATCCAGATGCAGATTCCTCTTCGGAGGGCAATGTCGGCGTGAAAGCCCTTCAATACGCACATAACATGCAAGAGCTGCTTAACCTGCCAAAGAATTGGAACGTCTGTCCATCCTAAGGTGGCCACCTCATCCCTTTAAACCCCGAACACATATGAATTACACGGGTTTTGAGGCTCATTTAATGTAGATGAGGCACCAAGTGAGTTTAATTACCACCTTAATCAGCCCCAGAACCCGAGTAATTAATATGTGTTCGGGTTTAAAGGGATGAGGTGGCAACCCTAGTCCACCCATTCCTGAGATTTACACAGCTCTGCCTCCTAGCATAACCCTGTCCAGCAGGATAAAAGAGCAGTGGCGACTGGTGCTCAGAATTTTTTTTTTTTTGGGGGGGGACAAACTGAGAAATTCTGGAAAAAAAAACCCATCAAAAGCAGTCAATGTGCCCATCAAACGCAGCCACTGTGCCCATCAAACGCAGCCACTGTGCCCATCAAACGCAGCCACTGTGCCCATCAAACGCTGCCACTGTGCCCCATCAAACGCTGCCACTGTGCCCCATCAAACGCTGCCACTGTGCCCACAAAACGCAGCCACTGTGCCCACAAAACGCAGCCACTGTGCCCACAAAACGCAGCCACTGTGCCCCATCAAGAGCTGCCACTGTGCCCACAAAATGCTGCCACTGTGCCCCATCAAACGCAGCCACTGTGCCTCATCAAGTGCTGCCACTGTGCCCACAAAATGCTGCCACTGTGCCCCATCAAACGCAGCCACTGTGCCCACAAAAATGCTGCCACTGTGCCCCATCAAATGCTGCCACTGTGCCCCATCAAACGCAGCTACTGTGCCCCATCAAATGCAGCCACTGTGCCCCATCAAACGCAGCCACTGTGCCCCATCAAACGCAGCCACTGTGCCCAAACGCTGCCGCTATGCCCATCAAACGCTGCCACTGTGCCCCATCAAACGCTGCCACTGTGCCCATCAAATGCTGCCACTGTGCCCCATCAAATGCTGCCACTGTGCCCCATCAAATGCAGCCACTGTGCCCAAACGCTGCCGCTATGCCCAAACGCTGCCGCTATGCCCATCAAACGCTGCTACTGTGCCCCATCAAACGCTGCCACTGTGTCCATCAAACGCTGCCACTGTGCCCCATCAAATGCAGCTACTGTGCCCCATCAAATGCAGCCACTGTGCCCCATCAAATGCAGCCACTGTGCCCCATCAAATGCAGCCACTGTGCCCCATCAAATGCAGCCACTGTGCCCCATCAAACGCAGCCACTGTGCCCCATCAAACGCAGCCACTGTGCCCCATCAAATGCTGCCACTGTGCCCCATCAAACGCTGCCACTGTGCCCCATCAAACGCTGCCACTGTGTCCATCAAATTCTGCCACTGTGCCCCATCAAACGCAGCCACTGTGCCCCATCAAACGCAGCCACTGTGCCCCATCAAATGCAGCCACTGTGCCCCATCAAATGCAGCCACTGTGCCCCATCAAACGCAGCCACTGTGCCCCATCAAACGCAGCCACTGTGCCCCATCAAACGCAGCCACTGTGCCCCATCAAATGCTGCCACTGTGCCCCATCAAACGCTGCCACTGTGCCCCATCAAATGCAGCTACTGTGCCCCATCAAATGCAGCCACTGTGCCCCATCAAATGCAGCCACTGTGCCCCATCAAACACAGCCACTGTGTCCATCAAATGCTGCCACTGTGACCCCCCGCCCGCTCGCCGTCTGCCCGGCACTTACCCTGTCTCTGTGGTGGGTCAGGCAGCGGGTGATGGCGGTGAGCGGTGGGACCTTGTAGCGGGTCAGACAGCGGCTCCTGTGTCCTCCATGCGTCTCCTCCCCTCCTCCCGATAGACATCCAATCGCAGCGCCTGTCCTTTCAGCCAATCAGGTGCTTCAAACACCCCTGCTGCTGTCATTCAGGCGCCCGGCGTCTGAAAAG
>JBBDGP010002412.1:5000-200000 GCA_037952835.1 Lithobates septentrionalis
CTTCAAGGTTTACAGTTTTGCCGGCTCTTCTTACTGGGTTGCAAGTATCACTGCAATTCGATGTGAATCGAGCCTTAGCTCCCGTTCACACCGATGCGATTTGACAGTTCCAAATCGCACCATTGTGAACTGGGGCTAAGGCTTGATTCACACCGAATCGCAGCGAAACCAGCAACCCACCTGCAGTGAAAACTTGCTGCTCTGTGGAAAGGCGCGGGACTGCTATTTATGATGAATGGCACCACCACACGTAAAATCGCAGTGCAGGAACTGCAGGGATTTCTTTGCGGCTGCATTTTTAAAAAAGGTGCATGCACCTTTTTTGCTTTGCAAAGAAACGCAAAGCGGGCTGCCGTGCCCGCACAAAAGCGGGCCGCAAAAACGCATAGGTGTAAACCTAGCGTTAAAAAAAACCTGGAAGCCGATTGGTTTCTATGCAGAGCTGCACCAGATTTTGCCCTCCCCCCCCCCCCCAGTTTTAGTAAATGAACCCTCAGATTGTCATTTACGGGAAAAAGAGGCCGCGGCGGCTGAGCTGCTCGGGAATCGCAGCCCCCCGTTGCAGCTTGCTTGCAGAAGGGGGGGGGGGGGGAATGTTTCCTGCAATTGCTTCGCTGATTGACGGCTTCTGCCAAAAGCACTGCATCCCCTCTGCATTGCAGAACTCGCAGGGAGGGCAGACGGAGATTGCAGGCTGGGCGCAGGTGATCGCAGGGGTCATCTGCTTCAGAGGAGGAAAAAACCAATCCAATGATAACATTAGTGTAATCTCCCGGGAGGGGAGCCGTGATTAAACCCCCCCCCCCCCCTTTTTTTTTAATAAAGCCAGAGATTGCACTGTGGTGGAGGCAGCTGCCGGTGATGCGAGGGTTAACGGGCGGCTTGTTTAATCCACTGCGCTGCTGGGATTGTTAAACACACTGTGAATGGTTTCTCATAAATGGGTCGGATTAAAAGCTTCAGGGGGGAGGGGGGGGGGTACCACTTTTTTTTTTTTTTTTTTTTTTAACTGACTTTTTTATTATTGAATTTTTGCAAGTGGCGGCTTATGGTCTCTCTGCATCCCCCCCCCCCCCCTTTTTCTTTTTTTTTTTTTATATATGCCAACCTCGCCTTACTCATTTTTCTGCAAGTGATGAAACAGTCTTGCCTGCCGCTTCTAACGATCCAGTTTTAGAGTGTTGGACCAGAGCTTAGAACTGGGCACACAAAGGGCAATTTTATTGTGCCAAGACCAACTGATTTTACCCAGCAGCTGCTTGGTGGGAGAGAAGATAGAATTTGAATGAGGCCAACGATCGCATTAAGTCGCTGCTGGTAGTTTCCGTTGACCTGACAGACCAAAATCCGATGGTGTGTGTGGCCACCTTTTTTTTTTTTTTTTAGCCTCGGTTCACACTACTGCGACCACCTGGTGACTTGACGTGACTTGAATACTACTTTGATGCAACTTTGAAGTAGACATGTGCACTGCCGACCCTTTTTTTTTTTTTTTTTTGAGTCATTCGTTCTGATCGAAAATTTGTAACCTCGGAAGAATGTGAATTTTTGTTATGTTAAGAATGTGAATTCGTTATGTTTAGATGCCATTAGATGCCATTCCTTTAGATGCGGTATTCAGAAATTCTAAAAATTCGGAAATCTGAAATAATAACGAACTATTGAATTTTATAGGTATTGGAATTTCCTTTCACAATTGGTTGTTGGTGAACATAACGAATACGACTTTATCTGAAGTTACGAACTATCCCGAAATAACGAATGCTGTATCTAAATGAATGGAACTTAACTAATTATTAATAATACGTTTTTTTTTGTTTTTTGTTTTTTTTCCTTATTATTCATTTTAATTAATTTAAATATTATTTAATTAATTTAATAATAATTTAAAAGGGAAAACAAAACCATATTTCAAAAAAAAAAAAAAAAAAAAAAATATATATATATATATATATATATATATGTGTGTGTGTATCGCTCGCTCTCTCTCGCTCTCTCTCGCTCTCTCTCTTTATATATATATATATATATATATATATATATATATATATATATATATATATATATATATATATATATATATATATATATATATATATATATATAGAGATAGATAGATATCTCACTTCACTGGGTATATGGAAGGGTTTACAGCCGCTTTAAAGTGCACTTCCTGTGAAGCTTGATGAATCTGGGCTATAGTAGTCAATCAACTAATAAATCAATATAATTCTTTTATACAATTTTTCTATCTAATTCTACTATTGCCCTTAAAATCCCATTTTCTGAGGTTCTTTTTGTACTGTCTAGGGATGGTGGCAAATCTCACGTCAATTCATGGGAGTTTATTTTTTTTCTAAAGTAGTCAATCAAGCATGACATCTGAGGGCGCCGACAGCCTCCATATCCCCTCGGCAGACGTCTCCTTGAAGATGCCTTTTTTTAAAATTCAGTGTAGGGCGCAACATCCTGGAGACGCCCCGGCACTGAGCGTTACAGAGAGATGTAGTCTCTGATATGGGAGATGTTTGTGCTGGAAGTTCCCGGGAGCTCCCTGCAGTCAGCCACACCTAGGAAAATATTTGCATATTACCTGATCTGTGTTGGTGATCACCGCGAGCGTCTCCAGATGAGGGATAACGAAGACGCGGCCCTCCCCGGAACTGCAAACTAGAACCTTCAAAGCTCCTGTTCAACCAGCATTCTGCTTTTCAAAGGAAGCCTAAGGGTCTATTCTCTTTTTTAAAGTATGGTGGAAAGCTTGTTTTGGCTGTTCTTCTTCTTCTCCTGTGGATCACTGTGACCCGCTGACGTTACAGGCTCGGGAAAGATCGTGGCAATATGGTCTGGGATCCGACCACATTCCTGGACCGGCCCCTGGGTCAGCCTCTCGGCGAGCCGCTGAGCGCCTGAGCTGGCTGCTCCCGCCCCATGGCGTCGCTAGGGTTGGTGTCACCCGTTGCGGTAAAACATGGTGTGGCCCCTCCACTAACTGTAGTCTCCCTCTCAGTACAGACCTGGACTGGCACCTGGGTCAGCCTCTCGGCGCGACCGCTATAGATGGGGGCAAGTAGCGTACCCTTTTTGTATTGAGAGCCTGAGCTGGCTGCTCCCGCCCCATGACGTCGCTAGGGTTGGTGTCACCCGGTGTGGTAAAACATGGTGTGGCCCCTCCACCAACTATAGTCCCCCCTCTCAGTACAGACCTGGACCGGTACCTGGGTCAGCCTCTAGGCGAGCAGCTAAGAGCCTGAGCTGGCTGCTCCCGTGGCGTCTCTCTAGGGTTGGTATCACCCGGTGCGGTAAAACATGGTGTGGCCCTTCCACCAACTATAGTCCCCCTCTCAGTACAGACCTGGACCGGTGCCTGGGTCAGCCCCTGGGCGAGCCGCTAAGAGTCCAAGCTAGCTGCTCCCACCCCGTGGCGTCGCTAGGGTTGGTGTCACCTGGTGCGGTAAAACATGGTGTGGCCCCTCCACCAACTATAGTCCCCCTCTCAGTACAGGCCCACCCCCCCTCCCCCCGAATGTACCTGGGCAGCGGAGGATTCAGTGTGCACGGGAGCCCGGAGAGTGACAGTCTGAGCACGCAACGGTCCGGGCGCCGGCTGCACACTGAATCCTCCACCGCCCAGGTGCATAAGTGGGCTTCTGCATTGGAAGTGACGGGAGGCAGCCGAAGCGGCGTTGAGACTGAGGGATCTCACTCTGAGGCCGGGGCTAGTGCAGCGCTGGTATGTTCTGGCTGAAAACGAGACTCAGGACCCTCACCTAGACGCTGCCCTCGGGATGGTGTCACCCGGGTGCAGGTCACCACTGCTTCCACCCCCTCCACAGCCCAACGCTCCAGTAAACGCTCAAGGTAGGAAGGGTGGACCCCCCTGGAAGTTGCACATTTATGGTGTCCTGCTGTGATGAATGGAGTGGCAACCTCATCCTGGACTCTGACAAGGCCATGCCCCAACCCCGGAGCTTAGTCATGGGAATCGGCTCCAGTGAGCGCTGGAGGGGGCAGAGCAGAGAACTGGTGACTTCACAGTCACCAGCTCTCTGCTCACAGAGTTTTGAGAACTGAGCAATCAGCGGTGTTTGATCGCTCGGTTCTCAGTGTTGGAGGCGCCGGGGGGACAGATGCAGCATCCACCTAGGTAAGTATGATTCTTAGGTGGGGGGGGGGTGGGGGGGCTGAAACATTCCTCAAGTTCTTCTCTTTTAAGGCACAAAGTCCCACTTCTTTTCTTTCCAATGATATGGTTCTGAAGAAGGGGAAATGTAGCATCTAAAGCTCCATTCACACCTATGCAGGTGCAGCAGTGCGCATGTGTTTTTGCACACTGTGTTTAGGACAGCCCATTCTTTTTAATAGGCTGGCCTACACAAAAATCTCACAAATTATGTGCATGTCCCTGGGTTTTTTTTTTTTTTTTTTTTTTTAAAATCCCGCCTCACCAAAACGCCTTGTTGCCATGCGTTTTGCCAAGAGTTTTTTTTTTTTTTTGTTTCTTGCGTGTGTTCCTGCAATACACAAATGGGAACCTATCCTAATCCAGAACTAGTCTTTGTTCAAAGTAGATGGGGATTTGGTGTGCCAAATCTTCCCATCCGGAAAAATGCCGCTACAACGAAATGTGGTTCTTTTTAGTTCCGAGTTGAAATTTTGGCAAATTTTTTCGTTATTACAATAGTAACTAAATTAAATGAATCCCAAATAACGAATCAAAATTTCGAATGAAAGTCTAATCGTTTTCAAATCAAATTAGAATAGAACAGAATACAAAATAAAAGAATAGAAAATAATAGAATAGAAAAAAAAGATAAAAGAACAGAGTAAAACAGAACAAAATAGAATGGAATATAACCATCTTCTAAAATTCGAATAGAATAGAAAGGCTAAAACAATATAAACATTTTCCCAAATTCGAATTTTGAATAGAAAAAAAATAATAGAATAGAATGGAATAGAATACAACCATTTTCGAAATTAATAAATTCAATTTGAATGCAATTCAAATTAATTCGAAACGAATTCTGAAAACAAATTAAACTTATTTATCTAAATAACGAAACAAATTATTTTCATTCTGCACATGTCTAAATGTGGACATCATTGGAGTGCCTGTAGACAGGAAGGGGCTGCAGAGGCTGCTGGAGATCAGCAGTGCTGAGATGGAACAAAGGATGAAAACAAGCATTTGATGCACAGTGCACAGACCAAACGAATGTCTTTCATATGGGTTGCCAGGGAGGCGGTAAAAAGAGGTGGCTGAGTTGTGATTTTTACCGCCACCCAACTAGTCAGCTAAAATGACACGTATATAGCTGGGGAGGGTTGTACACATGCTGTGGCTGTGATTCTTTGCAGCGCAGCAAATTTTAATGTGGCTTGTGGAGTTGACAAGCGGCACCGCCTGTCAAACTCGCCCACGCAAGTCCAATTGGGCCACACCGCAAGCCAAACACTTAGATGTTATAAAATTGCATATTATAAATGCGTTGGTGAGTCCTGTGCTAGGGTGACCACACTCATCTTCAATACCTCAATGAAGTCTCAGGGGATGATTTACTAAAAGCAAACAGACTGTGCACTTTGCAAAGTGCAGTTGCTCCAGAGCTTAGAAAAAATTAGGTAAAGCTTCACTTTGCAAAGAGTATCCAATCCCAGTTTTTTAGGACATTATCTGGAAATTATGGGTTATTGGGGTCCTCGACCTGGGAATTATGGAGGTGGGATGGTTTTTGGGGACATTGCTTGGGACAGTATGGGTTATTTGGGGCCATGACCTGGGAATTATGGAGGTGGGATGGTTTTTGGGGACATTACCTGGGGCATTATGGGATATTTGGGGCCATGACCTGGGAATTATGGAGGTGGGATGGTTTTTGGGGACATTGTTTGGGGCATTATGGGTTATTTGGGTCCATGACCTGGAAATTATAAAGGTGGGATGGTTTTTGGGGACATTACCTGGGGCATTTATGGGATATTTGGGTCCATGACCTGGGAATTATGGAGGTGGGATGTTTTTTGGGGACATTACCTGGGGCATTATGGGTTATTTGGGTCCATGACCTGGGAATTATGGAGGTGGGATGTTTTTTGGGGACATTACCTGGGGCATTATGGGATATTTGGGTCCATGACCTGGGAATTATGGAGGTGGGATGGTTTTTGGGGAATTATGGGTTATTGGGGGACAAGACCTGGGAATTATGGAGGTGGGGCTGTTTTTGGGGACATGACCTGGGAATTATGGGGAGGTTGGTTATTAACGGACATGGCCTGGTATTTTTGGAGGTGACAGAGTTATTGGGTACCTGACCCAGAATGTATGGGGGGGGGAAGAGGCAATTATTGGGGGACATGACCTAGGAATTAAGAAGGTGGAATGTTTTTTGGGACCTTGACCTAGGAATTAAGGGGGTTATTGGGGGACATGACCTGGGAATTATGGAGGTGGAATGGTTTTTGGGGATTTATGGGTTACTGGGGGACATGACCTGGGAATTATGGAGGTGGGGCCCTTTTTGGGGGACATGGCCTGGAAATTATGGGGAGGTTGGTTATTAATGGACATGGCCTGGTATTTTTGGAGGTGACAGGGTTATTGGGTACATGACCCAGGATGTATGGAGTGGGGGGGGGGGGGAGGCAATTATTGGGGGACATGACCTAGGAATTATGAAGGTGGAATGTTTTTTTGGGTCCATGACCTAGGAATTATGGAAGTGGTATGGTTTTTGGGGACATGACCTAGGAATTGAGGAGGATTATTGGGGGACATGACCTGGGAATCATGGAAGTGGTATGGTTTTTGGGGACATGACCTAAGAATTGAGGAGGATTATTGGGGGACATGACCTGGGAATCATGGAAGTGGTATGGTTTTTGGGGACATGACCTAGGAATTAAGGGGGTTATTGGGGGGACATGACCTGGGAATTATGGCGGAAGGTTGCTTATTTAGGTCTCTGGATTTGAGGGACAGCTGTATCCTCTGCAGTTCTGCCCCAGTTCCCCGGCTATAAGGACAGAAGTGAGTCTTATTATCCAGGCTGATGACCTGCGCTGTCATTTGTGGCAGTTGCCGGAGCCTGTATCCTAGCAACCTCCTGCTGAGAGCTGCCTGGAGGGCCGCTTCTGAGCCACGAGCGGGGAGCGTCCTCGGCCCTCGGCGTTCTCAGACAATTCGCTGCCTTTCTGTGGAATATGAGAGAACGTGGATCACTCAGTCGGAGCTCGTTGTATCCGCACCCCGCGGCCTTTTTATTTCTCCATGAGGGGCTAACAAAAGCTGATGTCTCATTGTTTGTTTGTGCTCAGCACATTATACCGCCCCTAGGATAATTCACCGTATTACAAATAATGATAAATAAAACCAGAAAACAGCTACAGCATACAGAAAGGTCATGAATGTAAGACCAGTAAGTGTCGGTGATCTGTAAATCATAAGTAAATGACATGGTTCACACTGTACATCACAAACATTGGTCATTTTAAAAAAAAAAGTGTGCTTGTGTGTATGGCACCTCATGGCAAAGAACTCTCTGAGGATCTGAAAAAAAGAATTGTTGCTCTACATAAAGATGGCCTAGGCTATAAGAAGATTGCCAAGACCCTGAAACGGAGCTGCAGCACGGCGGCCAAGACCATACAGCGCTATAACAGGACAGGTTCCACTCAGAACAGGCCTCGCCATGGTCCACCAAAGAAGTTGAGGTCACGTGCACACTGCATCAAATTGGTCTGCATGTCTGTCATCCCAGAAGGAAGCCTCTTCTAAAGATGATGCACAAGAAAGCCCGCAAACAGTTTTCTGAAGACAAGCAGACTAAGGACATGGATTACTGGAACCATGTCCTGTGGTCTGATGAGACCAAGATAAACTTATTTGGTTCAGATGGTGACAAGCGTGTGTGGCGGCAACCAGGTGAGGAGGACAAAGACAAGTCTGTGTTGTCTACAGTCAAGCATGGTGGTGGGAGTGTCATGGTCTGGGACTGCATGAGTGCTGCCGGCACTGGGGGGCTACAGATCATTGAGGGAACCATGAATGCCAACATGTACTGTGACATACTGAAGCAGAGCATGATCCCCTCCCTTCGGAGACTGGGCCGCAGGGCAGTATTCCAACATGATAACGACCCCAAACACACCTCCAAGATGACCACTGCCTTGCTAAAGAAGCTGAGGGTAAAGGTGATGGACTGGCCAAGCATGTCTCCAGACCTAAACCCTATTGAGCATCTGTGGGACATCCTCAAACGGAAGGTGGAGGAGCGCAAGGTCTCTAACATCCACCAGCTCTGTGATGTCATCATGGAGGAGGGGAAGAGGACTCCAGTGACAACCTGTGAAGCTCTGGTGACCTCCATGCCCAAGAGGGTTAAGGCAGTGCTGGAAAATAATGGTGGCCACACAAAATATTGACACTTTGGGCCCAATTTGGACATTTTCACTTAGGGGTGTACTCACTTTTGTTGCCAGCGGTTTAGACATTAATGGCTGTGTGTTGAGTTATTTTGAGGGGACAGCAAATTTACACTGTTATACAAGCTGTACACTCACTACTTTACATTGTAGCAAAGTGTCATTTCTTCAGTGTTGTCACATGAAAAGATAGAATAAAAGATTTACACAAATGTGAGGGGTGTACTGACTTTTGTGAGATACTGTATATACACTCACTGGCCAGTTTGTTTAGGTACACCTATTCAATTGCTTGGTAAGACAAATTGCTATCAGCGGCATCAGCAGCAGCTCAATTCATTTAGGCATCTAGACGTGGTGAAGACGACTTGCTGAAGTTCAAACCGAGCATCAGAATGGGGAAGAAAGAAGATTTAAAGCGGGGGTCCACCTATCTAAGGTTTTTTTTTTTTTTTTTTTTGGAGTTCATTCACAAACTTTTCTTCTCATGATTATCTACTCACATGTTCTGTGTAATAAGTCCGCCTGTGTCCGATTTCGTTGTAAAGAATAACTTATAAAATTCACTGAAGGCGGTTTCCATCTTCATTGTGGGTATTTGAAGCCCACAAGCATGTATTTCCTGGATGCGGTGAATGCTGTGCTCCCAGCATTCACCGAGATGTTGTGATGATGCTGTTGCACAATGCATGCTGGGAAGCCTGAGACTAGCCCCCAGGGGACTGTGGGAGGTCTGGGAGAGGCTAGAAACACGCCTACTCCCATGGGAGGAAAACCAGGAACTGCTAAGAAGATTAGAAAAAAAAAGGTAATTACGGCGATTTAAATTTTTTTTATACACAGCATGTCAGCATCTAGGCAAGGAAGAGAATACATAGAGATAATGTTCAAAATTTGGGTGGAACCCCACTTTAAGTGACTTTGTACACATCATGGTTGTTGGTACCATAATTTATAGATTTAATACAATTTTTATATATTTTTATATAGAATGTGTTGAATTTAATAAAGTTGCATATTTCTGTATAGATCACGTGGTATTTTAATGTTGCATGCACTAAATGCAAAGTCCTGAAAGTTCCTACAAAGGCAACTCCAAAAAGGGATACATAAGCTACTTTGGCATACAGGGCAACCCTTTTAAGTCAACAGCGTCACTCCGAAATATGTAGCAACAAAAGCGTGAAAAAAACTTTGAAAAATGAAATGCTCCAACAAATTGCTAGATATGAATGGGGCCTAATGTCTATGGCTGCATGGGGTGAAGCGATTGGACAGCTCCAATTTTCATAGGTGTCTACAGCCTTACGCTGGTGTTGCTCGACCTGGAAGACTGAGGACCTCCTGTGAGTGCAGGACATCAAGAATGTTGTGCGGCATCAGCCGGCTCAATAGAAACCGTCCAACGTTTGGCCCGTGTGCACAGCAGTCGGCTCCGACTGAAGCCGGCCATTCGGCCAGATCTAAGACTAACCTATCTAGCCCTGTAAAGAAGAAATCGCTATACTTGCCTTTTTTAAAGCCGTTCCGATCTCCAGCAACAGAAGCTCTGCAAAGGACACAGCCGACAACGGCTGTGAAATGAATGGGGAGTGACGTCACCCATAGACTTACTATGGGGCTTCCGTTGTCGGCTGTGTCCTCTGCACCTGCCTACACAGAGTAGCCACCTCTGACAGCTCAGCGTGGGATCGGGCCGGAGCGGCTTCAGAAAAGGTATGTATACTGATTTCTTCTTAACAGGGTTAGTGTTAGATCGTGGATGTCTGTAAATGCCGGGATTTTAGTGTAAGGCTGGACTTCTACTTTAAAGTAATACCTGATGATCCTACCATGAAGGTCTTTTTTTCAGGCGCTTCCTGTTATGGGCTGTGCCAATGCATATTACACAGTTATGGCCCACAGTTGTCACCGTCGGGAAACCCACCAAAAAATGCCAGGCAACCATCACTGGAGTGCATGTAGATGGGAAGTGGCTGCAAAGAGGCCGCTGGAGTTTAGCTGTATTAATACATTACAAAGGATGAAATCATGTATGGAAGTGTGGGGTGTGTGTGTGTGTGTGTGTTTTTTTTTTTTTTTTTCTTTTTTTAGCAATTGTTTATGGAACATTCAGCTGGAGATTACATCTACTTTAACCGCTTAGCGACCGCCCACTGTAGATTTACTGCGGCAGGGCGGCCGCTCTGCGCCAGATCATGTACCTGTGTACAATCACAGCGGGTGCCGGTGGGCATACCTCTCAACTGTTGGCCATTGGAATGAGGGACACCTATTCGCAATAGTATGTAGGCACGTACATTTACTGTGCGGGGGGGGGGGCTCCTCTGCGCAGAACAACATACAGGTACATGATCCTGTGCTTATGGGGCGCGCGTGCTGCTTCCGCTGTGATTTGTGTCCAATCAGTGGGTCCAGCAGATACGATGTCCGCGGGGTACTGCTGATCATTCAGGGGAAAGCCAGAACGCCGTTCTGCCTGTGTAAACAAGCCATATTACTGTTCTGTGAGAGGGGAATGTACTGATCCTGTGTTTCTGCTAAGCAGGAACCCAGCTCTTTATATTCCCTCAGTCAAGGCACCTCCCCCACAGTAAGCAATCCCTCCCTAGGAACACATTTAACTCTTTGGCTCCCGCTGTGTCCAATCAATCAGCAGGTTCGGCAGACCTTATGTTCGCCGGCACCCTGCGATCGTTCTCAGGAGAGGCAGATCGCCGCTCTGTCAGAGGGGAAGATGGAGATCTTGTGTTTCTCCTAAGCAGGAACACGGATCTCTGTGTTCCCCCAGTCAAAGCGCCTGCCCCACAGTTAGCAATTGCTCCCTAGGAACACATTTTAACCCTTTGATCCCCCCCCTGATGTTAACCCCTTCCCAGCCAGTGTCATTGGTACAGTAACAGTGTAACAGTGCATATTTTTTTAGCACTGATCACTGTATTGGTGTCACTGGTCCTCAAGTGTCAAGTGTCAGGTGTCCACTCCATAATCGCAGTCCTGCTCTAAGTCGCTGATCGCCGCCATTACTAGCAAAAAAATAAAAATATACCATAGTTTGTAGATGCTGTAACTTTTGTGTAAACCAAACAATATCACGTATTGGGATTTTCTTTTACCAAAAATATGTAGCAGAATACATATTGGCCTAAATTGAAGAAGACCTTTAATTAATATATATATATATATATATATATATATATATATATATATATATATATATATATATATATATATATATATATATACACTACCGTTCAAAAGTTTGGGGTCACATTGAAATGTCCTTATTTTTGAAGGAAAAGCACTGTACTTTTAAATGAAGCTAACTTTAAACTAGTCCTAACTTTAAACAAATATACTCTATACATTGCTAATGTGGTAAATGACTATTCTAACTGCAAATGTCTAGTTTTTCTTGCAATATCTACATAGGTGTATAGAGGCCCATTTCCAGCAACTATCACTCCAGTGTTCTAATGGTACAATGTGTTTGCTCATTGGCTCAGAAGGCTAATTGATGATTAGCAAACCCTTGTGCAATCATGTTCACACATCTAAAAACAGTCTAGCTCCTTCCAGAAGCTACAAAACTGACCTTCCTGTGAGCAGATTGAGTTTCTGGAGCATCATATTTGTGGGGTCAATTAAACGCTCAAAATGGCCAGAAAAAGAGAACTTTCATCTGAAACTCGACAGTCTATTCTTGTTCTTAGAAATGAAGGCTATTCCATGCGAGAAATTGCAAAGAAATTGAAGATTTCCTACAACGGTGTGTACTACTCCCTTCAGAGGACAGCACAAACAGGCTCTAACCAGAGTAGAAAAAGAAGTGGGAGGCCGCGTTGCACAACTAAGCAAGAAGATAAGCACATTAGAGTCTCTAGTTTGAGAAACAGACGCCTCACAGGTCCCCAACTGGCATCTTCATTAAATAGTACCCGCAAAACACCAGTGTCAACATCTACAGTGAAGAGGCGGCTGTGGGATTTTGGGCTTCAGGGCAGAGTGGCAAAGAAAAAGCCATATCTGAGACTGGCCAATAAAAGAAAAAGATTAAGATGGGCAAAAGAACACAGACATTGGACAGAGGAAGACTGGAAAAAAGTGTTGTGGACGGATGAATCCAAGTTTGAGGTGTTTGGATCACAAAGAAGAACGTTTGTGAGACGCAGAACAAATGAAAAGATGCTGGAAGAATGCCTGACGCCATCTGTTAAGCATGGTGGAGGTAATGTGATGGTCTGGGGTTGCTTTGGTGCTGGTAAGGTGGGAGCTTTGTACTGGGTAAAAGGGATTCTGAATAAGGAAGGCTATCACTCCATTTTGCAACGCCATGCCATACCCAGTGGACAGCGCTTGTTTGGAGCCAATTTCATCCTACAACAGGACAATGACCCTAAACACACCTCCAAATTGTGCAAGAACTATTTACAGCAGAAGCAGGCAGCTGGTATTCTATCGGTAATGGAGTGGCCAGCACAGTCACCAGATCTGAACCCCATTGAGCTGTTGTGTGAGCAGCTTGACCGTATGGTACGCCAGAAGTGCCCATTCAACCAATCCAACTTATGGGAGCTGCTTCTAGAATCGTGGGGTGCAATTTCTCCAGCTTACCTCAATAAATTAACAGCTAGAATGCCAAAGGTGTGCAATGCTGTAATTGCTGCAAAAGGAGGATTCTTTGATGAAAGCAAAGTTTGATGTAAAAACAATGTTATTTCAAATACAAAATCATTATTTCTAACCTTGTCAATGTCTTGACTCTATTTTCTATTCATTTCACAACGTATGGTGGTGAATAAGTGTGACTTTTCATGGAAAACACAAAATTGTTTGGGTGACCCCAAACTTTTGAACGGTAGTGTATATATATAAATTATATTTATAAATAATAATAGATATATATATTTTTTATTGGAAATGTTTTAGCAGAAAGTAAAAATATATTGTTTTAAGCTTTTTTGACAAAAAAGAAGAAAAAAAGCTTGTCAGTCTTTTTTTGTATATACAGCGTCGCACAATTGTCAGTTAAAGTAACGCAGTGCCGTATCACGTAAAATGGCCTGGTCAGGAAAGGGGGGTAAACCACCTAGAGCTGAAGTGGTTAAATTGCTACAAAAGTAACTGCCTTTATTGGGCTCTTTCCAGAGTTGTCAAGCACCAGGAACAGTTCAACTTGGGGGGTGGCCTATGAAAAAGGTTATCCCTGTGACTATAATATGACTTTTTATATTTTTTGTTAGGAATTACATTGTTTTCCCACCTCCTGTATCTCTGGTGACAGATCTCTCTATCAGGTTGATGAATACAATGTATCTCTGGTGATGGATCTCTCTATCAGGTTGATGAATACAATGTATCTCTGGTGACGGATCTCTCTATCAGGTTGATGAATACAATGTATCACTGGTGATGGATCTCTCTATCAGGTTGATGAATACAATGTATCACTGGTGATGGATCTCTCTATCAGGTTGATGAATACAATGTATCACTGGTGATGGATCTCTCTATCAGGTTGATGAATACAATGTATCACTGGTGATGGATCTCTCTATCAGGTTGATGAATACAATGTATCTCTGGTGATGGATCTCTCTATCAGGTTGATGAATACAATGTATCTCTGGTGACGGATCTCTCTCTATCAGGTTGATGAATACAATGTATCACTGGTGATGGATCTCTCTATCAGGTTGATGAATACAATGTATCTCTGGTGACGGATCTCTCTATCAGGTTGATGAATACAATGTATCTCTGGTGATGGATCTCTCTATCAGGTTGATGAATACAATG
This sequence comes from Lithobates septentrionalis, assembly GCA_037952835.1. Lineage (NCBI taxonomy): Eukaryota > Metazoa > Chordata > Amphibia > Anura > Ranidae > Lithobates > Lithobates septentrionalis. The sequence continues at coordinate 19,227 of JBBDGP010002412.1, forward strand.
TATCTCTGGTGACGGATCTCTCTATCAGGTTGATGAATACAATGTATCACTGGTGATGGATCTCTCTATCAGGTTGATGAATACAATGTATCACTGGTGACGGATATCTCTATCAGGTTGATGAATACAATGTATCACTGGTGATGGATCTCTCTATCAGGTTGATGAATACAATGTATCTCTGGTGACGAATATCTCTATCAGGTTGATGAATACAATGTATCTCTGGTGACGGATCTCTCTATCAGGTTGATGAATACAATGTATCTCTGGTGACGGATATCTCTATCAGGTTGATGAATACAATGTATCTCTGGCGATGGATCTCTCTCCAGTCTCCAGAAATGGGTCGGAGTGAAGCTGTCCTGCCTTGGTAGGGCTTCCAGGGACACGGCAGATAACGAGCCGGTTACATAAGAAGTTACATAAGATCCCAGCGCTGCACAATGCCTGACTTCCTTTGTTCTCAGACAATCGCAGCCTGTAGATTGCACATTTCATTAAACTTGTCATAAAACGGAACTCCGGTGATAAAATGCGGCTCCCCGGTGAGATAAAACCGCACGAGGCGTCTATAAACCACAGCTGGCCCGTTCAGATATTCACAACACCAATATGGAAGTGATTGCTTTTTCTGTTTTTTTTTTTTTTTTTTTTTTTTTTACCAAGCCCCAAAATAAAGAATCATAGTGAGTCCCCTGTGTTGGGTGTCCACCACCACAAGCCCAGCATAACAGGCCTCTGTACAATGTGTATACCAATTCATAGAACAGGAGGTATGAGGGTCCTGAGCAGGGCCGGACTGGGAATAAAAACCAGCCCTGGAAATAATTTCATACCAGCCCCAAGACCACCTTCCGCAGAAAATACACTAAGGTAAGGGGGGGGGGGGGGGGGTTACTGATATCAGTGCCCCCTTACATTATTGTATTCACTCCCCCCTTACATCAGTGACCCCCCTCAGACTGGCCTGGCGGTGCTATCACTGACCTCCTCTCAGGTGCACTATGCAGGGATCAGTCAGTCGGCTCCAGCTTGGTGGCTCTGGTTTTCCTATAGTCTCCTCTCCACAGTCCACACATGTCTGACTTCTCCCATGACCCCCATCCCGGTGGCGCTCCCACTCTTGACTCCTCTCTAGACTCCCTCAGAGACTGCAGACATGATATAAGACAAGAGATGGTCAGAGGCTGTAGGCATGGTACAGGAGATGGTCAGAGGCTGTGGGCATGGTACAGGAGATGGTTAGAGACTGAGGACATGATACTAAAGATGTTAAGAGAATGTAGACCTGATACAGGAGATGATCAGAAACTGCAGACATGGTACAAGAGATGGTCAGAGACTGCGGACATGATACAAGAGATCAATGCAGTCTAACCAGTGCCCATCAAATGCAGCCTCGCTGTGCCCATCAATGCAGCCTCTGTGCCAGTCCATGCAGCCTCACTGTGCCCATCATTGCCGACTCACTGTGCCCATCATTGCTGCCTCACTGTGCCCTCATGGCAGCCTTACTGTGTCCATCATTGCCACCTTACCATGCCCTCATTGCAGCCTTACTGTGCCCATCATTGCCGCCTTACCATGCCCACATTGCAGCCTTACTGTGCCCATCATTGCCACCTTACTGTGCCCATCTTTGCCGCCTCACCGTGCCCTCATTGCTGCCTCACCATGCCCTCATTGCAGCCTCACCGTGCCCTCATTGCCGCCTTACTGTGCTTTACTGTGCCTATCATTTCATTGCCGCCTTACCGTAACCTCATTGCAGCCTCACCATGTTAAGAGAATGTAGACATGATACAGGAGATGATCAGAAACTGCAGACATGGTACAAGAGATGGTCAGAGACTGCGGACATGATACAAGATATCAATGCAGCCTTACCAGTGCCCATCAAATGCAGCCTCACTGTGCCCATCAAATGCAGCCTCTGTGCCAGTCCATGCAGCCTCACTGTGCCCATCATTGCTGCCTCACTGTGCCCTCATAGCCTCACTGTGCCCTCATAGCCTCACTGTGCCCTCATAGCAGCCTCACTGTGCCCTCATAGCCGCCTCACCGTGCCCATGATTGTCGCCTCACCGTGCCCATCATTGCTGCCTCACCATGCCCATCATTGCTGCCTCACCATGCCCATCATTGTCGCCTCACCTTGCCCATCATTGTCGCCTCACCTTGCCCATCATTGCCGCCTTACCGTGCCCTCATTGCAGCCTCACCATCGTTGCAGCCTTACTGTGCCCATCATTGCAGCCTCACTATGCCCTCATTACAGCCTCACCGTTGTTGCAGCCTTAGTGCCTGGATTACACACAGCAGTCAGCAGGCATCTCCCACTGTGTGACTGAGCTGTGAAATGTTCGGCCGCGCTATGACAAAAGTCTCGCCCTCCTCCTAGACCAGCTCGTGTGATAGACAGAACACTGCATCCATCACACCAGCAGGTCTAGGAGGAGGGCGGGACTTTTGTCATAGCGCGGCCGAACTTTTAACACTGAGCTCCGTGATGCAGCGGTCTCCCGCTGTGCGTGACGAGGAGGGAGGGGAGCGCTGTGCTGCAGCCACAGCATAGATCAAAGCGGCCCCAGGGCAGGCAGCCTGCCGGGAAATATCCCGGTAGGCCAGTCAGGCCCTGGTCCTGAGCATTACCGCTTACATTCAATAGGGAACAGGAGGTATGAGGGTCCTGATCATTACAGCTTACATCCAATACGGAACAGGAGGTAGGAGGGTCCTGAGCATCACAGATGCCATCTAATAGGGAACAGGAGGTATGAGGGTCCTGAGCAAAGGCGGGCTAGTGCTCCATTTTTTTGGGGGGGGCAGCAAACTGACCACAACCAACTCCCCCTCTTCAGTCAATCGCTCGCTCATCCACCCACCAGCCCTGCACTTACCCCATCCAGGTCGCGGGCAGCTTAGGTGGCTTCCTACTGCGTCTCTTGCTCGGTGGCTTCCCCCTGCTTCTCCTCTTGGCCAATTGGGTCTTAAGACCCACTTCCTGATTGGCTGGGAGGAGAAGCAGGAAGACAATAGTGAATATTAATTTGCTATTGTCACACAACTGGGTGGGCTCAAGGCACAGTGCTCTGCGCCCCAAACCCGCCCTTTTTTGAAGCCAATTAGAGCTTCATGCTCTAATCGTGTGCTTAAAAAAAAAAAACCCATTGAAATCCAATGCGTCCGGTGCCCTGCATGTAGATAAGGAGCTGAGTGCATGGGTTAGGGGGGAGTCGCCCCTGCGTCCCAAATGGAGCGGCCACCACTGATATTCCTGAGCATTATAGATGCGATCTAATAGGGAACAGGAGGTATGAGGGTCCTGAGCGTTACAGCTTATATCTAATGGGGAACGGTATGAGGGTCCTGCTTATTCCTGCTTAAGAAGTTGCGTAAGAACGCTGCACAATGCCTGACTTTGCTCTGACACACTCCCAGCCTGTAAATTCCACATTTCATCAAAATAAATTCAATATGTAATAAAATTGAGCATGTTGGGTTCTGGTGATAAAACTCCGCTCCCCAATGTGATAAAATCAGAGTACGTCTATAAACCACTGCTGGCTCGTTCACATATTCAGAACACCGATCTGGATGTGAACATAAAGAACTGTAGAGAGTCTCTTTTGCCCATCACCGCAGGCCAAGGAACGCGGCAAGTTGCGACCATGGTCCGGACAGGGCTAACACAGATTGCAGTCACCGCTCACCCCCCCCCCCCCAACCATGCCTGTGTCTCCTTTTCCTGTCTCGCCAACGATGTCATCCTATCCTATCAGCAGAGCAGGGGACGGGAGAAGCTGTAGATCTGTACAGAGAGCAGGAGTCTTTTTATACTAACAGTGGGTAATCACCTGCTTGTACAGGAGGTGGTTGGAGGCTGCGGACATGGTACAGGAGGTGGTTGGAGGCTGAGGACATGGTACAGGAGGTGGTTGGAGGCTGAGGACATGGTACAGGAGGTGGTTGAAGGCTGAGGACATGGTACAGGAGGTGGTTGGAGGCTGAGGACATGGTACAGGAGGTGGTTGGAGGCTGAGGACATGGTACAGGAGGTGGTTGGAGGCTGAGGACATGGTACAGGAGGTGGTTGGAGGCGGCGGACATGGTACAGGAGGTGGTTGGAGGATGAGGACATGGTACAGGTGATGGTTGGAGGCTGCGGACATGGTACAGGTGGTGGTTGGAGGCTGAGGACATGAAACAGGAGGTGGTTGGAGGCTGAGGACATGGTACAGGAGGTGGTTGGAGGCTGAGGACATGGTACAGGAGGTGGTTGGAGGCTGAGGACATGGTACAGGAGGTGGTTGGAGGCTGAGGACATGGTACAGGAGGTGGTTGGAGGCTGAGGACATGGTACAGGAGGTGGTTGGAGGCTGAGGACATGGTACAGGAGGTGGTTGGAGGCTGAGGACATGGTACAGGAGGTGGTTGGAGGATGAGGACATGGTACAGGAGGTGGTTGGAGGCTGAGGACATGGTACAGGAGGTGGTTGGAGGCTGAGGACATGGTACAGGAGGTGGTTGGAGGATGAGGACATGGTACAGGAGGTGGTTGGAGGATGAGGACATGGTACAGGAGGTGGTTGGAGGATGAGGACATGGTACAGGAGGTGGTTGGAGGATGAGGACATGGTACAGGAGGTGGTTGGAGGCTGAGGACATGGTACAGGAGGTGGTTGGAGGATGAGGACATGGTACAGGAGGTGGTTGGAGGATGAGGACATGGTACAGGAGGTGGTTGGAGGCTGAGGACATGGTACAGGAGGTGGTTGGAGGCTGAGGACATGGTACAGGAGGTGGTTGGAGGCTGAGGACATGGTACAGGAGGTGGTTGGAGGCTGAGGACATGGTACAGGAGGTGGTTGGAGGCTGAGGACATGGTACAGGAGGTGGTTGGAGGCTGAGGACATGGTACAGGAGGTGGTTGGAGGATGAGGACATGGTACAGGAGGTGGTTGGAGGCTGAGGACATGGTACAGGAGGTGGTTGGAGGATGAGGACATGGTACATGAGGTGGTTGGAGGATGAGGACATGGTACAGGAGGTGGTTGGAGGATGAGGACATGGTACAGGAGGTGGTTGGAGGATGAGGACATGGTACAGGAGGTGGTTGGAGGCTGAGGACATGGTACAAGAGGTGGTTGGAGGATGAGGACATGGTACAGGAGGTGGTTGGAGGATGAGGACATGGTACAGGAGGTGGTTGGAGGATGAGGACATGGTACAGGAGGTGGTTGGAGGATGAGGACATGGTACAGGAGGTGGTTGGAGGATGAGGACATGGTACAGGAGGTGGTTGGAGGCTGAGGACATGGTACAGGAGGTGGTTGGAGGATGAGGACATGGTACAGGAGGTGGTTGCAGGATGAGGACATGGTACAGGAGGTGGTTGCAGGATGAGGACATGGTACAGGAGGTGGTTGCAGGATGAGGACATGGTACAGGAGGTGGTTGCAGGATGAGGACATGGTACAGGAGGTGGTTGCAGGCTGAGGACATGGTACAGGAGGTGGTTGGAGGCGGCGGACATGGTACAGGTGGTGGTTGGAGGATGAGGACATGGTACAGGCGGTGGTTGGAGGATGAGGACATGGTACAGGAGGTGGTTGGAGGCTGCGGACATGGTACAGGAGGTGGTTGGAGGCTGCGGACATGGTACAGGAGGTGGTTGGAGGCTGCGGACATGGTACAGGAGGTGGTTGGAGGCTGCGGACATGGTACAGGTGATGGTTGGAGGCTGCGGACATGGTACAGGTGGTGGTTGGAGGCTGCGGACATGGTACAGGCGGTGGTTGGAGGATGAGGACATGGTACAGGTGGTGGTTGGAGGATGAGGACATGGTACAGGTGGTGGTTGGAGGATGAGGACATGGTACAGGAGGTGGTTGGAGGCAGCGGACATGGTACAGGAGGTGGCTGGAGAATGAGGACCACATACTGTAGCTATAGCAGCCACGGATGGATGGTGCAGGGGTCCGGTCTCCAGGACTCAGCGTGGCTGTGCTCACAGGTAGTCTCCCTCCAGGAGCCATGGATGAGCACAGCAGCACTGAGTCCTGGACCATCATGGATGGTGCAGGGGTCCGGTCTCTACGTGGCGATGCTTACAGTGGCGTAGTGGTGGTGGGAGTCCCCACAGGCTCCAGCCGGGGTCCGGTCTCTGGGTTGGGAGCTGATATGCTGCTGACTCAGAGGCAGCCAAGTGCCAACTGCTGTCCATTCATTCAAAAATGGTGCCAGGCAGCGCCATTACATCATTAATTCTCCACATATTTGGCCCACTCGGCCGAAAGTGGCCGAGCATGTACAAGCTTGCCCGAGCCCGGCAGGCTTTGGAACTGCGCATGAACAGTTCCAATGTCGGCCCACAGCCATGTTTTTAACGGGCATTTACGGGCAGCTCAAAAAACGGATTGAAATTAATGGGCAGTTAGCAACACTGCGGACACCTTACTCTAAAGTTTTTAAGCAATCCCTGCAAATCTGTCTACCCCCTACAGCCGATCGTTTTCTACCATTCCATCCTCACTGATGTCTGTTTATACTCCAGACTGCTGCAGGGCCATCCTCTCCTCTGTCTCTGATCCATTTACTGGTTGGCTCCCCTGTGACCCGACCATCTGGACGCACAGTCCATTCAGCTACTGAGTGCACTTCTAATATATTCCGGATTATCTTCCTCTGCCCTTTCCCTATGAACGATCTTTTAGCCTTTTTATATTATTCTCCCAATCCCTATTACACTGAGAGCAGCAGCAAGCACAGCCCTGCAATGAGCAGGACCCTCATACCTCCTGTTCTTTATCAGACTGCAATAGACGCTATATAACCAAAAGTATAGGGACACCTGCCTTTTCACGCACATGAACTTTAATGTCGTCTTAGTCCGTAGGGTGCAATATTGAGTTGGCCCACCCTTTTGCAGCTATAACCGTTTCAACTCTTCTTGGAAGGCCGTCCACAAGGTTTAGGAGTGTGTCTATGGGAACGTTTGACCATTCTTCCAGAAGTGCATTTGTGAGGTCAGGCACTGATGTTGGATGAGAAGGCTCGGCTCACAGTCTGTGCTCTAATTCATCCCAAAGGTGTTCTATCGGGTTAAGGTCAGGACTCTGTGCAGGCCAGTCAAGTTCCTCCACCCCAAACTCGCTCATCCATGTCTTTATGGACCTTGCTTTGTACACTGGTGCGCAGTCATGTTGGAACAGGAAGGGGCCATCCCCAAACTGTTCCCACAAAGTTGGGAGCATGAAATTGTCAAAAATGTCTTGGTATGCTGACACCTTAAGAGTTCCCTTCACTGGAACTAAGGGGCCAAGCCCAACCCCTGAAAAACAACCCCCACACCATAATCCCCCCTCCACTAAATGATTTGGACCAGTACACAAAGCAAGGTCCATAAAGACATGGATGAGCGAGTTTGGGGTGGAGAAACTTGACTGGCCTGCACAGAGTCCTGACCTCAACTTGATAAAACACCTTTGGGATAAAATTAGAGCGGAGACCGCAAGCCAGGCCTTCTTGTCCAATATCGGTGCCTGACCTCACAAATGCGCTTCTGGAAGAATGGTCAAACATTCCCATAGACACACTCCTAAACCTTGTGGTCAGCCTTCCCAGAAGAGTTGAAGCTGTTATAGCTGCAAAGGGTGGGCCAACTCAATATTGAACCCTACGGATTAAGACTGGGACAATATAGTGTATAATGGCTATTGGCTGGATGCGTTTCATGGCGACTGCCACTCCTCAGGAGCAGGCATGAAGTGGATGTCTGTGAATATTAAAACATGAATTTTAATTGTGGAAAGATTATAAAGTAGGCCTTTCTATAGGGAGAGGAGGGGGAAAACTATTTCCCAAAACTACTTACAGATATGCCTATGAATCTGGGCACAGGCGTAGAGGGCTGGAGGCCGACCTGGAAGAACATCGCCCCGGGAGCTGAGGTAGACTGACCCCGATATACAACGATGGAAATCCAGTGGGAGACAAAAGTCCCCGGGGATGAGCCCCCATAGATTTTGGAATTGGTATGATCCATGTAACTGTAACCATCTATAAAAAAGGGTGTATATAGTAGAATGTGAACCGTAGCGTGGAAATATACATTAAGTGACTAATAAAAAGGAATATAATAGTGCAGGGACCGATCGGTGGTAGGGATCTGAAACAAGTTGTAGGGTAGGTGCAGGGTGCTCTGCGCCCCGAGCCCACCCTTTTTGAAGCCAATTAGAGCGTCAGGCTCTGACCATGTGCTTCAAAAAAAAAAAAAACCCATTGAAATCCATATGTCCGGCGTCCTACATGTAGATCAGGGGGCCGGGCGCATGGATTGGGGGGGGGGGGGGGGGGGGGGCGGTGCCCCGTATGAGCAGCCGCCACTGTGCTTAGCCCCCTTTGAGCTGGCACCTCCTGGCCCTTCAAGGGGATTAGGATGCCGTGAGACGGGGTTTGTGATCATGTGGCAGCCATGATTGGCTGTCATGATTGGATGACAAGTTATGCCCCATTGTGATAGTAAAATAAATCGTTGTATATCGGGGTCAGTCCACCTCGGCTCCTGGGGCTGATGTTCTTCCGGTCGGCCTCCCATAGACTTCTACTTCATACCTGCTCCTGAAGAGTGGCAGTCGCCACGAAACGCGTTGAGACAATAGATGCCCCCTCGCTTATATATTGCATTACTACCATTAACTACCTCGTTTGCCAGTTGGATTGTACCACTCAATCGGGGATACGGTTATTTACCGTGGAGACACGCTTCAATGAATTTGGTTCTGTATAATGTTTACAGTATGAACTAATTATGCTAATATATTATCATGTTGTTATTATATTTTATATACAAATAAATGATTGATTGCCAATTGATTTTAGGCAATGCTTTCATGCAACGTTCATAGTTCTAGTATATTAGGTACCTGCCAGACTTTTTTTTTTTTTTTAATTGTGTTATCTCCCTGGATGCATGCTTCATATAAAGTCCCATCCTCCTCTCCTCTCCTTTTTGCACATAGCATCGGTACCCATTCACCAAAAAAAGTGTAAAAGTAAAGACACAACACAAGTTTTTGACAATTCCTTTATTAAAAGATAAAGAAAAATGTCCCCAGATGTAGGTCAAGCGCGATGCCCGCCGCCACCCAGGAAAAAAAAGAACCCCCCCTTCCCCCCAAAATGCATGAAAAAACGCATTAAGAACGCAAACACTTGCATTTTTGGGTGCGGGTCCATTGAAGTCTATTACACACAAAACGCAATCTGCTGTGGGGGGAAAAAAAAAAAGTCCCTGATCTTTTTTTTCGAAAACGCACAGATGTGAACGTGTCCCATAAGAAACCATGTTGAATGGACTGCAGTGCGTTTTCTGCAAAACGCACTAAAAACCGCATAGGTGTGAAACCCTAGGGTAAGGCAACACTACAGAGCGGACGGGTGTGAATTGGGCCCTCCGCGTCGGAGGACCGCAATCATTCTATCGGCGCGTTCCTCTATCCTTGTCATAGAGTGCAGTTCTGGGATATAATAACATTCCTGTGTGGAGGGAGAGGAGGATGGAGACACAGCCGGGTACATGGTGTGTGGGCACATCTCCGCTCCATCTCTGGCAGCTTCTGTATCCTGTTTCCCGGTTTTTCTGCATCTTTCCTTCCAAAGCATTTGCCTATTGCGCTAACACCAGCTGCTCAGTTTAATCCAGTCGCTCCTCTTCCTTCTAACCAGCCTGCCCGGGCGATGGGCCGCATCCCGTTCATCTCCTTAATCACCTATGAACAAACGTGAAGAATATTCACCGATCAGCCATAACAAGGAACGTTGATTATCTTGTTACAATGGAATCTGAAAGTGGGTGGGATATATTTAAGCAGCAAGTGAACATGTTGTCCCTGAAGTTGGTGTGTTGAAAGCAGAAAAAATGTTCATGGCAGTTTGCTGTGTATGGAGCTGCGTAGCCTTTAGGCCAGTCAGGGTGCCCATGCTGACCCGTGTCCGCAGCCAAAAGCGCCTACAATGGGCACGTGAGCATCAGAACTGGACCACGGAGCAATGGAAGAAGGTGGCCTGGTCTGATGACTTACATTATCTTTTACATCATGTGGATGGCCGGGTGGGTGCGTGCCACTTACCTGGGGAAGAGATGGCACCAGGATGCAGTACAGGAAGGAAGGCTTAAAGGATCTGCTAATGATGGCTTGGTGCCAGATACCACAGCATACCTTCAGAGGTCTAGAGCAGGGGTCTCCAAACTTTCTAAACAAAGGGCCAGTTTACTGTCCTTGACTTTTGGGGGGCCGGCCTGTGGCTATTGGGAGTAGAAAAGTCCCAACGTCAGTGGGTAAAAAAATAATGCCCTGCTGTTGGGGATCACTGGCAGAACCTGTGCCCCGCTGTTGGGGGTCACTGGCAGGACCTGCGCCCCCCGGTTGGGGGTCACTGGCAGGACCTGCGCCTCCCTGTTGGGGGTCACTGGCAGGACCTGCGCCCCCCTGTTGGGGGTCACTGGCAGGACCTGTGCCCAGCTGTTGGGGGTCACTGGCAGGACCTGTGCCCAGCTGTTGGGGGTCACTGGCAGGACCTGTGCCCAGCTGTTGGGGGTCACTGGCAGGACCTGCGCCCAGCTGTTGGGGGTCACTGGCAGGACCTGCGCCCCCCGGTTGGGGGTCACTGGCAGGACCTGCGCCCCCCGGTTGGGGGTCACTGGCAGGACCTGCGCCCCCCGGTTGGGGGTCACTGGCAGGACCTGCGCCCCCCGGTTGGGGGTCACTGGCAGGACCTGCGCCCCCTGGTTGGGGGGTCACTGGCAGGACCTGCGCCCCCTGGTTGGGGGGTCACTGGCAGGACCTGCGCCCCCCTGTTGGGGGTCACTGGCAGGACCTGCGCCCCCCTGTTGGGGGTCACTGGCAGGACCTGCGCCCCCCTGTTGGGGGTCACTGGCAGGACCTGCGCCCCCCTGTTGGGGGTCACTGGCAGGACCTGCGCCCCGCTGTTGGTCACTGGCAGGACTTGTGTCCCGCTGTTGGGGGTCACTGGCAGGACTTGTGTCCCGCTGTTGGGGGTCACTGGCAGGACCTGCGCCCCCCTGTTGGGGGTCACTGGCAGGACCTGCGCCCCCCTGTTGGTCACTGGCAGGACTTGTGTCCCGCTGTTGGGGGTCACTGGCAGGACCTTTTCCCCCATTTTATTGGTATCAGTGGATGAAATAGTGCCCCAAGGGCCAGATAAAAGCAAGCAAAGGGCCACATCTGGCCCCTGGGCCACAGTTTGGAGACGACTGGCCTAGTGGAGTCCATGCCTCGACAGGTCGGGGCTGTTTGGTGACAAAGAGGGACTCCCTAAATTTTAGGTGGGTGGTCATGTTATGGCTGATCGGTGGCACCAGGATGCAGAATGAGAGGAAGACAAGCGGCGGACGCAGTGTGATGCTTTGGGCAATGTTCTGCTGGAGAAACCTTGGCTGCTGCCATTCATGTGGATGTTACTTGACACCGACCATCTACCTAAACCTTGTTGGTGATCAAGTCCACCCCTTCATGGAAACGGTATTCCCTGATGGCAGTGGCCTCTTTTAGCAGGATAATGGACCCTGCCACACTGCAAAAATGGGTCAAGAATGGTTTGAGGGACACAATGAGTTTGAGGTGTTGTCTTGGCCTCCGAAGTCTCCAGATCTCAATTTATCGAACATCTGTGGGATGTGCTGGGAAAAACAAATCTGATCCATGGAGGCCCCACCTCACATATTCCAGGACTTAAAGGATCTGGTACTGACAGCCTGGTGCCAGATACCACGGCATACCTTCAGAGGTCTAGTGGAGTCCATGCCTTGATGGGTCAGGGCTGTTTTGAGCTTGAGGTGGGGGGGCAGGGCAGAACAGAGAGCCGGTGACAGAAAGTCATTGGCTCTCTACTCCATGGAGTACTGAGTGGCTGAATCGGTGATGTTCGATCACTCGGTTCTCAGCCTTAAACACTACTCCCGGCCAACCGGGTCTCAGGACCCACTTCCTGATTGGCCGGGAGGAGAATCCGGAAGATTAATTTGCTATTTTAATTTGCTATTGTCACATGACTGGGTGGGCTCGGGGCGCAGTGCTCTGCCCACCCTTTTTGAAGCCAATTAGAGCGTCAGGCTCTGATCATGTGCTTCAAAAAAAAAAACAACCCATTGAAATCTATATGTCCGGCGTCCTGCATGTAGATCAGGGGGCCTGGCGCATGGATTGGGGGGCGGGGGGGGGCGGTGCCCCGTATGAGCAGCCGCCATTGTGCTTAACCCCCTTTGAGCTGGCGCCTCCTGGCCCTTCAAGGGGATTAGGATGCCGTGAGGCGGGGTTTGTGATCATGTGGCAGCCATGATTGGCTGTCATGGCGATCACATGATTGGAAACCTCCCAATCGCAAGCAGCGATCGAGAGCTTTCTGTTAGCCGCTGGTAACTTTGCCGAGAGCGTGCCAAATGTGCGTCTGCTACCTGCGTCTGCTACCTGTGCTTGGGGTGCCGTCCACAACGGCACCTCAACCTGACCCGCGTTTGCAGAGCGTTTCTGAAACGCGTGGCAAAACGCACATTTGTGCTGCTTTTTCAGTTTAGGTTGGAGTTCCCCTTTTTATATTTCCTCCCTTCACAGATGTAGATTGATCAGCATCCTCCATGTCTGTATACATTATTCTTTCTCGCTTGTCTTTGTGTTTTTCCTGCGCTCCTTTGAAGGAAACCACCTTTCAGAGGAACGCTCGGCATGAATTATTAAGCGCGCCGCCGGGGGAGGCTGACTGCGGGCCTTTGAACACATCACAGATCGTTGTGAAGTCCGCACGGATCATCCCGTCTCGGAGCGCTATCAAAGAAGCCTTTTATACCGGGCCGGGTTTCCTGGCGGTAATCAGAAAAGCGGGAGAGGTGCGATAGATCTGAGTCCAGCTCATATGAATATTCTATCAGATCCGGCCACGCCGGGCCCAGAGGCGGCAGCTGAGTCCTGCAGGGCCTTGTCCGGGGCTTTGCAAATATGGCAGGCGAATGAGGCCCGATCGTTTTTAAATGGCGATTTAGTGGGATTCATCCCACCTATAGGATGACCTGCCTCAGTTATATAATCTGTTTATGAATTGCCGCTGTGTACTGCTGTGCTTCAAAGTATACATTTTGTAAGGTTCACTTGAAACACATTCATTGGGACTCCAGGTACAAAACTTTCCTCAACCCCCTCAAAGGATATAAATCCAATTTTTGTTTGCATTCAATTTCTTTGCAAACCCAGATTTTACCTTTCAAAAGTAGCAGTGACATCATCAATGTGCTGTACATAGCCTGTGCAGAGAACAGAGCTGTGGGAGGAGCCCACCAGGCTCCACCCATGACAGAAAACTACAGGAGGGGGCGGAGACCAGTCACCCTGCACAAGGAGAGAGAGCAGAGCTGTGGGAGGGGCCCATCGGGCTCCACCCACGACAGAAAACTACAGGAGGGGGTGGAGACCAGTCACCCTGCACAAGGAGAGAGAGCAGAGCTGTGGGAGGGGCCCATCAGGCTCCACCCACGACAGAAAACTACGGGAGGCGGCGGAGACCAGTCACCTTGCACAAGGAGAGAGAGAGGAGAGCTGTGGGAGGGGCCCATCAGGCTCCACCCACTACAGAAAACTACAGGAGGGGGCGGAGACCAGTCAACCTGCACAAGGAGAGGGAACAGAGCTAGGGGTAGGGCCCACCAGGTTCCACCCACTACAGAAAACTACAGGAGGAGTGGAGACAAGACCAGTCACCCTGCACAAGAGGAGAGGGCAAAGCTGTGGGAGGAGCCCATCAGGCTCCACCCCATATATGTGCGCACAGGGTGTGCCGGATGCGTCTGGGCACACCCTAATTGCACCATGCGCAGTGTAACTATCGCTCAGTGCTGGCAGGAAGATGGGAAAGATTGCCGGCTATGCCATAAGAGAAGTGTTTACACTCTTCTTTCACTGTCCTGGAAGGCAGATCAATGTGCCGGGGTCATATATATGTAGACATACGTGTGTTTGAGCTTTAGGGTGCACACCTCGATGCAATAGGCTGCGCACACCTATACTCCTCCCACTAGGGAAAACTACGGGGCGGAGACAAGACCAGTCACCCTGCAAAAGGAGAGGGAGCAGAGCTATGGGAGGGGACATCGGGCACCACCCCATAGGCGTGCACACAGGGTGTGCGGGATGAGCCTGGGCACACCCTAATCACCCCATGCGCATTGTAACTATCGCTCTGTGCTGGCAGGAAGATGGGAAAGATCACATGCGCACACCTATACTCCTCCCACTAGGGAAAACTATAGGATGGGGCGGAGACAAGACCAGTCACCCTGCAAAAGGAGAGGATACAGAGCTATGGGAGGGGCCCAGCAGGCTCCACCCACTACAAAAAACTACAGGAGGGGGCAGAGACAGGACCAGTCTTCCTACACAAAGAGAGAGCAGAGCTGTAGGAGGGACCCATCAAGTTCCACCACCACTAGAGAAAACTACAGGAGGGGGCGGAGACCAGGCCAGTCCCCCTGCACAAGGAGAGAGAGCAGAGCTGTGGGAGGGGCCCAGCAATTCTCCACCCACTACAGAAAATTACAGGAGGGGGCGGAGACAGGACCAGTCCCCCTGCACAAGGGGAGAGCAGAGCTGTGGGAGGGGCCCAGCAGACTCCACCCACTACAGAAAACTACAGGAGGGGCGGAGACAGGACCAGTCCCCCTGCACAAGGAGAGGAGCAGCAGTGATTGGTCTTTATTACAGGAAGTCTCACACTGGATTACTGCACAGATCTGGAAGAAACACACAAAGATCACCGAGATCCAAGAACAATACACATGACCGATTGGATTTAGACCTTTTCATATGCCGGAGTGTTTCAGTCGGCTGCTTCTATCAGCTGTCTCTACATCAGACATTATCATTGGCACACTTGCTGTATGAATGCTGAGATCAAATGAATTACAGGATAAGTCCCCTATAGAATGCATTGGCCTTCTATGACTTATTCTGCACCTGAGTTGATCACAGGCTTGCAGAAAAATGAAAACTGACCAGTAAAGCACCACAATCATGGCACAACATCCTTTTCCCTTGTTGTAGAACTGCCCTCAGCAATAGCGAAGCCTCTGATTGGTCAATTGTCAGAAGTGATGCTTGTAATTGGTGGACGGCCCGCGGTGTAGAAGTTATAAGATTTTGCAAACTGTTGCGCTATAGAAATCCTGTACAGTAATAATAATAATAATTTGCCGCACATCTCTGGAAGAGCAAATCTGATGGGAAGGCTTTACAATGAACTCTTCCTAGAGAGGCCGTTCTGCGTCTTGAGTAATTGTGTCTGAACTCCTCTGATCCCGGGTGAAATCCGGTGTTGGGCGGCTCGGCGCGCTTTAATTGGCTCAGCGTTTCTATTTCCATCCCGCACCTCGAGCGCGGGGAGGAAAGGTGACGCTCGAGTCGCCTGCGAGCGGCCGGAAGTTGGAGTGGCGGTCGTGTTAATTTGGTGCAGGTTACCCAAGGTCGGGAATCTGGTGGTGCGCAAAAAAGACAGCCGAGTGTGTCCGGGGTCATCCTGCCGGGGGGCGCTACAGTACACACTCACCGGCCACTTTATTAGGTACGCTTTGCTAGTCCCGGGTTGGACCCCCTTTTGCCTTCATTCTTGGTGGCATAGATACAACAAGGTGTTGGAAACGTTCCTCAGAGATTTTGCTCCATAGTGACATGATAGCATCACACAGTTGCTGGAGATTTGTCGGCTGCACATCCATGATGCCAATCTCCTGTTCCACCACATCCCAAAGGTGCTCTATTGGATGAGATGTGGTGAGTGTGGAGGCCATTGGAGGACAGGGACCTCATTGTCCAGTGGTGAGATGATTGGAGCTTTGTGACATGGTGCATTATCCTGCTGGAAGGAGCCATCAGAAGATGGGGACACTGTAGTCATAAAGGGATGGACATGGTCAGCAACAATACTCAGGTGGGCCGTGGGGTTTATACAATGCTCAATTGGTACTGAGGGGCCCAAAGTGTGCCAAGAAAATATCCCCCCCACCATTACACCCCCACCACCAGCCTGAACCGGTGATACAAGGCAGGATGGATCCATGCGCCAAATTCTGACCCCACCATCTGAATGTAGCTGAAATCCAGACTCATCAGACCAGGCAACGTTTTTCCAATCTTCTATTGTTCAATTTTGGTGATCCTCTGCCAATTGTAGCCTCAGTTTCCTGTTCTTAGATGACAGGAGTGGCACCCGATGTGGTCTTCTGCTGCTGTAGCCCATCTGCTTCAAGGTTGGGTGTGTTGTGCATTCAGAGATGGTATTCTGCATACTTTGGGTGTAACGAGTGGTTATTTGAATTACTGTTGCCTTTCTATCATCTGGAACCAGCAGTCTGCCCATTCTCCTCTGACCTCAACAAGGCATTTTCCTCCACACAACTGCCGCACATTGGATATTTTCTCTTTTTCCCACCATTCTCTGTAAACCCCGAGAGATGGTTGTGTGTGAAAATCCCAGAAATACTCAGACCAGCGTGGCACCAACAACCATGCCACGTTCAAAGTCCCTTCAATCCCCTTTCTTCCCCATTCTGATGCTCGGTTTGAACTTCAGCAAGTCGTCTTCACCGCGTCTCAATACCTAAATGCATGGAGTTGCTGCCATGTGATTGGCTGATTAGCAATTTGTGTTACCAAGCAAATGAACAGGTGTACCTAAATCATGCCTCCCAACATTTTGAGACGGGAATGAGGGACACCTACTAGCAAACGTATGTAGGCATAGGACACGCCCCCTGCCACGCCCCCTTAAGTGCTAACACCAGGTGTTTGGAGTATCTTTATCTGCTGATTGTTAAACTTTCTGGAATACACATATTTCTATTGTTGTGTAGGATCTGGGGCTGCTGTCCCTCCATCCCCCCCCCTCCCCTTTCCCTCTCCATCCCCTCTCCATCCTTATTCATTTCAGACTCTAACCACACCCCCTTTGAGCCACGCCCATTTAAGACACGCCCACTGTTTTGCATAAACCGTGCCCATTTTTCACCGTGTTACCCCCGTGCCACACCTACAAAAAGCATGCCCCGCCCCCTAATTATAATAAGACTCCGCCTACAGCCAAAAAAGTGTCCCTAAAATTTTTTTATTACAATGTTGGCAACTATGCAGGTTCTCTTTATGAGACCGATCTGTTAGTCCCTGGATGTCTCCTCTGTGCACCACTGCAGCTAACTGAACACTATTTGTTCGATCAGCCGCTTCACTGGGCACAATCCGCGCAGGACCAGGAAGTGACCTCATACAAATCACTTCCTGGTCTATGCACAGGAAGTGGGCTCAGCAGATGGAGGCCCTGCTGCCCTCCCGAGCGACCCCTTACATGACCGCACCGGGCTCGCGGGTGGGACAGTGGAGCCCGGGTAACATGGCGGGGGAGGGGGCACGGCACCTTGCGGCAGTTGTAGGAAGGGATCAGCGGCTCCACAGACGCTTGTATAACCTCCACATTGAGAGCCGACGGTCCGCTTTAGAAAAGTACACACACTAGCGGCCGGCCGTGTGTTTAAAAACACGTCTGCAGCAGTTAAAAATCTGAATTCCCAGAAAGTGGTTGGGGATTCAGATTTTACCCCCCCTATCATGGGCGCCCTAAGGCGGCTGCCTAAACTGCCTTATGGTTGCGCCGGCACTTGTAAAACTTCAAATAAGATAAACAAAACAAAATAAAAGTAAATAAAAATAACCTGTCACATGCCCTGCACTGTATGAGCTAACGTTTTCAGCATGCAGTGCTATGTAAACGAGCCTGGAATCCATAACTAAATGACATTTAGTTTGCTCTGTGCACCACAAACAATTAATTTCCTTTAGAAAAAATCCTTTATTTTTTTTCACGTGTGTGTGGTGTCCCCCCCCCCCCCCCCTTTTTGTTACAATCTCAGTACCACTGATCTCCTGCAGCTTCTTTGCAGCCACTTCCTTCTACAGACACTCTCTAAGCATTGACTGCATGCCATTTCTCAGGGTGGGTTTCCTGATGGTGACAACAGAGGATCCTGCCCGTGTGATGAAATGGGGTGCTAGTAGTCTCCATCATAAATGCAGGTGACAAAGCACAAAGTGGGAGGCAGAGACAGAGCGTTGTCACTCTCTATATACCAGGAAGTGCCTGAGCAAGGACTGCCATGGCGGGATCATCGGGGATTATTTTAGTGAAGACGTTTCTAAAGTGACATGGTAAAGCTGCTTTTAAATCTTCGGGATTGTTCACGCTTGCTCAAAATACTGACGCTTACCAATCGTATCAAATGCAGCGTTAATAGGAGCAACTAAGTGTTTAACCACTTCAGCCCCGAAAGATTTACCCTGCGCCCCTTTTATGACCAGGCCATTTTTTTACGATGCGGCACTGCGTCGCTTTAACAATTGCGCGGTCGTGCGTGGCTGTACCCAAATAAAACAATTTTTTCCCCCCACAAATAGAGCTTTCTTTTAGTGGTATTTGATCACCCCTGCGGTTTTTATTTTTTTGCGCTATAAACAAAAAAAGAGCGAAAAATTTTGAAAAAAAACCTTTTTTATACTTTTTACTATAATAAATATCGCCCCAAAAAATGTAAAGACATTTCTTCATCACTTTAGGCCACTATATATTCTTCTACGTATGTTTGGTAAAAAAAAAAAAAAATGGCTATAAGTGTATATTGATCGGTCTGCACAAAAGTTATAGCGTCTACAAAATAGAGGATAGATTTATGGCATTTTAAATTTTTTTTTTTTTTTTTTTTTTGGGGGACTATTGACATTTATACAGCGATCGGTGCTATAAAAGTCCTAGATTGTAAGCGCTAATGAGCAGGGCCCTCTGATTCCTCCTGTATTGAATTGTATTGTAAGTGTACTGTCTGCCCTAATGTTGTAAAGTGCTGCGTAAACTGTTGGCACCATATAAATCGTGTATAATAATAATAATAATAATAATAAAAGTGCACTGATTACTGTGTAAATGTCACTGGCAGGGAAGAGGGGTTAACACTAGGGGGCAATCAAGGGGTTAAATGTGTTTCTAACTGGGTGGATGGGGGGGTTGGACTGACTGGAGGAGGAGACAAATCGCTGTTCCTGATCACTTAGGAACAGCAGATCTGTCTCTCCTCCCTTGTCAGAACGGGGATCTGTCTGTTTACACACACACACACACATCCCCGTTCTGTCTCTCGTGCCCGTCGGCCACACGCATCGGGTCCCCCCACCATGCAGTGGGCACGCGCCTGCTGTCACCTTTTTAAAGGTGCCGACGTACACCTACGACGATTTGCGGGAACAAGCCGACCCGCCGCCGTATAATGATGGCGGCTGGTCGGCTAGTGGTTAATGAGCATTTAAAAATGCTTCTCTAAACTCCCTATGCGCGGTTGACATGCATTTTTAAAACTGCACCACAAACGCATATTATTAACTACCACTATGCCACAACCGCACTGGCATGTGTTACCATAGACTTGGAATGGAAGGAGTTGACTTGCTTCGACTCTTTTCAAACTAGGCATGAAGCGTCAAGGTTGAAGCGACGCAACGCTAGCGCTTTATGTTTTGGTCATGTGAGTTCAGATTATTACATAGTGAAGAACATGTCATCGGCACACCAAGGATTCCTCGAAAGGGTCGAAAGCTTTATTCCGTGGTCACATGATGAGGAACATACGGGAACCTTTTGTAGCCACACCGGGCCCCTTTGTCAAGCAAGTCACTTTCCCGATGAAGGGGGCCCTGTGTGGCTCCGAAACATTGCTGTATGTTCATCATGTGACCACGGAATAAAGCTTTGGACCCTTTCGAGGAATCCTTGGTGTGCTGATGACATTTCCTTCAGTTTGATCATCCATGGTTTCCAGCCTATGGTCATTACAGCAGCCGGCATCACTGAACAGCCGCTTTCTTGAATGTGTGGGTGGCGGTGGGGGGGGGCGAACATTGCGTTCAGATTATTATTACATAAACCCACACAAGACCGGTTCCCTTTAAACCTAAATCCAGCATCTTCTCCTGTAATCGGGACCCTCCCAGAATGCTCTTCTTCCAGAAACTATGAGCGTGAAGTGTGTCTGACAGGCAGGCGAGTAATTATCGCAGAGGCAGCGAGTTGACGGCCTGTCATCGGAATCCTTTTTCCATTCTGCGGGATGACAGGGCCTCACCGTACAGGCCGCACACTCCATTACCGAGCTTTCTAAGAAGCTGAACTGTTATGACTGCACTAATTCCGAGTCCCAGCACTGTCTGGTCATGTGGATGAGGAAGCTTGAGAAATCTAGCTGGATAATACTATATATATATATATATATATATATATATATATATATATATATATATATATATATATATATATATATATATATATATATATATATATTTATATTTATTACACACCCACTATAGAAGTATTTGGACACCTGCCTTTACACACACATGAACTTTGATGGCATCCCAGTCTTAGTCCGTAGGGTTCAATATGGAGTTGGCCCACCCTTTGCAGCTATAACAGCTTCAACTCTTCTGGGAAGGCCGTCCACAAGGTTTAGGAGTGTGTCTATGGGAATGTCTGACCATTCTTCCAGAAGCACAATTGTGGGGTCAGGCACTGTTGTTGGATGAGAAGGTCTGGCTCGCAGTCTCCGCTCTAATTCATCCCAAAGGTGTTCTATCAGGTTGAGGTCAGGACACAAGAGGTCCAAGGCTGGTGTTACCTGGCCTCACTGGTGCCCATAATGGGGGTGGTAGGTGATAGTGATGGGAGTCATTTACTTGAAGCTAGTATACACCCAAGGTATCCATTAAAACATCGTAACAAGAGAGAGTTATTCCTTGAAAAGGATATGGCCTGGGCATGGTCAGTCAAGTTCCTCCAACCCAAACTCACTCATCCATGTCTTTATGGACCTTGCTTTGTGCACTGGTGTGCAGTCATGTTGGAACAAGAAGGGGCCATCCCCAAAACTGTTCCCACAAAGTTGGGAGCATGAAATTGTCCAAAATGTCTTGGTATGCTGACACCTTAAGAGTTCCCTTCACTGGAACTAAGGGGCCAAACCCAACCCCTGAAAAACAACCCAACACCATAATCCAGTGGTCATCAACCCTGTCCTCAGGGCCCACTAACAGGCCAGGTTTTATGTATTACTTTGGGGAGATGAAGACTAGAATACTGTAATCACTGAGCAGCAAATGATATCACCTGTGATGTATTTCAGTTATCTTGCAAACCTGGCCTGTTAGTGGGCCCTGAGGACAGGGTTGATGACCACTACCATAATCCCCCCTCCACCAAATGATTTGGACCGGTTCACAAAGCAAAGTCCATAAAGACACGAATGAGCAAATTTGGGGTGGAGGAACTTGACTGGCCTGCCCAGAGTCCTGACCTCAACCCAAAAGAACACCTTTGGGATGAATTGGAGCAGAGACTGCAAGCCAGGCTTTCTTATCCAACATCAGTGCCTGACCTCACAAATGCTCTTCTGGAAGAATGGTCAAACATTCCCATAGACACTCCTAAACCTTGTGGTCAGCCTTCCCAGAAGAGTTGAAGCTGTTATAGCTGCAAAGGGTGGGCCAACGCAATATTGAACCCTACGGACTAAGACTGGGATACCATTAAAGTTTATGTGTGTAAAGGCAGGCGTCCCAATACTTTAGGTAATCTAGTGTATATGTAGTGGTGAGGAAACCGAAAAAAATCTGTGTCTCTGCTGCTTATTTCATAATGAAAATAAAGAATGTGAATGTGATTCTGCATTACAGGCCAAGGTTGAAGCCTTAGCTCTGTGTGCTATCGGAGAATGAGGGCCTGTATTCAATCGCCGCCAGAGAATTGAGGTCTGCACCAGGGGCGGACCGATAACTCATGGGGCCCCCGGGCCATAGAAGACTATGGGGCCCCCAGGCACTCAGAGATTATGGGGCCACACAGTATACACACACACACACAGTATACACATACATGTACACACAGTATACACAGACAGTTTTAAAAAAAACAAACACAGATTTATACATACTGTCCCTGGTTTTTCTGAGGCTGGCAACCCTGATGGGGCCCCCTAGTGGCCCAGGGCGGCCGGGTGGCTCAATGGTCAGTCCGCCCCTGGTCTGCACTGTGTATTCGCCACCAGTGAAGAACGGTCTGCATTGTGCGCTACCCACCAAAGCACTGGAGTGTTTTATATATTGTAGATCAGCCTTTCTCAGCCAGCGTTGTTTGGGGTTCCACGAGCAATGGGCCATTTTTGCCTCCTGGATAAGTAACCACGGACACCCATTATCACCGACCACCACGCTAAAGTTCTGTGAATTGTAGATTTAACAATTATTGTCAGGGGTTCCCTGAGAACTGAAAATTATTTCAAGGGTTCCTCCATTTTATAAAGGTTGGGAAAGTCTCTAGAGCAGACTTTCTTAACCTTGTCAACAGAGAAACCCTTGAAACATTTTTCTAGTCTCAGGGAACCCCGGCTAAAAACTACTATATATCTACAACTCCTGGTACATTAGTGTGATGGTCAGTGGGAAGAATGTTCCTTACACTTGTGGTCAATGAGAAGAGTTCCCCTTTACAGATAGCTAAAAAGATCAATGGTGTTGGTGGGAACTTATCTAAGAGGCAGAAAAAAGGTGGTGACCACAATTAATGGAGCCTATAGTACTCCTATGGAAGTGGAACCCAAGACCTGTCTACTGGGTTACTTTAATGAAGAGTTATATCCAAGGGAAACGTTAATACCAATTGGTAGATTATTTATAGCTCGTAGTAGTATACCAGTATTTGAGGAATGGGGTTCCCAGGTAAATTATACAATACTAATGGAACAACAGGTTCATCAGAATAGGGGTATACTAGATATATTAGCTAAGCTGTGGGGACCCTGGTTAACAGCTCTGGGACCGGCTTTATTCTCCTTGGCCCCTTCTAGAACATCAGAATTAAGGGGGTAATTCTTCCCCCCCTGACCATCGCACTAATGTACCAGGAGCTGTAGATAGATCGTCGTTTTTAGCAGGAGTTCCCTGAGACTAGAAAAATGTTTCAAGGGTTCCTCTGTGTTGACAAGTTTAGGAAAGTCTGCTCCAGAGCCTTTCCCAACCTTTTTTTAAAATGGAGGAACCCTTGAAATAATTTTCAGTTCTCAGGGAACCCCCCCCCCCCCCCAGGGTTTCTCGACTAGGGGTCCTCCAGAGGTTGCTAGGGGTTCCTTGAGCAATTTCTGCTTCTCAGATGAGTTCCCACTGACACCATTGATCTTTTTAGCTATCTGTAAGAGCAGGGGCGGACTGACAACTCATGGGACCCCCGGCAATAGGAGATTATGGGGCCACACGGTATACACAATGGCACAGTATACACAGACATGTTTCTATTGGCTGAGAAGGTACTGGAGAGGTGGGGCAGCTATAATCTCTGGATTTTTAGACCAAAAGGATGTCGGTAAGGGACATTTCAGAGACAGATGTAAAAAAAAAAAAACACAGATTTTTACATACTGTCCCTGGTTTTACTGAGGCTGGCAACCCTGATGGGGCCCCCGGGCAGTGCCCGAGTGGCCAAATGGTCAGTCCGCCCCTGTGTAAGAGGGTAATCCTTCCCAATGACCATCACACTAATGTATCATGAGTTGTAGATAGTCATGTTTTAGCAAGGGGTTCCTTGCTGTGCTATAGCCGATATACGGCTACAGTGCAGCTCTCCAGTTCTGGCAGGGCATCCGTGGACGTCCTCCCACGTATGCCCATCGGGAGCACTCTGTGACTGCCAGTGGCGGCCCGTGCATTGTGGGCGCTGCCCTCCCTATTCATGCGCTGACCCCTTTCAGGACGCCGGACACATGAAATACTATGGTGGGGATGGGGGTGTGTCTGTGTGTATTTTTAAGCACGTGATTAGAGCCAGAGGTTCTAAAAGGCTTCAAAACAGGGCAGGCTCGGGGCGCAGAGCACTGCGTCCCGATCCCACCCTGTTGTGTGGCATAGCGAAAGGACTTACGCTATTTTCACACTAACGTTCCTCCCTGCCAATCAGCAGGCAGGTCAGTGAGACCCGTCTCCCGATTGGCCAAAGCATGAGGCGATCCTATTGGATCCCTAACTCTTTGGCAGAAGAGGAGACACCCCTGTTTCGTCACATTCGGCTACGCGTCACATTTTGCTACCCGCTAGAGTGCGCATGCGCGATGCCGCCATGTGCGTTCCAACACTGTTGTAAGACACCTCTTTGCCACAGGGCCCCTCGCGGGCTCGCTTCACTCGCCGCGTTTCGGGCCTGGCCTCGCTTTGCTCGGCATAATTATAATCTGACTCTATGTCCACTTGGATGGTGGGGCTTGAACCTGGACTCGGGGGCATGGCCACAAAATTCTGCGCAAGCGCAGATCGCCACAGTGTTGGAACGCATATGGCGGCATCGCGCACGAACAATCCAGCGGGTAGCCAAATGTGATGGGTCGCCATATGTGACGAAACAACGGCGGAGGGAGCCTGAGGAGCCGAGTGGACACAGGAGCCGCAGCCGCCACTTCCCGTCGAGGAGGAGAGCACCGTCACTCCAGGAGAGAAGAGCCCTGCCACACGAGCGGTAAGTGCCGCCGGACCGGCCGCGGGGGTGGGTGTTGGGAGGAGGAGAAGTGAAGTGACAGCCGAGCTGGGGGACGTGCCTGGCTGCATATAGTGGGCAGAAGTGGCTGCATATGATGGGGGGGTTCAGTATTTTTCAGTTTGTTTGTTTGCGCCCCCCCAAAAATTTTAAGCACCAGCCACCACTGTTAACTGCTGTGTGCCTTGGACACAGCAGATCACAGATCGAGGTAAGGGGCCAATGGCAGTGGCCCTTTACACGATGACTGCTGTGATTGGACACAGCTGATGACATGGTAAACAGACTCTACTAGCCCTGGGGGGGCTCCCAGCTCTGATAGAAGAATTATTTTCCCATGACATCACATCTTAGTAGTATAAACAAGTATTCTTGGCACATGCTGCTCATCAGATGTAAGTTGTTGCTTTTGGATTGTGTGAAGTGTTTGCTGCTATTATTCGGCATTTGTGGCCCTAATTCACATCAGTCTGAGGACCTCCGACAGGCGCGTGTCGTCTCAGGCCGCCCTCTCACAACTATCAGGCAATTCTAATGAAACCCGCTGTTATTTCACATTACGTTTCTGGAAGCGGACTTTTTATTTCTTCGAATGCTCTCTGCCCTCCGATGGAGGATGGACCGCGGTGCCGCTATTAATCTCGCCCTAGTTATTTGCAGCTCGTCTTGTCCTATTGTGTGTTGTGGTTTTTATTTTTTGTCAGCGTTTCTGCCCCCCCTCCTCCGAGAATCCTCAGAAGTCCAGACCTAAATATCTGTGCATTTCAGCTGCGCTGGGAAGACCTGGGAGATTACACCGTATGTTCATTAATAAACGCACACCGCGTGCAGGAAATGTAGGTCACTGCGTGGGCTGGAGCCTTCGGGGGGCACACATTAGTGCTGAGTGTTAAATACAGGATTGCATTGCGGCCCACCCAGCCGGCTCCGTTTAGAGCGCCGACACGTCTCCGAGACCAACGCGGCTTCTGCAGACCACCTAACGTTTGGTCACAACGGACGATCCCAGCGAAGTCTTTTCTATAGTCGATCAGTTTAACCCTTAACCGGATTACAGTTTGCTAAACCACCCCGTGTCATAAACTGCCATTGTTTAGGAAATCCCATTGGAATTCATTGCAGTTACATCCTGCTGTATAGTTTTAAAGTAGACTGAAAATTACTGGAATATCAGATAAGCTAAATCTGCAGTTGCTTGTTATAGGGTGACAACACTTCCTCTTTATCTCCCAATTGTTCTCCTGTGTTGTCACCCTGGTGTCTGGCTCATCAGACTTACAAAAAAAATAAATAAATAAATAAATTAATAAAATTTCTCTACTGGACTGGTTTACTAAACTGCTGCAACAGCTTCCACTCTTCTGGGAAAGCTGTCCACATTCCTGAGGTCAGTCACTGATGTTAGAGCAGAGACTGCGAGCCAGGCCTTCTCATCCAATTCATCCCAAAGGTGTTCTATCAGGTTGAGGTCAGGACTCTGTGCAGGCCAGTCAAGATCCTCCAACCCAAACTCGCTCATCCATGTCTTTATGGACCTTGCTTTGTGCACTGGTGCGCAGTCATGTTGGAACAGGAAGGGGCCACCCCCAAAAATATTCCCGCAAGGTTGGGAGCATGAAATTGTTCAAAATGTCTTGGTATGCTGACGCCTTAAGAGTTCCTTTCACTGGAACTAAGGGGCCAACCCCAACCCCTGAAAAACAACCCCCCACCATAATCCCCCCCTCCACCAAATAATTTGGACCTGTGCACAAAGCAAGGTCCATAAAGACATGGATGAGCGAGTTCGGGGTGGAGGAACTTGACTGACCTGCACAGAGTCCTGACCTCAACCCGATAGAACACCTTTGGGATGAATTAGAGTGGAGACTGTGAGCCGGGCCTCATCCAACATCAGTGCCTGACCTTACAAATGCACTTCTGGAAGAATGGTCAAACATTCCCATAGACACACTCCTAAACCTTGTGGACGGCCTTCCCAGAAGAGTTGAAGCTGTTATAGCTGCAAAGGGCGGAGCCAACTCAATATTGAACCCTACGGACTAAGACTGGGATGCCATTAAAGTTCATGTGCGTGTAAAGGCAGGTGTCCTTTTTGGTCCTTGTGTGTGTATGTATATATATATATATATATTTATTATGTATGTGTGGTTTAGTACTGTGATTGTCCACATCATGCATTAACCCCTTCAATACCGGGCACTTTCACCCCCTTCCTGCCCAGGCCAATTTTCAGCTTTTTAGTGTTGTTGCACTTTGAATGACAATTGCGCGGTCATGCAACCACTGTACCCAAATTACTTTTAAATTATTATTATTATTTTTTTTTTTGAGACAAAGCTGTCTTTTGGTGGCATTTAATAACCACTTATTTAGCAAAATAAAAAAAAAAAAAACCCAAAAATAAAAATCTTATTTGCAAAATTTTTAAAACCGTCATTTTTCTTTTTCACTGATAAGCACCGATAATCCATTATAAAAGATATATGCTGACAGGCTTGCCGATTAATGGCACAGCTGATCACATGGTAAAGAACTGCTGTGATTGGCCCCCCGATCTGTGATCAGCTGTGTCCGAAGGAAAGCATGGTCACAGGGCACGCCCCGGTGTGCCCCGCAGGAGGCAGGTTTCTGGGAGGATGTCTGTGTATGGACGCCCTCCCAGAACTGGACATGGTGCTGTAGCCGTCCTTTGGTTATAGTGCTGTTGGCAAATGGTTAAAGACTCAGTGGGGTTGATTTACTAAAGGCAGACAGACTGTGCATTCAGAAGGGCAGTTGCTCCAGAGCTTAGTAAATGAGGTAAAGCTTCACTTTGCGAAGAATACCGAATCGCATTAAAAAGGAGGGAAGCATTTTTGATTGTATGATGGAAGTCAGCAAAGCTTTTTGCTCTGGAGCAACTGCACTTTGCAAAGTGCACAGTCTATTTGCCTTTAGTAAATGAACCCCCAATGTATGATGTAGGGTGGGAATGTCCCAGGATCCGGGGCTTTTGCCATGATATCTTTTGCTTTTGTACCCTGGTGATCCTGTGCTGCAAACTCCCCAAATTGCTCTTCTTAACAAGATCTCAACGGTATATATACCCTGTTTCCCCGAAAATAAGACCTAGCGTGATTGTCGGTGATGGCTGCAATATAAGCCCCACCCCCCCAAATAAGCCCTACCCTCTTTCCCCGAAAATAAGCCCTACCCTGAAAACAAGACCTACAAGGACTTTAACTAGGGCTTATTTTGGTGGGTAGGGTTTATATTGCAGCCATCACCGACAGTCACACTAGGTCTTATTTTCGGGGAAACGGTATAATATATATAATTTTTTTTTTTTTTATCCTACTGGGTGCCAAAATGATCACCGTGAAGGCCTAGAAACGACCCTCGCTGTCCCTCATGCAGACGAGGGGGAAGATCTCATGGTTTATGACCTATGAAAAAAATCATTGCCATTTTTAATGACAATGGGAAACCGTGTGAGGGGATCCCTGGACCCCAATATATATGAAAATACTGATAGGTGCCCAACAGGCTTTTTTTGACCTTTTAGGGGTTAATGTTTCTATCTGAATCTTCCTTGCCTTTTCTTCTCCTCCCTTCACAGGATCCCTTTCCTCTATTGTCATAAAGCATTGCAGCACCTCCATTGATGTCCATTAGATAACCTGTGCTGGTTTCCCAAGGCAGTTGTTGCTTATGCAGTGATTGGATACATTGCTTTTATTCTCATGCTTGGTGTACTTGGTAGTGTTTTGGTTTACCATGTGATGTTTGTAATCTGATGTAAAGTACTGTTCCTTTTTTTTTTTTTTATAAAGATTGACTGTAAAGCGTTAGTTCTCCTTTTCAGATACAGTGCATCCGGAAAGTATTCACAGCGCTTCACTTTTTCCACATTTTTGTTATGTTGCAGTCTTATTCCAAAATGGATTATATTTATTATTTTTCCTCAAAATTCTACAAACAATATTCCATAATGACAAAGTAAAAGAAGTTTGAAATCTTTGCAAATTTATTAAAAACAAAAACAAAATCCCATGTACAGAAGTATCACAGCCTTTGCTCAATACTTTGGTGAAGCTCCTTTGGCACCAATTCCAGCCTCCGGTCCTATGAGTATGATGCTACAAGCTGGGCACTCCTATTATTGGCCAGTTTCTCCCATTCTTTGCAGGACCTCTCGAGCTCCATTAGGTTGGATGGGGAGCGTCGGTGCACAGCCATTTTCAGAGATGTTCAATCGGGTTCAAGTCTAGGCCGACTTGGCTCAAGGACATTCACAAAGTTGTCCCATAGCCACTCCTTTGTTATCTTAGCGTAGTTGTCCTGTTGGAAGATGAACCTGCGCCCCAGTCTGAGGTCCAGAGTGCTCTGGGGCAGGTTTTCCTTAAGGATGTCTCTCTACATTGCTGCATTCATCTTTCCCTCGATCCTGATTAGTCTCCCAGTTCCTGCCGCTAAAAAACATCCCCACAGCATGATGCTGCCGCCACCATGCTTCACCGTAGGGATGGTATTGACCAGGTGATGAGCGGTGCCTGGTTTCCCCCAGACATGACGCTTGCCATTCAGGCCAAAGAGTTCAATCTTTGTTTCATCAGACCAGAGAATTTTGTTTCTCATGGTCTGAGAGTCCGTCTGGCCACTCTACCATACAGGCCTGATTGGTGGAGTGCTGCAGAGATGGTTGTTCTTCTGGAAGGTTCTCCTCTTTCCACAGAGAATTGGTGGAGCTCTGTCAGAGTGACCATCGGGTTCTTGGTCACCTCCCTGACTAGGGCCCTTCCCCCCCTGATCGCTCAGTTTGGCCGGGTGGCCCTCTCTAGGAAGAGTCCTGGTGGCTCCAAACTTCTTCCATTTACGGATGATGGAGGCCACTGTGCTCATTGGGACCTTCAATGCTGCAGAAAATTTTCTGTACCCTTCCCCCGATCTGTGCCTCCATACAATCCTGTCTCGGAGGTCTACAGACAATTCCTTGGACTTCTTGGCTTGGTTTTTGCTCTCACATGCACTGTTAACTGTGGGACCTTATATAGACAGGTGTGTGCCTTTCTAAATCATGTCCAATCAACTGAATTTACCACAGGTGGACTGCAATCAAGTTGTAGAAACATCTCAAGGAGGATCAGTGGAAACAGGAGGCACCTGAGCTCAACTTTGAGTGTCATGGCAAAGGCTGTTACATAGTAGGTGAGGTTGAAAAAAGACACAAGTCCAACCTATGTGTGTGATTATATGTCAGTATTACATTGTATATCCCTGTATGTTGCGGTCGTTCAGATGCTTATCTAATAGTTTCTTGAAACAATGCTCCCCACTGAGACCACCGCCTGTGGAAGGTAATTCCACATCCTTGCCGCAACCCTCTACGTAGTTTAAGGTTAAACCTCTTTTCTTCTAATTTTAATGAGTGGCCACGTGTCTTGTTAACCACCTCAATACAGTGCAATTTGGCCCCCTTCCTGCCCAAGCCATTTTTCAGCTTTCAGCGCTGTCGCACTTTGAATGACAATTGCGCATCAGGCGCCGCCCCTGCTATTCACGGGTGTCATGGGGACGGCTAGCCTCGTGCGTATCGACGCCACGCATTCCGCACCAGTGACGTCCTTAGTTGGCGCCGTCTGGTTTCGCGGTTTCTCCATCTGGCTGATACATTGGCGGGATTAGGTCTGGCGCCATTGGCGGGCAGACGCTTCCCGCCCGTCATCACGCTTGCGTGACGTTGGTATTGTCTGCCCTATTTGACCGGCCCACCTGGGAGTCCCCATTTACAACTGACCAGATGACCGGCTTGCACTGCTTGATTTACTGCACATGGTACAACCTATACCTGGTACTACAGGGTAATTCTATATGTTACGGCTTGTCTATATTCTACTTTTTCACCTTTTTTTCACTCTACACTTGTATCGTTGTCTCATGAACATCACCTACTAGGTTTCTTCTCTGTAAGCACGCTTCCAGTGTTTGCTTACTTACTCTTTCAGAATTCTCACTGGTCCCTTTTACATCCCACCTTTATCTCTGCTTTGCACACTATCCAGCAGCTATATCACTACCTACACCCCACCCTGCACTTTTTGTCACCCTATTTTCACCTTTTTTCCTCCATGTATCCCTATTTTCTCTGTACTTGACAGTGCTGCCGGGTGTATCATATACAATACTTTTAATTATCTTACAGATTTACTGGCCACTATTGGCACAATACCCAATATACTACATTTGTTCCCTGGTTGGGGACGTTTTCGGTGTGGGCCTGTTATTTATGGGCGGACTTCTATACCTCAGCTCCCGGGGAGGCTTGATATGGTGACCCCTGCACACCGGGATTATTCGGATTATTCGGAGTTCAGTGTTCCAATGGGATGTAAATCTGCGGATTTGACCATCTCTATGCTCTATATATATATCTTTTTACATATAATACTTTCCATATCATGGGCCCCATTTTTTGATTTAGAACATCTCCATTATTTACAGATATTCAATATCCGCTCCTGATGAGTCGGCTTACCGACGAAACGCGTCAAGCTTTTGAGGATGTAACCCCTCACATTTCCACCAAGATTTTTATGAATTTTACTGTATATTACAAGTTATACTCATGAAATATGTATTATTGTCCCCTTGTTATGGCAATTATGTTCTACACTCTGTTTATATGTATGTAATTTACTTCCCAAGATGTCTGCATATGCACTGAGCAATTTTTTGTTATATATAACGTTACGCAACTTGATACTCATGTACATTAAAAATATTTATCTTTACTCTCAAATTTGTGTTTGAACCTGCCTCATTTAAAGTCCCATATACTCTTTTATTATTTTTTGAATCTAATAGTTTCTTGAAACAACAATGCTCCCCGCTGAGACCACCGCCTGTGGAAGGTAATTCCACATCCTTGCCGCAACCCCCTACGTAGTTTAAGGTTAAACCTCTTTTCTTCTAATTTTAATGAGTGGCCACGTGTCTTGTTAACCACCTCAATACAGTGCATTTTCGCCCCCTTCCTGCCCAAGCCATTTTTCAGCTTTCAGCGCTGTCGCACTTTGAATGACAATTGCGCGGTCATACAACACTGTACCCAAATGAAATTGTTATCATTTTTTCCCCACAAATAGAGCTTTCTTTTAGTGGTATTTGATCACCTCTGCGGTTTTTATTTTTTGCGCTATAAACAAAAGAAGAGTGAAGTTTTAAAAAAACCACAATTTTTATCTTTTGCGATAATAAATATCCAATTTTTTTTTCTTTAAAACAAATTTTTTCTCAGTTTAGGCCGATATGTATTCTTGTACATATTTTTGGTAAAAAAAATTGCAATAAGCGTATATAGATTGGTTTGCGCAAAAGTTATAGCGTCTACAAAATAATCCCCTATTTTGTAGACGCTATAACTTTTGCGCAAACCAAATTTATTACAGATTTATAACATTTTTAATTTATTACAGATTTATAACATTTTTAATTTTTTTACTAGTAATGGCGGCGATCTGTGATTTTTATTGTGACTGCGATATTGCAGCGGACACATCGGACACTTTTGACACATATTTGGGACCATTCACATTTATACAGCGAACCGTGCTATAAAAATGCATTGATTACTGTATAAATGTGACAGGCAGGGAAGGGGTTAACACTAGGTGGTGATCGAGGGGTTAACTGTGTTGCTAGGGAGTGATTCTAACTGTAGGGGGCGGGGACTCACTAGGGGAGGAGACCGATCGGTGTTCCTCTGTGCTGGGAACACACCATCGGTCTCCTCTCCTCTGACAGGACCGTGGATCTCTGTGTTTACACACACAGATCCACGGTCCTGCTGTGTTACCGGTAATCACGGGTGCCCGGCGGACATCGCGGCCGCCGGGCACGCGCACCGGGTGCCTAGTAAAACGGCGGGCGTGCGCGATCGCCGGCGCGCGCGCACGCCCCCCCGGTGGCCTAGGAATGCGAGGCCGTCATATGACGCCCGCCCGCAACGAGAGCTGCGCCGCCTGGCCGTCAATAGACAGCCGGCGGTCAGCAAGCGGTTAAACTCCCTTCCGTGAAAAAGTTTTCTCCCTATTGTAGGGTCACCAGTCCGGTATTTGTACATTGAAATCATATCCCCTCTCAAGCGTCTCTTCTCCAGAGAGAATAAGTTCAGTGCTCGCAACCTTTCCTCATAACAAAGATCCTCCAGACCCTTTATTAGCTTTGTTGCCCTTCTTTGTACTCGCTCCATTTCCAGTACATCCTTCCTGAGGACTGGTGCCCAGAACTGGACAGCATACTCCAGGTGCGGGCGGACCAGAGTCTTGTAGAGCGGGAGAATCATCGTTTTATCTCTGGAGTTGATCCCCTTTTTAATGCCAATATTCTGTTTGCTTTGTTAGGCTCAGCAATGCCAAGCTGCTGCTATCATCTACTAGGACCCCCAGGTCCTTTTCCATCCTAGATTCCCCCAGAGGTTCTCCCCCCAGTCTATAGATTGCATTCTTATTTTTGCCACCCAAATGCATTATTTTCCATTTTTGTACATTAAACCTCATTTGCCATGTAGTTGCCCACCCCATTAATTTGTTCAGATCTTTTTGCAAGGTTTCCACATCCTGCGGAGAAGTTATTACCCTGCTTAGCTTAGTATCGTCTGCAAATACAGAGATTGAACTGTTTATCCCATCCTCCAGGTCGTTTATGAACAAATTAAATAGGATTGGTCCCAGCACAGAACCCTGGGGGACCCCACTACCCACCCCTGACCATTCTGAGTACTCCCCATTTATCACCACCCTCTGAACACGCCCTTGTAGCCAGTTTTCAATCCATGTACTCGCCCTATGGTCCGGACTGTGAATACTTATGTACATGGGATTTTTTATTTTTTAATAAATTTGCAAAGTTTTCAAGCAAACTTCTTTCACATGGTCATTATGGGGTAATACCCTGTTTTCCCGAAAATAAGACCTAGCGACCTTTGTCGGTGATGGCTGCAATATAAGCCCTACCCCCCAAATAAGCCCTAGTTAAAGTCCTTGTAGGGCTTATTTTTGGGGAAACAGGGTAGGGCTTATTTGGGGGGTAGGGCTTATATCGCAGCCATCACTGACAATCGCGCTAGGTCTTATTTTCGGGGAAACAGGGTATTTGTAGAATTTTGAGGAAAATAATTTAATCCATTTTGGAATAAGGCTGTAACATAACAAAATGTGGAAAAAGTAAAGCGGTGCAAGTTATTTTCTGGATGCACCGTATAATGAAAAAAGTGAACACTGTACATCAGGATATGCAATTAGTGGACCTCCAGCTGTTTCAGAACCACAAGTCCCGTGAGGCATAGCAACATTCTGACAGCAACAAGCATGACACCCAGAGGCAGAGGCATGATGGGACTTGTAGTTGTGCAACAGCTGGTGGTCCGCTAATTGCATATCCCTGCTGTACATACTCCCAATTTCCCCCTCCCCCTGATGTACTCACTTTGTGGGTGTTGAGCTGGCCGTGCCCTTCTTCCTACAACACTTTCAGGGTGAATCGTGGCGATGTGTTGGGACTGACCATCCAGAATCGCTCTGACCTATCCCTGGAAGTGCTGCAGAAAGTAGAGCACTGCATAGGCACAGAGCTCATCCCCCACAGGGGTAAGTATGGAGGGGGGGGGGGGGGGGGAAGAGGGGAAGGTGTATGTTGTTCACACAAACCAATCCAATATACACTTATTGGGATTCAGCCAGCCGGAACATCCGCCGGCTGGCCGAAGACCCAAACAAAGCCAGATCTGCTTTGTCCGGGTCTCGGCTCTGGTAACCCGGAAACGTTGTCACGACATCACTTCACGGATTACTGGCATCCTAAAGGTGGCAGTTTTAAAAAATAGAAAGTATTCAAAAAGGCCGATCTTGACGCTTTGAATACTTTCAAGTGCAGAGAAGGGGTTTGGGGTCTTATAGACCCCTAGATGCCTCCATAAAGAGTACCTGTCACAAAGGATGTTTACATTTCTTGCCACAGCAATAACTGATAAAAATGTTTTTTTTTTTTTTTAAAGGACAGTGTAAAAATAAAAAGCTTTAAATCTACAGAATATCGGAACCTGATATCGGTTATCGGCCTAAAAATCGGTATAGGCCCTGACAAAAGATCGGTCGACCCCCTAACGAGAAGAGGAGGTTCGGGGCTGCTCTGTGCAAAACCACTGCACAGAGCAGGTAAGTATAACAGGTTTGTTATTTTAAAACACAAACATAGCCTGTTAATATCACTTTAAGGTAGAGGTGCACCGAAATGAAAATTTTTATGCCAAAATCGAAAACGCAGGATGCAATTAAAATTTTTTTTTTTTTTAATATATAATTGTATTCGACGTTTTAATTCTTATCAAGAATTTAAATGTGAAATTGTCAACCATTATTGGCACCTTTTAGCACAAGTAAAAAGCATCCTTTGTATGTCTTCATACTGGTCCGTTGTGCTTCTGTTTGGTGTTAAAAATCTTGCTTGCTGCATTTTTGGGCCAGTTAAGAAAACCCACACCAAAAACACACCTTTTTAAAAATGCATCAATAATGCACCCATGATACGTTTTTGAGTCACATGACCTAAACACGCACCATAAGCACCTTAAAATCGTGGCAAAATGCCAAAAACACCATTTTCAGCCAATATATTTCGGTGCTTCTCTACTTTAACCACTTCCCGCCCGCCCTATAGCGGATTGACGTCCGGGAAGTGGTTCTGTTATCCTGACCGGGCGTCATATGACGTCCAGCAGGATAACATGCTGCAGCGCGCCCCCGGGGGCGCGCATCGCGGCGATCGGTGGAGTGGTGTGTCAACTTGACACACCGCTCCACCGATCTTGGTAAAGAGCCTCCGGCGGAGGCTCTTTACCACGTGATCAGCCGTGTCCAATCACGGCTGATCACGCTGTCAATGGGAAGAGCCATTAATCGGCTCTTCCTCACTCGCGTCTGACAGACGTGAGTAGAGGAGAGCCGATCGGCGGCTCTCCTGGCAGGGGAGGTCTGCGCTGATTGTTTATCAGCGCAGCCCCCCCTCAGATCACCACACTGGACCACCAGGGAAGGGGCAACATGTGGATGGCCAGGTATGTACCCCATCGCCATCCACATGTGCCCAGTCTGTGCCCACAAATGGGCACTGATTGGCAACATTATGTCCCAGATCTGCCCAGCAATGACCCCAATGTTTTATCAGTGCCCCCTGTCAGTGCCCATCGGTGCCCCCTGTCATTGCCCATCGGTGCCCACCTTTCAGTGCCCATCAGTGCCACCCATGAGTACCAATCAATGCCGCCTATGAGTGCCCATCGGTGCCACCTATGAGTGCCCATCAGTGCCGCATACCAGTGCCACCTCATCGGTGCCCATCAGTGCCGCCATATCAGTGCCCGTCAGTGCAGCCATATCAGTGCCCATCATTGAAGGAGAAAACGTACTTATTTACAAAAAATTTTAACAGAAACAAAGAAAAACTTGCTTTTTTTCGAAATTTTCGGTCTTTTTTTATTTGTTGCGCAAAAAATAAAAACCGCAGAGGTGATCAAATACCACCAAAAGAAAGCTATTTGTGGGAACAAAATGATAAAAAATTTGTTTGGGTACAGTGTAGCATGACCGCGCAATTGTCATTCAAATTGCGACAGCACTGAAAGGTGAAAATCGGCCTGGGCGGGAAGGTGTTTAAGTGCCTGGTATTGAAGTGGTTAAGGTTTGATACAAACTATCCTTTCCTAACATACTTACAATGGCCAGCCTTTCATGCCGATTCTAGCGTGTACTTCTCAAGCCCTGAAGAAGAGGGAGGGGTCCTTCCCAGAAACGCGTTGGCTGTATTTGATGCTCTTAAATAAACATAAAAAGACAAAACAAAAAAAAAAAGGCCCTGAAGTGATCTGGGTGCTCTTCAGTTCCCACCTGCAGTAATTGCCAATCCATTACCAAAACTCTCTTAAAAATCACTTTATTGACATATGTAAAGTTCACATAATTCATGTACCACATGAGGAGAATATCGGACTGTAACATCTGGCTTTACATATTGTTTTTGATAAATAATCTCTGAATTCACATAAAAAAAAAAATTAAATTAAACCAGTATTTCCTCAAAATCTTGTAACAGGCATTCAGTTTCAAAATATATATATATAGATATATATCTCTCTCTTTACTAGTGTCTGGCTTACAGTGACTGAGATTCAAATGAGGACGAGGCCGGGGGAAATGCATTGTCTGCCGGGCAGCGCTGTGCCAGGATCAGGTGTATTAAGGGTGAAAGTTTCCTGGAGTTTTTTTTGTTTTTTTTTAATGCAATAGGATACATTTAGAAACCATACTCGGGATAAAACAAAGAAATTTCTGCACTTTGTGTGTGTATTATATAAAAACAAAATGCATTCAGCAATTGATCTTGTAAAACTGTAAAGACGGCGTACTTGTGCGTTACACATAATATGCACTTGGGGGGGATGGGGGGGACGGACTAAACCTCACGGACAGGCCAGGTGCAGAAATTGTTCGGCTTTCAGCTTGCACAGTTTTAAATGTTCCCCCCAGTGTTGTATGAATGGATGAGGAATGAGTGTGTTCTCTGAGGAAATGCAACGTTGGGCCATACACACTGTAAAGCAATCCCACCTCCAGCACTGCGCTCTTCATCTTCATTAGAGAGCAAGTGGGCACTCAGAGTATAGGAAGCATACTGCCAGAGTACAAGTCCACCCCCATAAAGCTGAACTTCGGGGAGGGTAAAAAAAAAATGTACCCTTGCAGTGGGTTCCCCCTCTTCATTGTAAGGGTGATCTGCTCATTTTTCCTAGGGGCAGTGATGGTGAACCTTGGCACCACATTTCCCATGATGCTCAACTACACTGCAGAGGGCATGAGCATCATGGGAAATGTAGTTCCAAAATATCTGGGGTGCCAAGGTTTGCCAGCACTGGCCAAGAGGATGATGAATAAGGTGATAAAGTTATCTTAGGACGCTTTCACACTACTCCCATTGCGCTTAATGGTATTGCTGAGTATACCTTACCACATGTAGTTGGTAGGCTTTCAAACAGCTTCAAATAGTGCTGTAGTCCTTGTTTTAAAGGGACAATCAGCACCCCCAAAAGGGTGCATTAAACACACAACACCCCCCAAAACAGGAGGGGAAGAGTGCTTTAAATGCTTCTACAAAGATGGTAAAACTGGTCTTTTGTACTCACAGTAAAATCCTACTCTACCTCCAGGAGGATAGGATACCAACAAATTGTAGGGTAG
This sequence comes from Lithobates septentrionalis, assembly GCA_037952835.1. Taxonomy (NCBI): domain Eukaryota; kingdom Metazoa; phylum Chordata; class Amphibia; order Anura; family Ranidae; genus Lithobates; species Lithobates septentrionalis. Next base: position 57,167 of record JBBDGP010002412.1, read on the forward strand.
CCCAGGATAAACCCTCCTACATGCATCAATTCCATAGCAAAGCAGTACCAAGAGCTTGACCATCCACACAGGGGGGGACCTGTGTCCTCCAATAGGACTCCGAGTACAAAATCCATTTTCTTTCTTGTCCGATGATGGACAAGAGAAGTCTTTAACCTTCAGAAAGTCCAGTTCAGCTGCGAGGGTGAGCAACACACCAAACAATAACTAACAGGCCCAAGACTAACAACAGAAAACTTGGAACTGTCTGCAGCTCAAAGGGCTGCCTGAGGCTGAAATGTCCACCTGGTAGAACTTAGAGAATGTGTGAACAGAAGACCAGATGGCAATCTTGCAAGTCTGGGGAATCAGTTGCCCAATGCCATAAAGCACTAACAGCCCTAGCAGAGTGTGCCTTGACAGGGAAGGGTGGAGCTCGATCTTTGAGACCTATAAGCCTGAATAATGGTCTGCCTGAGCCACCTTAGACATGGTGGAACAAGAACCTGGTGAAGCCTTCCAGGGTCTATTCATGATCACAAAAAGGGAATCTGTCTTCCTGGGGGGGGGGGGGGGGGAAGGAGTAGCTGAGAGATTCTCAAAACTTGAACCACATCCAGAAAAAGAAGGAAAACTTCCTTTGGATGAGCCAGAAGGACAGGGAAGTGATGTTCTAGTTGAGGTGAAAGGCAGACCAACATCAATGTGTTCCCTCGCAAGACCAAAATGGGTTCTTGGAAAGCTAAAGCCTCCTGGTACAAGACATTAGCTTTCACAGAGGTGAAGGCTACAAGGAAAACCACCTTGTTGGTGGAAGTAGAGAGGAACGGGATGACAAATCAGTACTTAGGACAGATGTTCCTGACGATCCGCCCGGTTATCAGTTGGATCTTCTAAAGACTGGATCCGGCCATGTCTCGTCTTAACAAGGCACTTGCAATACTGGTGGAAGATAACACTTCTGTAGGAGCAGACCGTTTCCGAACGAAATTTCCCACAAAATGGATACATCAACAAGCGCTTGGAGGGAGCAAAGAAGTTATCAGGGTGCTACTAATCGCCTAAACAAAAAAAGTAGGAAAAGCAGGTGCAAATGAGTACAAGACTAGAAGCAGTACTAGTAGACCAAACAGGTTGAGCCTCTAGTTTCAGAGTGGTGCACACTGCATCATTAGGAGCTGTCACAGTCTCCTATAAGTTGGGCGTAAGAGCAGGATGACTGCGAATCCTCAAGGGTAACCACCTGATCTGTCAAGGACTTAAGCAACTCAATGGCTCAGAAGCTGCAAGGGCAGAATCTGCTGCAGAGGATGCTGAAGCACGCTTGTAGTCTCTGCGATCCAAGTCAGCAAATAACTGGGTAATTTGTGTCAAAAACTCTTGCATACCTATGGCTAAGACCTCAGCCAAAAGGGCAGAGGACCCGGAAAAACCCGGGCGGAGCTGCAGAGGACTCTGAAGATGCAAGACATTCTAACAGCAGATGATAGCATGACTCCAGGCTGCAGACATTGGCACCGTTAGTAGTCATGATAAAGTTAGTAGATGGTACAGCAGGGACTGCATCTGCACTACCCTCTTACCTGTGCCAAGATTTGGACATGTTTCAGGTGTAGTAAGGCAATATAAAGGCTTCAAAAGACCCATCAAATCTGGAGAGCTGATAGCAGGTGAAGTTTGGATGACCAGACACAGCCAAAGTCACTGTAGGCAGGCAGCATGAACGGATCAAAGTTCCACGTTGCTCCTTGAAGCAACAGTAGAGAGATGTTTCCTCTATACTGTATGGCGGGAGAGCATTTGTGACATTTGACCCAGCAATGTCAGCCTCAGCTGCTTTCACAGCAAAAAAAGTCAGAAAAAGGAAATAATGTCACTCTATAAATGTTGTATTTTCCGGTGCTCAACCTGACTGGCCTACTCAGTGCGAGTCTTCAGAGACAGGAAAAACGAGACGGTGCCCGCAGCTTCGGACCTGGAAACCGTTCTGCATCTAACTTTTACCAGAACTGGAAAGAACATGGAATCCTAGTGCTCCCCGTTCAGTCAATGTTCAGACACGCAGGGTCCAGGTGGAGTACTCCAAAAGCAAGGCTGAGGACGACCACACCAGAAAGCTGCCGATTGGTAAGGAAATCCCTCAACAGCAATGTAGAGAAGAACTTTGATTGATGTAAACATTTTGAAAAAGAAGAAAGTGCTAGCAAAATGTGAGGTTACTCTTTACAGCAGCGGACGGTAAGAAAACACATCCGTCCTACTAGGACACGAGTAGAAAGAAATAAAACGAGACATACTGGTAGTTGTAGAAGCCATCCTGGGCTGGCCCACCGTTTTTGTTTGCCAACGCCCAATCCTCATGTAGGTAGCAGTGAAACCTGAAGGCTAAAGACTTCCTGTGTTCCTCAATGGACAAGAAAGTGGGACCTATGAGAGTTGAAGCCCATATCTACATGTATGTGCTGCCCTATCAGACTCAGATGACTGAAGGATACTGACCATAGGAATGCCCAGGAAAAGATTCTGGACTGGTTAGCTTTTGCAATGTATTGGGCAGCCAGAAATTCAGACTGGTCCCTGTTGCGGGGTTTGTATCTTTGTGTATGGCTTTCTGTGACCTCATAGACCCCAACCCAATTCTGCCTGCACTTGGTCTGCGTACATTCAGCAAGAAACACTAAAACCACTGGCTAGCCGGCTCACCATGTTCAGACAGAAAATATAAAGAAATGTGCCATCATCCAGGGCCCCCTGTGATCAGTGAAATACAACCGTAAGGATGAGGTTTGATTGGTGTTGCCACCATTGCTCTGCGCATGACACCAGGTCTGATCTCCTCTCACAGAGCTCGGGGGATTATGGTGAAAGGGACTATCGGACTGCTGGCCTCCAGTTCCAGGGCTGTCAGAAAGCATTCAGTTGCGGAATCGTCGTTCCCCTGAGCCTGGAGCACCTCGCCCAGGCTGTTCCACACTTCATGGGCCGTGGAGTTCACCTGGACTGCATCTCTCAGGATCTTCTCTGCCAGGCTAAACCGGCCCAGGTGGTGGAGGATGAGACTCTGTAAGAGAGGAGGGAAAAAAAAAATCCTGAGTACATGGACGATATACAATGGATTAGCAAAACGTTTGTGGAAATCAGACCTTCACACATAGGCAATAATGACAGAAATAAACGCTTCAACCCATAGCTGAGGTATAGTCCAATTTGCCTCAATAGCAAATCAAAAATAAACCTTTCAAGAACCCCATGTCACCTCAGTGATCTCACCAGCAGAACATAAAGAATTTCAGTGATGTCACAGGTGCACCAGACAGAACAATACAGTGATGTCACAGGTGCACCAGACAGAACAATACAGTGATGTCACAGGTGCACCAGACAACAATACAGTGATGTCACAGGTGCACCAGACAGAACAATACAGTGATGTCACAGGTGCACCAGACAGAACAATACAGTGATGTCACAGGTGCACCAGACAACAATACAGTGATGTCACAGGTGCACCAGACAGAACAATACAGTGATGTCACAGGTGCACCAGACAGAACAATACAGTGATGTCACAGGTGCACCAGACAACAATACAGTGATGTCACAGGTGCACCAGACAGAACAATACAGTGATGTCACAGGTGCACCAGACAGAACAATACAGTGATGTCACAGGTGCACCAGACAACAATACAGTGATGTCACAGGTGCACCAGACAAACAGTACAGTGATGTCACAGGTGCACCAGACAGAACAATACAGTGATGTCACAGGTGCACCAGACAGAACAATACAGTGATGTCACAGGTGCACCAGACAGAACAATACAGTGATGTCACAGGTGCACCAGACAAACAGTACAGTGATGTCACAGGTGCACCAGACAGAACAATACAGTGATGTCACAGGTGCACCAGACAGAACAATACAGTGATGTCACAGGTGCACCAGACAACAATACAGTGATGTCACAGGTGCACCAGACAACAATACAGTGATGTCACAGGTGCACCAGACAGAACAATACAGTGATGTCACAGGTGCACCAGACAGAACAATACAGTGATGTCACAGGTGCACCAGACAACAATACAGTGATGTCACAGGTGCACCAGACAGAACAATACAGTGATGTCACAGGTGCACCAGACAGAACAATACAGTGATGTCACAGGTGCACCAGACAACAATACAGTGATGTCACAGGTGCACCAGACAGAACAATACAGTGATGTCACAGGTGCACCAGACAGAACAATACAGTGATGTCACAGGTGCACCAGACAACAATACAGTGATGTCACAGGTGCACCAGACAGAACAATACAGTGATGTCACAGGTGCACCAGACAGAACAATACAGTGATGTCACAGGTGCACCAGACAACAATACAGTGATGTCACAGGTGCACCAGACAAACAGTACAGTGATGTCACAGGTGCACCAGACAGAACAATACAGTGATGTCACAGGTGCACCAGACAGAACAATACAGTGATGTCACAGGTGCACCAGACAGAACAATACAGTGATGTCACAGGTGCACCAGACAAACAGTACAGTGATGTCACAGGTGCACCAGACAGAACAATACAGTGATGTCACAGGTGCACCAGACAGAACAATACAGTGATGTCACAGGTGCACCAGACAACAATACAGTGATGTCACAGGTGCACCAGACAACAATACAGTGATGTCACAGGTGCACCAGACAGAACAATACAGTGATGTCACAGGTGCACCAGACAGAACAATACAGTGATGTCACAGGTGCACCAGACAACAATACAGTGATGTCACTGGTGCACCAGACAAACAGTACAGTGATGTCACAGGTGCACCAAACAGTGCAGTGATGTCACAGGTGCACCAAACAGTGCAGTGATGTCACAGGTGCACCAAACAGTGCAGTGATGTCACAGGTGCACCAAACAGTGCAGTGATGTCACAGGTGCACCAAACAGTGCAGTGATGTCACAGGTGCACCAAACAGTGCAGTGATGTCACAGGTGCACCAAACAGTGCAGTGATGTCACAGGTGCACCAGACAACAGTACAGTGATGTCACAGGTGCACCAGACAACAGTACAGTGATGTCACAGGTGCAACAGACAATAGTAGTGATGTCACAGGTGCACCAGACAGTATTTCAGTGATGTCACCAGTGAATACACTTTTCTGTTGGCTCCACTTTCCGTCTTGTCCATTTCACAGGGTATATAGACCAGTGTTTCTCGACCTTTTTTCAGTCAAGGCACCCTTTTAAATTATGCACAATCTCCAGGCAACCCCATTCTAAAATGTAATCGTTTTGTAAAACGCAACAACAGCCACACACGTAGGACACCCGACAGAGGAGATTTATTCTTCCAAATTAAATACACTTTTGCACGCTGGTACTCACTAGTATTCCAATGTTTCTCTTCTCTCTCACTCAGCTAATACAACCCCAGTGCTGCTGGAGAGGGGCAAAGATGCTTTGCAGGCGTCCAGCGTCCTCATCAACCAATGACATCATAGGACGCCAGCACCTAGAAGGTTGTAATGCTTCCCAATGAAAACCCGCGGCTTTGTCTAACTAAAAGGCAGGCTTGATTCACTCTCTGGCTTGTATAACATTTTTGGGCAATATTTAGGCATTTTGGCAAAGCACCCCTGAAGAAACCTGAAGGCACCCTGGTTGAAAAAGGTCGATATAGAGAATCATTCAAGGTCTGTCCATGCAGAATGCACTAAATTTTCTATTACTCTGCACAAAGCTATAAATTCATATGATAGAAATGCGATGGTTTATTTGATGCAAAAAGAAGTGCAGCAATGGCAAAGGCCACACTGGAAATGAACGGATTAAAAAAAAACAAAAAACCCTTGGTTAATATTAGGGAAAATAGCAATGCACAGTTTGCAAAAGCCAATAACCCGTCCAATGCGCAGAGATCTATCACTGTCCTAATCTGAGTGGGGTGTCCGTACCCTCCAGGCCTCGGGGACAAAGTCCTTCTGCAACATCATAAGACATCACAGAATATTAGAATTGATGCTTATAATAAGATGAAAGGAGAAGAACGGATCATCCACAGACATGTTTACTGAAATGCTTATTAAGCTCATTCTTCAGGAATAATCTATTTATTCCACAGCGGTGGCGGCTTTCCTTCCCTCACCATCAATGTCCCATCTCCCCCACAACAGACAGATATCCGCCAACTCACAATGGTCAGACCGAGAGATCGGACATCTATTGATAGAGTCATCGGAATAACCGTCATGAGTATAATCAACAGAGGGGCAAATATCTGCTGTGCATGGAGAAAAGATCACCATCCATATAGGAAGGGGATCTTTACAGTCAGAGCAGTTGTGGTATAGAAAATGCTATCATATGACAATATTGTACAGGATCATTAAAAAAAAAAAAAGAAAAAAAAAGACAGTTCTTTTTCTAAAACACATTATGTATTATTAACCCCCTTCCTGCCCCTCCAGCGTTCTTTTAAATAGTTCAGAATGAGTGGGGAGGATTGGCGAACATGTGACCACACAGTGGTCACGTGACTGGAAGCCGATCTCGTGGGCTACCGATTTTGTGCCGAACTGAGGGTCGTCTGCGGCAGCTCGGTCTTTGGGAGCACAAACAATGGCTGCCCTGCAACGCGTGTGTCGTGTGTGGATGTTAAAGCACAACTTCACCCCTGAAGGGGAGTTTTGGGGGGAGGGGAGGGGATGGGGATGGGGATGGGATGGGGAGGGGAGGGGGAGGGGTGGGGAAGGGGAGGGGAGGGGGAGGGGAAGGGGTGGGGAGGGGAGGGGGAGGGGAAGGGGAAGGGGTGGGGAGGGGAAGGGGTGGGGAAGAGGAGGGGATGGGAAGGGGATGGGGATGGGGAGGGGATGGGGATGGGGAGGGGATGGGGAGGGGATGGGGAGGGGGATGGGGATGGGGATGGGGATGGGGATGGGGATGGGGAGGGGGATGGGGATGGGGAGGGGGATGGGGATGGGGAGGGGGATGGGGATGGGGAGGGGGATGGGGAGGGGATAGTATTTTTTTTAAATAATTTTTTTTACAATTTAACCTTTATTATTTTTATTTACCAGCCCTGTTGTGGGGGAGGGGGGGGGGGGGGCTTTGGTGAGATATCAAGGGTCTAAACCAAGGGTCTTCAAACCATGGCCCTCCAGTTGTTCAAGAACTACAATTCCCATCATGCCTAGCCATGTCTGTGAATGTCAGAGTTTTACAATGCCTCATGGGATGTGTAGTTCTGCAACAGCTGGAGGGCCGTAGTTTGAGGATCCCTGATCTAAACAGACCCCCTGACATCTCCCCTTTGAGACAGGGAAATTATCCCATACAATGTTGTCATATAATGGCAGTTTCTATACCATGACTGCTGACTGTAAAAAACCCCACCCTCGTTTACTGTTGCACATTTTATGAAGTCGTAAAGGGGTTAACTAGCTTCAAAAGTGCAGAGGTGACATTATGACTTTAATAGAACATGATGTTTCCTTTAAAGAGGAGAGGTGAAGACCCCACCCCCCCGGATGATGGTGCAGCCAGAAGCTCCCCGTCCGGTTGGTTCAGTGAGGGATTTTAGGTCAGTTGCCGGAGATGGAGTAATGTAGCCTGCAGCTATGAGCCTTTGTCTAAAGCTTTTTAGTGCGCTCCATATCCCCGGCCTGCAATGCTTTCCATGCCGGGGCTTCACAAAAGAGCCAGAGAGATACAATGACAAGACAGGAGGGGCGGCAATGCTTCATATAAAGGGTGACCCCGGAGAGGAGGCCTCTGTCTGCCTTATTTACATACACACCCTGCTGAAGGGCCAGAAGAGATTACATGGGAATAGATCAGTAATCATGTGCACAGGACAGAAAATCAGAACCACCAATAACAATGATTTACTAATGGGCATCTGGTCCTTATATTAAAGCAGCGGCACTTTCATTGTGTCTCTGTAGCTGAGGCACATAATCCGCAGGGAAGTCAGACACAAAGCATTGGTACCCGCTTGCCGACTGCTAGTAGTACATGTACTGCTGGCAGGCAGCTCCCCCGGCACCACGATGTACCCATAACATCACAGTGCACCCCCCCCTGGTTTAGAGTCGGGCATGTGCGTGCTCCTGGCTAATCTGTGTTGCGATTGTACAGAGCACCAGTTTGTCAGCAGGTTACAGCCAATGATTTTGGCTGCATACCTGCTGATTGGCTGTGTAACAAAAAAAAAAAAAAACACACAGGGGTTTATTTACTAAAGCTGGAGAGTGCAAAATCAGGCTCACTTCTGCATAGAAACCAATCAGCTTCCAGGTTTTATTGCCAAAGCTCAATTGAACAAGCTGAGGCTAGATGCCGATTGGCTGTCATGCACAGCTGCGCCATATTCTGAGTGCACCTGCCTTAGTAAATCTACCCCATAGAATCAGGCTGGGTTTCTCCCTGCTATCAGTCACCTTTCAGAACTGACAGCAAGGAGAGACTACAGCCAGATCTGTAACCCCTTGAAGCGGAAGTAAAGTGCGTTATAAAATTAGTTTTTTTAGGGCCCCATAATGTGCTGGTATGCAGAGCATATTCGTACATTATGGTAGAATTACCTGTCATATGGTGTCCTCCAGCGCTGTGGTGGGATCGATCCGCTGGGACCCTGGTGCTTCCATCTTTGCCCGGTCTTCCTCCCGTGCTTTCGGCCATTTGATAGGCCAGGCCGCGATGACGTCACAGGAGTCACATCGCCTGCGGCACGGATCGGGGGCGGTAAATGTTCGCTAAGCTGCGCATGTGCTGCTCAGTGAACATGACAGATGACAGGCAGAAGGATGCATTTATGGCAGAAGAGACCAATAGGGTCTCTTCTGTCAATAAAGTGGAAGTCCATGCTAAAACTAAAATCCCTGCATCTATAGATAACAGCATTCTAACACTAACCCTCTCTAGCCCTGAAAAGTAAAAATCTGAATACATACCTTTTCTACAGGCGATCCGATCCGATCTCCAGCGGCGAAAGCTCTGCAGAGGAAATGACCGACAACGGCTTTGAGATGAATGGGAATGACGTCACCCATAGAGTTACTATAAGGGGATTCCGTTGACAGACGTGTCCTCTGCACCCGCCTCCACAGCGAAGCAGCGGCTGACAGCTCAGCGTGGGATTGGAGCTTCCGCCGATGGAGATCTGGTCGAATCGCCTGCAGAAAAGGTATGTATACAGATTTTTTTCTTTTTCAGGGCTAGATAAGTTAGTGTAAAACCTCATACACACGATCGGACTTCAAACAAACTTTTCCGTGGATTTCTGTTTAAAGGGCGTTGGCCGTGAACTTGGTATGCATACACACGGCAGGACTTTTTCAGCAAACTTTCACCAAATCATGTGTTTTTTTTCGGCTCATTACCGCCACCCTTTGGACAACGTCTGTATTGTTGTCTGATCTTTTGCATTGGTTCCGAGCATGCGTGTTTGTACTTGGACTAAAGTCCGATGGTTTTGTGTACACACGATCGGACTAGCCGACGTAGGACTTTTGTTGCAGGAAAGTTTGTCTGTTCGCACAGCCAACATTTGTCCGATGAAAACCGAAAAAGTTTGTCTGATGTAGTAGACACACAGTCGGATGTTGCCTTTAAACAGCTAATTTGCATGTTTGTTGCCAAAAAAGTCCGATCGTGTGTATGGGGCTTCAGAATGTTGGTGTCTATAGATGCCTGTCAGCCATTTGTTTACAATCTTTACTTCTGCTACTGCTATAGGGCGGCCATTGTGTGATATGTGATTCTGCACTTCTGCCTAGGGGTGCTGTGATTAGTCACAACAGAAGCTGATCAGCAGGTGCCGGCCTATGGATGTCCACTGGTACCCACCGATCGTTGGAAAGAGAAGCAGGACAGAGCTCTGCCTATGTAAACAAGGCAGAGCTCTGTTTTGACAGCGGGGATTTGATGGATTTTGTGTCCCTGGAAAGCAAGGAATAAAATCCAGCTCATTCCTTAGTAAAAGCACATCACAAAGTACACAAAAACACTGGTTAGGCACACATTTAAACCCTTGATAATCCTAGATGTTTAACCCCCTTCCCATCCAGTGCCATTAGTACAGTGACAGTGCATATTCTTTAGCACGGATCACTGTATTAGTGTCACTGGTCCCCAAAAAAGTGTCAGATTGGCCGCTGCAATGCATGTTCTATGACAGCGCAATTGTCAGTTAAAGTAGCGCAGTGCTGAATAACAAAAAATGCTCAGGCACAAAATCCGCAGTGGAGTCAGACACAAAGCATTGGTACCCGCTTGCCGACTGCTAGTAGTACATGTATTGCTGGCAGGCGGCTCACCCAGGCCCCACCATGTACCCATAACATCGTAGTGAACCCCCCCGGGTTTAGTGTCGGGCATGTGTGGTCATGAAGGGGGTAAAACCTTCCGGAGCTCAAGTGGTTAAAACTGAAGCGTGTTTTCGGTGGCGTTGACCATTAACCACTTCTCACCCAACAGTGTCCCTTTAAATAGTTTGATATGCTTGGGGGCAGGAAGGACGATCACGTGACTGCTGTCACAGTGGTCACATGATCTGAGGTCGGTTATAGAGGCTACCTCCTGGGCCGAGAGTGGTCTTGATGCTGAGGGTGCACAGTGAGCACTCTCAGCACACAAGTAATGGCCGATCAGGGACACATATGCGCAGTGTGTCCGCATTAAAGCCCACCCTTTTGCCACCGCACATATGTATTGAGCAGTTGTAAAGGGATTAGCGTATTTCATTTGCAAGCTTGGGTTATGTTATACATACATACTACTATTAGAATGAATACTACAAACATTTTCCCGTATGTGGCAGGGGACAATGCTGATAGGCCCACCAATCTGGGCACCTAAGGGGGAATCCCGCTGGCTCAGATCTTGAAAGCGAACATACAGCAAGTATGTGAAAGTCAAGTAGAAAAATACTTTTGGTAATGTTGAATGACGACTTGATTTAAACGCACTACAGATCCCCTAAATTTGATAAATATGTCCCCCCGTCACATCACAGGTCCCCCCGTCACATCACAGGTCCCCCCGTCACATCACAGGTCCCCCCGTCACATCACAGGTCCCCCCGTCACATCACAGGTCCCCCCGTCACATCACAGGTCCCCCCGTCACATCACAGGTCCCCCCGTCACATCACAGGTCCCCCGTCACATCACATGTCCTCCGTCACATCAGCAGTCCCCACCATATCATAGGTTCCCTCCCATTATATCAGAGGTCCCCACCCACATCACATGTCCCAATCACCTCAGAGGCCCCCCCATCCATCCCGTCAGAGGCCCCCCCATCCATCCCGTCAGAGGCCCCCCCATCCATCCCGTCAGAGGACCCCCCATCCATCCCGTCAGAGGCCCCCCCATCCATCCCGTCAGAGGACCCCCCATCCATCCCGTCAGAGGACCCCCCATCCATCCCGTCAGAGGCCCCCCCATCCATCCCGTCAGAGGCCCCCCCATCCATCCCGTCAGAGGCCCCCCCATCCATCCCGTCAGAGGCCCCCCCATCCATCCCGTCAGAGGCCCCCCCATCCATCCCGTCAGAGGCCCCCCCTTCCATCCCGTCAGAGGCCCCCCCATCCATCCCGTCAGAGGCCCTCCCATCCATCACATCAGAGGCCCTCCCATCCATCACATCAGAGGCCCTCCCATCCATCACATCAGAGGCCCTCCCATCCATCACATCAGAGGTCCTCCCATCCATCACATCAGAGGTCCTCCCATCCGAGTTCCTCCCATCCATCACATCAGAGGTCCTCCCATCCATCACATCAGAGGCCCTCCCATCCATCACATCAGAGGCCCTCCCATCCATCACATCAGAGGTCCTCCCATCCATCACATCAGAGGTCCTCCCATCCGAGTTCCTCCCATCCATCACATCAGAGGTCCTCCCATCCATCACATCAGAGGTCCTCAAATCCATCACATCAGAGGTCCTCCCATCCATCACATCAGAGGTCCTCCCATCCATCACATCAGAGGTCCTCCCATCCATCACATCAGAGGTCCTCCCATCCACCACAACAGAGGTCCTCCCATCCACCACAACAGAGGTCCTCCCATCCATCACATCAGAGGTCCTCCCATCCATCACATCAGAGGTCCTCCCATCCATCACATCAGAGGTCCTCCCATCCATCACATCAGAGGTCCTCCCATCCATCACATCAGAGGTCCTCCCATCCATCACATCAGAGGTTCTCCCATCCATCACATCAGAGGCCCTCCCATCCATCACATCAGAGGTCCTCCCATCCATCACATCAGAGGCCCTCCCATCCATCACATCAGAGGTCCTCCCATCCATCACATCAGAGGACCTCCCATCCATCACATCAGAGGTCCTCCCATCCATCACACCAGAGGACCTCCCATCCATCACATCAGAGGTCCTCCCATCCATCACATTAGAGGACCTCCCATCCATCACATCAGAGGTCCTCCCATCCATCACATCAGAGGACCTCCCATCCATCACACCAGAGGTCCTCCCATCCATCACACCAGAGGACCTCCCATCCATCACATCAGAGGTCCTCCCATCCATCACATCAGAGGTCCTCCCATCCATCACATCAGAGGCCCTCCCATCCATCACATCAGAGGTCCTCCCATCCATCACAACAGAGGTCCTCCCATCCATCACATCAGAGGTCCTCCCATCCATCACATCAGAGGTCCTCCCATCCATCACATCAGAGGTCCTCCCATCCATCACATCAGAGGTTCTCCCATCCATCACATCAGAGGCCCTCCCATCCATCACATCAGAGGTCCTCCCATCCGAGTTCCTCTCATCCATCACATCAGAGGTCCTCCCATCCATCACATCAGAGGTCCTCCCATCCATCACATCAGAGGTCCTCCCATCCATCACATCAGAGGACCTCCCATCCATCACATCAGAGGACCTCCCATCCATCACATCAGAGGTCTTCCCATCCATCACAACAGAGGTCCTCCCATCCATTACATCAGAGGACCTCCCATCCATCACATCAGAGGTCCTCCCATCCATCACATCAGAGGTCCTCCCATCCATCACATCAGAGGTCCTCCCATCCATCACAACAGAGGTCCTCCCATCCATCACATCAGAGGTCCTCCCATCCATCACATCAGAGGTCCTCCCATCCATCACATCAGAGGTCCTCCCATCCATCACATCAGAGGTTCTCCCATCCATCACATCAGAGGCCCTCCCATCCATCACATCAGAGGTCCTCCCATCCGAGTTCCTCTCATCCATCACATCAGAGGTCCTCCCATCCATCACATCAGAGGTCCTCCCATCCATCACATCAGAGGTCCTCCCATCCATCACATCAGAGGACCTCCCATCCATCACATCAGAGGACCTCCCATCCATCACATCAGAGGTCCTCCCATCCATCACAACAGAGGTCCTCCCATCCATTACATCAGAGGTCCTCCCATCCATCACATCAGAGGTCCTCCCATCCATCACATCAGAGGTCCTCCCATCCATCACATCAGAGGTCCTCCCATCCATCACATCAGAGGTCCTCCCATCCATCACATCAGAGGTCCTCCCATCCATCACATCAGAGGACCTCCCATCCATCACATCAGAGGTCCTCCCATCCATCACACCAGAGGACCTCCCATCCATCACACCAGAGGACCTCCCATCCATCACATCAGAGGTCCTCCCATCCATCACATTAGAGGACCTACCATCCATCACATTAGAGGACCTACCATACATCACATCAGAGGACCTCCCATCCATCACATCAGAGGACCTCCCATCCATCACATCAAAGGTCCCCCCATCACATCAAAGGTCCCCCATCACATCAAAGGTCCCCCCATCACATCAAAGGTCCCCCATCACATCAAAGGTCCCCCCATCACATCAAAGGTCCCCCCATCACATCAAAGGTCCCCCCCATCACATCAAAGGTCCCCCCATCACATCAAAGGTCCCCCATCACATCAAAGGTCCCCCCATCACATCAAAGGTCCCCCCATCACATCAAAGGTCCCCCCATCACATCAAAGGTCCCCCCATCACATCAAAGGTCCCCCCATTACATTAGAATATCCCAATGGCAGAGTCCTCATATCACATCAGAGTCTCCCCATCATCAGAGTCTTCCTACCTTGAGATGTCAGAGGTCCCTCCATCACATCAGAGCCCAACCTTTTAGCTGCAGCACCGGGGCAGATGTCTGGAGGAGGCGCGCTTTTGTCCTCTCCAGAATGCTGGGGGTGGCCCTGCATGCTGCCTGCCCTAAATCCGCATCATGTGCTGCCATGGCTAGCCGCTACCACCATAGCAATGAATGATGCCATATGCCTTTCCCTAGAACTAGTCACTGGTTGTTATGGTGCTGGTGGCCAGCCCACCCAGAGCATAGCAACTCATGACGTTGATCGATGGCAAACTTGCTCTTGGAGAAAACACTGATCTACAGAATGTAATCATAGATAAGTTTGTGCTCTCACCAGTCTCTGCATGCTCTTCACATGGGTGGGGCTGATAGACAGGGCCTCTTCATACCATCTCTTGGCATCGTCAAGATTGCCTCGCAGCTCGGACACCTGACCTCTCATGTACAGCACATTGTGTGACATCGGGAACAGGTTAGCGGCTTCCTGGATACAGGCGGTGGCTTCTGATGGTTTTCCTATGCCGATGTATACCTCCGCTGTAATGGGATACAGAGAATTACAGGTTACAATGACATCTACAGTCACTAGAGCAGTTTTGGGTGGAGGAACTTGGATGACATAGATGAGAGAGTTTGGGGTGGAGGAACTTGACTGGCTTGCACAGAGTCCTGACCTCAACCCGATAGAACACCTTTGGATGAATTAAGAGTGGAGACTGAGCCAGGCCTTCTCGTCCACAATGGTCAAACATTCCCATAGACACACTCCTAAACCTTGTGGACAGCCTTCCCAGAGGAGATGAAGCTGTTATAGCTGCAAAGGGCGGGCCAACTCAATATTGAACCCTACGGACTAAGACTGGAATGCCATTAAAGTTCATGTGCGTTAAAAGGCAGCCGTCACAATACTTTTGGTAATATAGTGTATGTTTTAATGCACACTGCGTATACCAAAAACAACACACAATATTTACCACAATTTTTTGTATATTGTAAAAAATGATGTTACACCGAGTAAATGTATACCCAACATGTCATGCTTTAAAATTGCGCACGCTCGTGGAATGGCAATAAATTACGGTACTTAATCTCCATAGACGACGCTTTAAAAAAAAAAATCTTTACAGGTTACCCGTTTAGTGTTAAGAGGAGGTTTTGCTTTAGAACTACAAGTGTTGTTTGAACACTGTTTACATATGTGTTCGTGAGCCCAGAGGGATGGGGCCCTTATATTTTTCTTTTCTTCTTTATTTAACTTTTTTTTTTTTTTTTTTTACACTGTCCATTTTTTTTTCAATCACTTTTATTCCTATTACAAGGACTGGAACCATCCTTTGTAATAGAAATAAGGATGACAGGTCCTCTCAAAAAGACCCCAAACCTCTAATTTACCTTTAAAAGCAAAATAAATAAAACATGTTTTTGTAGCTTTTGCTTAAAAAAAAAAAAAAAAAAAAAGATTTACTAAGGCCTGGGAACCAGAAGGGACGTCAGATGTCGTTCTGGTCCTCCAAGGGCATAGAGACGAATGGCGGCCATCTTGGCTTCGCTTTTCTCTATGCCCAGCGAATGGCCACACCGGGCTTTACCGATCTGTTAGGTAAGCCTGGGAACAACCCTCCCGGTGCTTCTAAAAATGATCCTGCGGCGAATCTGCCCACGGGACCATAGTGAAAAAAAAATAAAAAATACCAGGGTTATGGCAGCAGCTAGCGCCGATATTTAACGTCAAAGTTTTTTTTTTTTTTTTTTTCTATTGGCTGGTTGGCAAGTAGTTAAAACCCCAATGTAAAAGTCTGTGAAAGCGCCAGTATAGTGGTATGTGTATTTTTCAGTTTAAAGATCTTATCTTTCTGTATACAAAAGTTTCATTGTATTTTAGTATAGTCTTACAAATTATAGAGAACAATAAAAAAAAAAATACAGCTTCAAATTAATGAGGTTTTTCAAACACAGGAGTGAGAGATGAGAGAGGGAGGGAGGGGGGAGAAAAAGCATAAAGATGGAGAAAAAGAGAGGGAAGGGAGGGGGGAGAGATATAGAAAGAAAATACAGACAGCTTGTGAAAGGATGGAGAGAGACGTGGGGGGCTCTGATCTCAGTGAATGAATTGGTGGACAGTGCGATCACCAGGCCTGTGCATCATCCACACAGATCAGGACGGGGTCTGCCATGCATCAGGTACCCAGCACACTAATTGGGATGTACAGACAGAGATGACATGTTCTGTACACCGGCTGGCATGGCACAGTGTCTATATATGGAGAGATCATCGCTGTGCCCGGGGGGGGGGGGTACACAATCAGAAGCGTCTCGGGCGGTGTGATGTCACACAATGCTGTCCTCGTTTAACCCTTCTCTGCAACTCCACCTCCTGCAAAGGAGCATATTTCATACCCATTACTGATGCCAGTGAAGCACAACGACCCGACCAATGAAATGCAAGACACAAATCAGAACAAATAATGGTCCCCCCCCCCCCCCACGCCAAATGGTCCAGGCTACAACGCTTACCATCCAACCTGCACTGCTGTAAAAAATTATGACCTCCATTAAGGAAAAGATGAACCCCCCCCCACGTGACACCCTCTGCTGGTACATTACAATAAAATAAAAAAATAATAGGGTGATATTTTTATTATATTCACTATTTATAATTTATTCTATCCACAATATATTATTTATATACATTTATATATTATTTATCCACTTCAAGGCCAGGCCATTTTTTGCTATTTGGCGCTGTGCTACTTTAATTGGCAATGGCGCGGTTATACAATTCTGTACCCAAAACGAAATTTATAGAATTTTTTTTTTTTTTTTTACACAAATAGAGCTTTCTTTTGGTGGTGTTTTGATCACCTCCTGGGTTTTTTTTATTCTTTATTATATAAACGGAAAAAGACCAATAATTAAAAAAAATATATATATTTTTTACTTTCTGCTATACAACTTATCCAATAAAAAAAAAAATGTAAAAAAATGAAATCTTGGTACACGTCTTTGGAAAACCAAAAATACCAATAAGCCTATATTGATTGGTTTGTGTGAAAGTTATAGTGTCTACAAAATTCGGTGTAGCCTGCAATTCTACTTTGACCCCTTGGCACCGGCCGTACGCAAACATGCAGCCTCTTAGCGCCGAGGGGCCGCATATTTGCAATAACTGCCCCCCAAGAGCGTGCGCCCCGCACAATTACTATCACTTTACCGAAAGCTCCCTGCGATTGGGAGTTTTCGGACCACATGACCGCAGTGACAGCCAATCACGTGATCTTAAGCCGCGCTCCGCCTCCCAGCATCATAAACCTCTTTGTAAAGGCAGAAGGTTTTTTATCTTAATGCATTCTATGCATTAAGATAAAAAAAAACACTTTTGTGTGTATCAGCCTCCCCGGCAACCCCCTAATTACTTACCTGAGCCCCTTCTCTCTCTAGCGATGTTCACGAATGTCTAAGCTGTCCGGGACACTCCTCCTGATTGGTTGAGACACAGCAGCAACGCCATTGGTTCCAGCGGCTGTCAATCAAAGTCAGTCAGCCATTCAGGGGAGAGAAGGGGTGGGTCCGGGTCAGGGCTTCATGTCTGAATGCACATACAGAGCTGTGACTCGGCTCCAGTGTCCCCATAGGAAGTTGCTGATTGTGGGGGCACTTGATAAGAAGGAGGGGCCAGGAGCAATAAAGAGGGACCCAAGAAGAGGAGTGTTCGGTGCAAAACCAACTGTACAGAGGAGGTACGTATAACATTTTTGTTGTGCGTTTTTTTTTAAACAAGATTTTACAATAACTTTAACCACTTGAAGATATTGTGCTTGCTACACAACATCCATAGTACACCCTGTCCTCATTCTGCACTGTTGCCCCCCTCTTCTGGCTTTTGCTAGCAATTCCCAGCTGTCAAAATGACAGCCAGGAGTTGCGGTGTAAATACAGCAGCTATTTACTTTTCTAGCAATTCCCAGCTGTCAAAATGACAGCCAGGAGTTGCGGTGTAAATACAGCAGCTATTTACAACAGTTGATGTAAAAAAAACTGACCTTCTGACACAGCACTTGGATCCGCCCCTTTCTCATGGGGCAGATCCAAGCGGAATCCGCCTACTCAGCGGGGGAATCTCTCCGTTGATCCCCACTGAACAGGCGGATTACAGGTCTGTGTCCGCTCAGCTATGCAGAGCGGACACGCGTACACCCTGCTCTCCTCTGAGGCAGTCGGATGTAAACTGACTATCACCGTATGTCTGTTTTCAGATTTTGTCGGATCGGATGCCAGGCGGGTGTCACCGGACACATGTTCCCTGAAATCCGCTGCCCCATAGAGGACGATGTGTGGTCCGATCGGGTCCGATCAGTCCACTGGTGTGAAAGGGGCCTAAAACCTGTTCATAGATAAGATAGATAGATAGACAAAGTAGCTGATTGATTCATCTGCAGATCAGAGTTTTATTGCTGCCTGTATCTCTGTTGGAGAGATCTGTTCTCTTTATTTGTCCTGTTGGCCAATGTCACAGAGAGAGAAAGGGAACGGAAAAAATAATTGAACTAAAAAGCACTTTCTATATTTGCCTGAAGCTCTGCTGTACAGTCACACTCGCATGCCGTGCATTAGGAAGGTCAATAATCCGCTCACTGTTCTGCATTGCTCAGTCATTAGTCACTTTGGGTGTTATTTTAACGTTCTCTTCGGAATGTGAGGCTGCCGTTTGTCTGAGCAACTGAAAGATATTTACTATGAATGTCATTACCTTCCCTTTATGTAACATCGGCCCACTTAAAACAGCACGGTGCCTACACATGCCTGCATACTGGTTCATATCGTCTTGTGGGCCCAGGCCCCCCTAGAACCCGGATCACATCACCTAAGATCCTCAACATTGCCTTTTCTCTAGCGGAGTGCAAGTGTTGAATATTTAAAGGCTAAGTTCACCTTTGGAACATGTTATACCCGACTCGTATTTAGAAAGTCGTTCCAGCACCCTCCCCCCCTCCTCACCCGTGACAGTGGACAAGGGTTCTTCACACCAGGAACACTGTCGTATTTAAATTTTGGTGCGGCTGTGCAGGGCCCTCCTGAACAGCTGCATCATTCAATCACAGGGGATCTGTGAATGAAGAAACTACAAGTCCCGCCTGCCACCATGGCAGACAGGCTTGTAGTTCTCTGTGGACTGGGAGGGCGCTGGTGAGCATCGTCCACAATCCACAGATCCTTCCTCCAGCTTTCCAACAGAAAGCCAATGCAGATATATGAGCAGAAAGCTGGAGGACGTGTCTGCAGGAGCCTGACGTTGAACCCGCAGACCACTGATCATGGGTGCAATGCCCTGCAGAAAAAAAAAAAATCACTACACATTTTATTTTTCCCTGCAAGAATAGGTGTATTTATCATTATTTTCCTGAAAGGGAAACTTATCCTTTTAACCGCTTGCTGCCCGCGCCATAGCCGAAAGACAACAGTGCAGGTCTCCAAAGCTGGGAGGGGCATACATGGACGTCCTCCCGTGAACACGCTGCCCGCAGGCCACGCTCTGTGATGAGCTGAGTCCTTTGGACTCAGCTCATCACAGATCCGGGTAAAGGGCCAATCACAGCGGCCCTTTACCACGTGATCAGCTATCAGCCAATGAGGATGTAAACACAAGGCGCTTATCGGCTTTTCCCTCCTCATGAGGAGAGAGCTGATAATCTGCTTGTGTTAGGGACATGTGCACCGATAATCAGGGCACTGATTACCAGTGCTGCCCACCAGTGCCACCAATCAGTGCCCACCAGTGCCACCAATCAGTGCCACCAACCAGTGCGCATCAGTGCCACCAACCAGTGCGCATCAGTGCCACCAACCAGTGCCAATCAGTGCGCATCAGTGCCACCAATCAGTGCCACCAATCAGTGCGCATCAGTGCCACCAACCAGTGCGCATCAGTGCCACCAACCTGTGCCTACCAGTGCCACCAACCTGTGCCTACCAGTGCCACCAACCTGTGCCTACCAGTGCCACCAACCAGTGCGCATCAGTGCCACCAACCAGTGCGCATCAGTGCCACCAACCAGTGTGCATCAGTGCCACCAACCAGTGCGCATCAGTGCCACCAACCAGTGCGCATCAGTGCCACCAACCAGTGCGCATCAGTGCCACCAACCAGTGCGCATCAGTGAAACCAACCAGTGCTGCCAATCAGTGCCTACCAGTGCCAATCAGTGCGCATCAGTGCCCCCAACCAGTGCGCATCAGTGCCCCTAACCAGTGCCACCAATCAGTGCGCATCAGTTCCCCCAACCAGTGCCAACAATCAGTGCGCATTAGTGCCCCCAACCAGTGCCACCAATCAGTGCGCATCAGTGCCCTCAACCAGTGCCAACAATCAGTGCGCATCAGTGCCCCCAATCAGTGCGCATCAGTGCCCCCAAACAGTGTGCATCAGTTCCCCCAACCAGTGCCACCAATCAGTGCGCATCAGTGCCACCAATCAGTGTGCATCACTGCCCCCAACCAGTGCCACCTATCAGCGTGCACCAGTGCCACCTATTAGTGTGCATCAGTGCCACCTATCAGCGCACATCAATGAAATTTTCAATCTTTAGTTTTTTATCAAAAAGTAAAAACCCCAGTGGTGATTAAATACAACCAAAAGAAAGCTCAATTTGAGTGGAAAAAAAGATCAAAAATGTCATGTGTGTAGAGTGTTGTATGACCGCGCAATCGTCATTCAAAGAGTGACAGCGCTGAAAATTGGTCTGGGCAGGAAGGGAGTAAAAGTGCCCAATAGGCAAGTGAATATTCTATAGAAGATTGCTAGAAGCCAGCGATCTCACCGATTTGTTTTAAAAAGTTTCTACAACTATGTTGTACTTACCTCCTCTGTGCAATCTTCTGGGGTCCCCTCCCAGCCCCGTCTCCCCCACCTCTTCTCCTTCTGCCACCATAGCAAACCAATTACTATGGTGGCAGATGTGTGGGCTCGATCCCGAGCCAGGCTTTGTGTGTCCATAGACACACACACCACATCCTGGCCCCACCTCCCGACTCATAGCATATGATTGGCAGCAACAGGAACCATTGGCAACCCTGGTGTTGCCTCAGTCCCCTGTGAGTAGAGGGAGAGGTGAGAGGAGAGATGCAGCCATGCACAGCGCTGCATGGATTGAGGAAGTATTACTCCAGGTAGTAAAATATTTTGCAGGGAACACATTAAAAGGTAAAAAAAAAACTTTTTAGCTTTAGAACCACTTTAGAAACAGCCGTTCAGTGGCGGTGCGTCCATAAAGGGCGCAGGAGCGCCGCACCCTCTCACCATAGATAGATTCATGCATTGCATGAATCTATCTATGGTTGCCGCCCTCTATTCAGGTGTCCGGCCCCTTGTCGGGTGCCAGGCACCTGAATTACAACGGCGGTTTTTTTAAAGCGCCTGATTAGAGCCGTGGGCTCTAAGAGGCGCCCTGATTAGAGCCGTAGGCTCTAATAGGCTTCCAAAATTTGCGGGTGCAAAGCTATGCATTGGTTGTTTACCAACGAATAAATCGCTTTCCTAACACTGACCCGCCTCTCAGGCAATCAGGTGCTTGGGTCTGGTTACCTGTCACCTGATTGGCTTAAACAACAGGCGCCGTGATTGGACGCCTGATAGAGAGGACTGCAGACATTGAGGAGCGTGGACGACGCCACCGTGACCCGCTGCGAGACAGGTAAGTCCAGACTCCCGGGCGATGCACACTGGCAGCAATTGATGGGGCACAGTAGCAGCAACTGATGGGCACACTGGCAGCAATTGATGGGTACAGTAGCTGCGTTTGGCACATTGGCGGCAAGTTATGGGTACAGTGGCTGCGTTTGGCACATTGGCGGCAAGTTATGGGTACAGTGGCTGCGTTTCATGGGCACAGTGGCTGCGCTTGATGGGCACAGTGGCTGCAACTGATGTTTTTTTTCCCCCAGTTTGTTTGCGCCCCCCTAAAAATTTTGAGCACCAGCCGCCACTGCAGCCGATCATGGAGCAGTTTTAAATAGCCATAAAATCGATCTGTTATAATGTGATCATTTTATCTTGTAATGCAACATGGAAATAAATTCTTTGAAAGATTTTCTCTGCAGTCTCATCCATTTCTTTCCTATATGTGACACCTGCAGTTTTCATATGTTGCACATTTGCAGGTTTTGTCATCCATTATAAGACTTTATGGCCATTGAGCTGTTCCTGCTATGGCTGCCCGAGTGCCACGTGCGCGAATGTGACAATCACGGAATGCAAATCAGAGAACGGTATCTGCTGATTAATCTGCTGATCTTGGAAAACATCGCTGCCAGCGTTTGGAGCTTGTTTTCGCTGTGCACGGTTTATCTGGTAACCCCAGGGTTATATGAATAATACATTCTGGCTAAGTCCCGGTAAGTAGGAAGTAAGGGGATCTGTTCACATTCAGAGTGACTGATCTTAACTTGTTATCTACACCACGCCGGCTGCAATCAGGGTGCCAGCGCGCTCATCACCTGCAGGGGGGAAAAAAAATAAAAAGATACAGCCAGCTTCACCGCTCAGCTAAACAATCAGATAACCGCCATTTAATCTAGGTATGTATTTATTAGAACGATCGTTATATGTGCATTTTAGATACAGATAATGCATCATTGCGTCACTGCCCCTTCGCCGTGTTCTGCACCTGCAGTGCTTAATGGCGATGTAGTCTGCGGGAAGAGTGAGGCAGGAAATGTGTACCGCTCAGGCTACAAGGATAAGCAATCCTGTGTCCACCACTGAGAGTGCAGGCCAGGGAAGGCGCTCGTCTCGGGTCCAAACAACAGGTTGAGCAAAGGACAGATCCCATAAAGCCACACATCAATACAAACCCGCTGGTATTAGAATGAATGGCAGTCTCAGCTTGGGCTCCAGCCAGGCTGCTCCCCCCAACGCGTTTCACTCTGCTCCTCGGAGCTCAAAGCGTTTAACCCAAAAAAAAAAAAATTGATTCCGTTTCTTTAAAGCATGTTATACAGCACAGTACTTGTGCTGTGTGATTTGGCCCCCTGTAACACCTGGTTGATCCTGCAAGTTTCTGCCCTCCCTCCATGTAAACAGACCACGGTGCATCATGGCTGCTGAGCCCTGACATCCGCAGCCTGCTATCTGCAGCTCTCTGCTCCTGTGTCCTCCTCCTCCCCCCTCCCCTCCCTGCCTGTCAGCTCTGTGTGTGTGAGCCGCCCCTCCGCTCCTATCACTGTTCTGAGCAGCTCGTACATTACTGCTCCCAATCACTGCCTGCCCCATCTGCTAGGATTTTATGATGTATATACTATATGCCATTTTCTAAAATTCTTCTTATAAATACTGTTTTCTTATCCCCAATCATCGGTCATGTGACCGCCCGGCCCTGTTTTCCTCCAATGTTTGTATTACAGAGGGAGATCACGTGACCGCCCGGCGCTGTCTTCCCCCGATGTTTGTATTACAGAGGGGGGTCACGTGACCGCCCGGCACACGTCAGAGGGAGAGCTCAGCCCCTCCCTCTGTAATACATACATCGGAGGAAGACAGCACCGGGCGGTCACGTGACCAATGATCGGGGATAAGAAAAACGGTATTTATAAGAAGAATTTTATAAAATGGCACATAGTATATACATCATATAATCCTATCAGAGGGGCTGGCAGCGGCTGTGTGCACTGCCTTAAATACTTTAAACCTCTTGGCACCGAGCGCTGGCAAATATGCGGCCTCTCAACAGCTGGGCCTCGGCGCCAAGTGACCACATATTTCCGTGCAATAGCCCCTTGTGCGCTCCCGGTACGTTGACTGGCGGCTCACGGAAATTTCCCCATCACTGTTTCCATTCATGTGTCTGCCATGACAGCCAATCACGGTGGTCATGTGGCCATAAGCCCTGCACCCCCGGCATAACAAACCTTTTAAACAGCCGGCGGAAGCCAGCGCCAAGGGGGCAAAAGTGATTGTAAACGATCACCTTGTAAAACAACCCACTCAGTTTAACCACTTAAAGACCGCCCACCGCATATATACTGCGGCAGGCGGCTCTATTGCGCGAAATGACGTACCTGCACGAAGTAGTAAGCTAATGCGTATGCCTGGCAGACCCGATGTCCGCCGGCCACCTGCTAACGCCGTACAGAAAGGCAGAACGGGGATCTGCCTATGTAAACAAGGCAGATCCCCGTTCTGACAGTGAACAACATGTGATTAGGAACATTGATCTCTGTGTTGTTCTTGTCAGCACTTCCCCCACACAGTAAGAACACACACTGAGGGAACACTGAGGCTGCATTTGATGGGCACCGTGAGGCTGCATTTGATGGGCACCGTGAGGCTGCATTTGATGGGCACCGTGAGGCTGCATTTGATGGGCACCGTGAGGCTGCAATTGATGGGCACCGTGAGGCTGCAATTGATGGGCACCGTGAGGCTGCAATTGATGGGCACCGTGAGGCTGCAATTGATGGGCACCGTGAGGCTGCAATTGATGGGCACCGTGAGGCTGCAATTGATGGGCACCGTGAGGCTGCAATTGATGGGCACCGTGAGGCTGCAATTGATGGGCACCGTGAGGCTGCAATTGATGGGCACCGTGAGGCTGCAATTGATGGGCACCGTGAGGCTGCAATTGATGGGCACCGTGAGGCTGCAATTGATGGGCACCGTGAGGCTGCAATTGATGGGCACCGTGAGGCTGCAATTGATGGGCACCGTGAGGCTGCAATTGATGGGCACCGTGAGGCTGCAATTGATGGGCACCGTGAGGCTGCAATTGATGGGCACCGTGAGGCTGCATTTGATGAGCACCGTGAGGCTGCATTTGATGAGCACCGTGAGGCTGCATTTGATGGGCACAGTGAGGCTGCATTTGATGGGCACAGTGAGGCTGCATTTGATGGGCACAGTGAGGCTGCATTTGATGGGCACAGTGAGGCTGCATTTGATGGGCACAGTGAGGCTGCATTTGATGGGCACAGTGAGGCTGCATTTGATGGGCACAGTGAGGCTGCATTTGATGGGCACAGTGAGGCTGCATTTGATGGGCACAGTGAGGCTGCATTTGATGGGCACAGTGAGGGTGCAATTGATGGGCACAGTGAGGGTGCAATTGATGGGCACCGTGAGGGTGCAATTGATGGGCACCGTGAGGCTGCAATTGATGGGCACCGTGAGGCTGCAATTGATGGGCACCGTGAGGCTGCAATTGATGGGCACCGTGAGGCTGCAATTGATGGGCACCGTGAGGCTGCAATTGATGGGCACCGTGAGGCTGCAATTGATGGGCACAGTGAGGCTGCAATTGATGGGCACAGTGAGGCTGCAATTGATGGGCACAGTGAGGCTGCATTTGATGGGCACAGTGAGGCTGCAGTAAAGGGGGGTTCAGTATTTTTCAGTTTGTTTGCACCCCCCCCCCCCCCCCCCCCAAAACTGAGCACCAGCCACCACTGTGTTTTATATTGCTATCTTATCCACATTACAGATACTTCCCATCACATTACAGGAAGACTGAATGGATAAATACATAGGGGTTTTACATTAAGGGGATCTGTAATTCTGTGCAGTCAGTCTTGTGATCCAGGAAGTCCTGCCAGACAGCAAAGCCAAGTGCTCTGCAGTGGCAACAAAGTTTTGTCAAGAACGAAGGAGTCCTGTGTTTATATAAGGGGTACCAATGTTGGGTCGGACTCGGTCATAGAGAATAATACATATACAGTATATCTGTTACTTTCACCTCCCAGTCCAATCCTGGATTACCCCTGAAGGGGTTACATGCTGTGCTGGAAGTGGCAGAGCGCGGATAGTGGGGGGCGCTATGAATAGCTCGCAGTTTTGACTGCGGAAGGTGCCAACATGAAAGCTGTAATCACAAGTGAGTAACAAGCAGGAATTAACCACCCACTTCAAAGCAATTTTTAGCTGCCCTTCGAGGGATGTGCCACACACATCAAACAGGTCCTGCCAGCTCTGGCCACCCGGCCCGAAAAATCCAGGACCGACCCGTCTTTCCTCATTCCAACCTTTGACCCCTAAAATGATACATTCTTCACTATTCACATCACTCAAATCTATTACATTATTCTTTGTTAACCATTTTCTCTAAATCTGGTGTTAAAAAGAGAAGTATGGTTACCCCTGCGTGGGTGAAATTCTGTACTTCAATAAGAGTTCTAAAAAAGAGTTCTAAAAAAAAAAAAAGAGAATTATAGGATACAAAAAAAAAAAAAAAGAAAAATACAAATGTGACCCCCGATCGCTTGCTTCTCGGTCTTCAGTAAGAGAATGGCGACCGTCACTCACCAACTCTCTGCTCTGCGTCTCCGGCACTCGCTGGAACGCTGGGCTGGGAGTGGCTGGCTCAGGCTCTCAGCAGTGCGCCAAGAGGCCGAGCCAGCTGCCGGTCAGAAATCTGGGTGGATCCCGACATCATTGTCGGGATCCCCACAGAGCCTGAACCAGCCTGTTGTCAGCTCCATCTGGGTCAGAGGAGTGCAGAACAAAGTGCACCCCTGTAACCCACGAGAAGTATAGCCAAAAGAGCTTTGGCCGTACTTCTCCTTTAAGCAGTCAGACCCTAAAAGAGCACCGATTCTATAAACCTCCTGAGGTTGCAGTGAGCTACATTGTGCAGAACTGTCCATCAGTCTGAGGCTGGCCACGGATTATGAAATTTTCATCTCATCAATCACAGGTTGAAGGAAAGAAAATCACTTGATTGCTGACAGTGTTGATGGGGGAATCCCTCCTATTGTGCTCTGACAGTGGGAGGTTCCCCATCATTAGAATTCCATGATCACTGCTGGTGGCTATAGCCGCCGGCGGTGATCAAACCAAAAAAGACCACAACAAAGAAAAACTAACGGGCTGGTTGCACCGAAGTCGATCAATCGATCAATAGACTGACTTCAGTACAAACAGCCTGCCCATAAATGGATTGAAATCCGACTGCTAACTACTGAACTGGTTGAATTTCAATCCATCTATGGCTGGCTTAAAAAGTGGAAGTAAACCCGCAGGCCCCCCCCCCCCCCTATCGTTTTCAGCCAAGGAAGCTGCCATCTTGGACTCTGTTTAACCACTTGACATCCGGAAGATTTACCCCCCTTCATGACCAGGCCATTTTTTTGCTATACGGCACTGTGTTACTTTAACTGACAATTGTACGGTCATGCGACGCTGTACATACATAAAATTTTATGTCATTTTATTCCCAAAACAACATTTTTAACTTTCTGCTATAAGCCCCCTTTCACCCTGGCAACACTCTGCGTTAGCGGTAAAGCTGTTCTTTTTCTGTTGTTTTAGGGGTGCTTTTTGGCCGCTAGCGGGGTTTTTTTAACCCCTGCTAGCGGCCGTAGAAAGGGTTAAATGCGCCAAAATAACGGCGCTGCCGAAGCGCTTTGGCAGCGGTGCCCATTCATTTCAATGGGCAGGGGCGGTGGTGGAGGAGGGGCGTATACACCGCTCCAAAAAAGCTTTTCACGCGCTTTACAGGCGCTATTTTTTTTAGCCCTTTAGCACCTGCAAAACACCTCCAGTATGAAAAGGGGCCTAAAACATATCCAATTAAAAAAATGGGAAAAATAAAATGTCTTCATAAATTTGGGCCAATATCTATTCTGCTACATATTTTTGATTGGTTTGTGCAAAAGTTATAAGCGTCTACAAACTATGGGATATTTATTGGAATTTTTTGTTTCTTTTATACTAGTAATGGCGGCGATCAGCGACTTATTAGCGGGACTGTAATATTGCGGTGGACAGTCTGACACTAAATGACACTTTGTGGAAACCAGTGACACTAATACAGTGATCAGCGCTAAAAATATGCACTGTCACTGTACTAATGACACTGGCTAGGAAGGGGTTAAACATTTAGGGCAATCAAAGGGTTAAATGTGTGCCTAACCAGTGTTTTTGTGTACTGTGTGTGCTGTTTTTACTAAGGGATCTGATCGATTTTATTCCCTGCTTAGCAGGGAAAGAAAATCCATCACATCCCTGCTGACAGAACGGAGCTCTGCATTGTTTACATAGATAGAGCTCTGTTCTGTGTCTTTCCTCGCCGATCAGCAGGTGCCGGCAAGCAGCCATTGGCCGGCATCCGCTAATCGGCTTGTGCTGTGTCTAATCAAAGTACAGCCATGGCCCGCGTGCGCCCCCCTACCCGGAAGTGCCAGTTCTTCTAAATGTCCTCAATAAGGAACATTCTTCCTTGCAACCATCAAGGTGTCAGCGGAAGGAATAGTGCCCCATCATTGGTGTCAGTGCCAGGAATAGGGCCCAGTGTTAATTTTGTCGACTAAACGACTAAAACATTTTAGTCGACTAAATTAATACTATTTTAGTCGACTAAAATACGACTAAAACTAAAACAATTGAGATGACTAAAATATGACTAAAAC
Organism: Lithobates septentrionalis; assembly: GCA_037952835.1. Taxonomy (NCBI): domain Eukaryota; kingdom Metazoa; phylum Chordata; class Amphibia; order Anura; family Ranidae; genus Lithobates; species Lithobates septentrionalis. The sequence goes on from JBBDGP010002412.1 coordinate 85,710, forward strand.
TAAAATGGCATTTTAGTCAAATCGAAATTTGCTGCCAAAATTAACACCGATAGTGCCCCCTCATTGGTGTCAGCGGGAGGAATAGTGCCCCATCATTGGTATCAGTGGGAGGAATAGTGCCCCATCATTGGTATCAGTGGGAGGAATAGTGCCCCATCATTGGTATCAGCGGGAGGAATAGTGCCCCATCATTGGTGTCAGCGGGAGGAATAGTGCCCCATCATTGGTGTCAGTGGGAGGAATAGTGCCCCATCATTTGTGTCAGTGGGAGGAATAGTGCCCATCATTGGTGTCAGCGGGAGGAATAGTGCCCCATCATTGGTGTCAGCGGGAGGAATAGTGCCCCATCATTGGTCTCAGTGGGAGGAATAGTGCCCCATCATTGGTATCAGTGGGAGGAATAGTGCCCCCTCATTTGTGTCAGTGGGAGGAATAGTGCCCCATCATTGGTCTCAGTGGGAGGAATAGTGCCCCATCATTGGTATCAGTGGGAGGAATAGTGCCCCATCATTGGTATCAGTGGGAGGAATAGTGCCCCATCATTGGTATCAGCGGGAGGAATAGTGCCCCATCATTGGTGTCAGCGGGAGGAATAGTGCCCCATCATTGGTGTCAGTGGGAGGAATAGTGCCCCATCATTTGTGTCAGTGGGAGGAATAGTGCCCATCATTGGTGTCAGCGGGAGGAATAGTGCCCCATCATTGGTGTCAGCGGGAGGAATAGTGCCCCATCATTGGTCTCAGTGGGAGGAATAGTGCCCCATCATTGGTATCAGTGGGAGGAATAGTGCCCCCTCATTTGTGTCAGTGGGAGGAATAGTGCCCCATCATTGGTCTCAGTGGGAGGAATAGTGCCCCATCATTGGTATCAGTGGGAGGAATAGTGCCCCATCATTTGTGTCAGTGGGAGGAATAGTGCCCCATCATTGGTATCAGCGGGAGGAATAGTGCCCCATCATTGGTCTCAGTGGGAGGAATAGTGCCCCATCATTGGTATCAGTGGGAGGAATAGTGCCCCCTCATTTGTGTCAGTGGGAGGAATAGTGCCCCATCATTGGTGTCAGCGGGAGGAATAGTGCCCCATCATTGGTCTCAGTGGGAGGAATAGTGCCCCATCATTGGTGTCAGTGGGAGGAATAGTGCCCCATCATTGGTGTCAGCGGGAGGAATAGTGCCCCATCATTGGTGTCAGCGGGAGGAATAGTGCCCCATCATTGGTCTCAGTGGGAGGAACAGTACCCCATCATTGGTGTCAGCGAGGGGGGGGGGGGTGTACATGGGGCCAGAAAAATGGGGGAGGGGAAAGAGAAATTAAATATAACTAATAATGTAAAAAAAGCAACACAAACACCACACAGGAAATTCTGGGTCTCTGTAAACCCACCACCTGGTACGATGTTTGGTAGTCAACATTCACACTAGTGGATCTGCAAAGAGAGGCAATTTCCTCGTCCCCCCCCCCCCCTCCTATCAGTGGACAGAGGGGAGACACTGGACTGGACTTAGTGAAGTTTCAGAGAAGAACACAAAGGAGTTTTTTGTAAATAAAGCAGATTTGGTATCTTGCAGAGTCCTTTCCTCTCCATGAATTCCTCTATCATTGTACATTGATGCAGAAGTCCTGACATGATGACAGCTGCAGTAAAGTGTCCCCTGAATGATGCCATCTAATTGGCTGCGGGTGACATGCCACAAGCAGACATGATGATGACTTCTGATCGGTGTGACCCCCCGTCCCCGAGACTGGCAGCCATGCGATCTCCGTGTAATTCCATCAGGAGGAAGGCGGATCGGAAGGTCGCAGCGCGCTAAAGAGTTAGCAGGGGGTGAAATTTCAGCTACCCCTGGAGCCCTCTCCGCTCATTGTTTCCGAACAGGTCGGTGTCACTGGAACAAGGTCAGCCCATCAGATAAAGCCGCCCGGTGATATTCTATCTATGGAAAGTGGAGGAGACGGGGGGGCCGGACACAGCGAGAGGGATCCATCCCCCCCCCCCCCCACTGCGCCTGGGGGGAGGGGGGGCAGCCCTTGATGTCATCAGAGCCACTGAATGACATAATTAGTCCGAGTTCTTATTTCACACACTGGGTCAGGAGCCCTTGTTGCACCTGGACGCACCCAGAAGGCAGACCTCAGAGTGCTACGGGAAAGCTTGGGTATCTTTAACACTTTCATGACCGGAAGTCTGGATGCCCAGGCCAAGCATAGCAGAATCACTATTTGGTTAATTTGACAATCACTCCAACCTACCCTTTGGCTTTTATTTGTTACTCCATTTTAATAAATTCCAAGCTCATGATTTTTATCACAAGACAAGAAAGTTACAAAAAGCCTTTTATTTTTTTACATTGAATTAACCACTTGACTTCCAGAAGATTTTACCCCCTTCATGACCAGGGCATTTTTTTTTTCTATTCAGCACTGTGCTACTTTAACCACTTCAGCCCCGGAAGATTTTCCCCCTTAAAGCGTAGTTTCGCCGATTTTTTTTTTTTTTTTTAAAGTCATCAGCTACAAATACTGCAGCTGCTGACTTTTAAAATAAGGACACTTACCTGTCCAGGGCACCCGTGATGTCAGCACCCGAAGCCGATCTGGCCCTCGGCTCTTGGGTGCTGCTGCCGCCGCCATCTTTGGTAAGGGAACCAGGAAGTGAAGCCTTGTGGCTTCACTTCCTGGTTCCCTATTGTGCATGCGCGACTTGCGCTGCACGATCCCACTGGTCCCTGCCGTCTTCTGGGAACTGTGTGTGTCCCAGAAGACAGCGGGGGTGGAGGGTGAGGGTGGGGGGCGAAGAAGGCGCCGTATGTGGCGTAGATACCCGCGGGTGGCTCAGGTATCTATGCCTGGAAGTGGGAGCAAAATACCTGTAATAGCCAGGTATATGGTCCCCCTCCCCCTGAAAGGTGCCAAATGTGACACCAGGAGGGGGGGGATTCCCAAAAGTGGAAGTTCCATTTTTGGGTGGAACTCCGCTTTGGTGACCAGGCCATTTTTTTGCGATACGGCACTGCGTCGCTTTAACTGACAATTGCGCGGTCGTGCGACGTACCCAAACAAAATGGACGTCCCTTTTTTCCCCACAAATACAGCTTTCTTTTGGTGGTATTTGATCACCTCTGCGTTTTTTATTTTTTGCGCTATAAACAAAAAAAGAGCGACAATTTTGGAAAAAAACCAAATATTTTTTACTAAAATATATATCCCCCCAAATTTAAAAGAAAAAACTAATTTCTTCATCAGTTTAGGCCAAGGGTGCCCAACCAGTGGCCCGGGGGCCACATGTGGCCCGCGACCCCCTGCTCTGGGATGGCGGGTTGGCAACCTGTAATGGGTCCCAGATGATTGACAGGAGGGAGGGAGCAGAGCCGAGCCCTTCCTGTGCCGAGGGGGAAGTGATGTCACCAGCCCAGGCAAAGGAAGGGACAGACTACGAGCAACAACTACCTAGCAACAGGCAATTAGAGGTAAGTGAAAAAAAAAAAAATATCCAAATGTTTTTTTGTTTTTTTTTTTAGAATTTTTGAGGTATTTTTGTTTTTTTGGGTGGAACCCCACTTTAAATGACGTGTGTGTTCTAGTGTTTTTTTGGTGCATTCCAGTAGGTTTTTGATGCATTTTACAGCATTCAAGTGCAGGAAAAATGCAGCATGTTCTACTTGTACTTTTTTTTTCGCACTGGTGTGAACGATGCCATTGGAAACCATATAACCTACTTTCCATGCGTTTTTGATGCAGAAAAAAAAACGCACTGGACTGCATGTGGTGTGAACTGGCCCTTACACAAATAGAGCTTTTCTTTTGGTGGTATTTGGACACCTCTGGGTTTTTTATTTTAATTATAGACTGAATTATTTATTTATTTTTAATAACAAAAACAATATTTTCTGCTGTTATAAAACATTCCAAAAAAAAAAAAAATTTTATATTCCTAAATTCAGGCCAAAATGTATTTTGCTACATGTCTCTGGTAAAAAAAAAAAAAAAAAAAAAACCTAATAAGGCCCCTTTCACACTGAGGCAGTTTTCAGGAGTTTCAGCGCTAGAAATAGCGCCTGAAAACTGCCTCCAATGCTGCCGAATATTAAAGCCTGAGCGCTTTCACACTGGGGGGCGGTGCGCTTGTGTATACTGAGCGCTGTATAGCGGCCCCAAAATGCCCTGCAAAACTTCTAAGCAAAGGGCTAGTTTGCTTTCCTTCACTCTTTGGGGGGGGGGGGGGGGGGGGGGGCGATGTTTGGGGCGGGGCAAGACTGTGGCCAGGGGGAGTAGAAAATGTCCTGTGGCGGTAAACAATGTCTCATATTTGGTATTAAGAATAGTGCCCCACCCACTGGTGTCAGTGGGAGGAATAGTGCCCCATCATTGGTGTCAGTGGGAGGAATAGTGCCCCATCATTGGTGTCAGCGGGAGGAATAGTGCCCCATCATTGGTCTCAGTGGGAGGAATAGTGCCCCATCATTGGTATCAGTGGGAGGAATAGTGCCCCCTCATTTGTGTCAGTGGGAGGAATAGTGCCCCATCATTGGTGTCAGCGGGAGGAATAGTGCCCCATCATTGGTATCAGCAAGAGGAATAGTGCCCCATCATTGGTGTCATTGGGAGGAATAGTGCCGCACCCACTGGTGTCAGTGGGAGGAATAGTGCCCCATCATTGGTGTCAGCAAGAGGAATAGTGCCCCAATCATTGGTGTCAGCAAGAGGAATAGTGCCCCAATCATTGGTGTCAGTGGAAGGAATAGTGCCCCATCATTGGTATCAGCGGGAGGAATAGTGCCCCATCATTGGTATCAGCGGGAGGAATAGTGCCCCATCATTGGTATCAGCGGGAGGAATAGTGCCCCATCATTGGTATCAGCGGGAGGAATAGTGCCCCATCATTGGCGTCAGTGGGAGGAATAGTGCCCCATCATTGGTGTCAGCGGGAGGAATAGTGCCCCATTGTCGGTATCAGTGGCAGGAACTATGCCCCACTGTTGTTGACAGTGAGAGGAATAATGAATGCCCCAAGGGTCGGATAAAAGCAAGCAAGGGTCTACAGGTACAGGTATACATAATCCATCAGGCCCACTTACCTGCATGAAGCCAGATTTGTGCCAGTGTCATCCAGGGGTGCAGAGGGCCTTGCTTTGGAGCACTGCTCTGCAGAGAAGAGGCCACCTCAGACAACGCCTGTTCCACGCGTGATGCCGCAATGGATGTTGCGTGGACGGAACCTAGAAAAGAGACATCATTAGAAGAAGTGGAAACCGCAGGAATTCCGCAATGCCAACCAGAAGCGGTGCCGCCAGCCTGTGTGCGATTAAATGCCATTTTTTTTCCCCTGCGTGGCAGACACAACTGTGTGGGCAAGGCGTGCAGTAGCCAGATCCAGGCATGACCAAACATAGAACACAGCAGCCAGACACAAGGCCCTGAAACGTGCCAGAAGAGAAAGCCTGGTGGTGATAGAGCTGTGACCTTACCTGATCAACCGTCTGAGAAAATGAAGACACCCCCCTTCCCCCTCCATGATCAAATACAAACCCTACAACACCATTGTCCTTTCAAGACCAGCCTCCGATCCATTCTCCCTCCAGAGTTCTCTGAAAGCTTTGTTCCTAAACATGGCTTCTCAAGAAGAACACTGCTAACTTGAAAAGCAATAATAACGTAAGGGACAGGTGCTTCAAGAAATCCATGGTCATGGTGTCCCCGTCATTGTGGGCGGTCCTTTCCAGGGTTTTAAGAGCCTCAAGCAGAGCACAGCCCCCCTATAGAAATCAATGGGGGGGGCTGTAGTGTGCATGCAAATTAGGCAAGAACCTACCTAGGAGGATTTATTTTATTTGTAGGTGGGCTACACTCCGGGGAGGAAGTGGTCTTACTTAAAGGCCACCACAAAAAGTTGAATGTTGGGTTGCTTACTCAGACTACTCCAAACAAAGCCAACCAGCACCAAGCTGTAGCAACCTCAGATCTGCTGGGCCAGTGTGTTGAGTTATTTTGAGGGGAAAGCAAATTTACACTGTTATACAAGCTGTACACTCACTACTTTACATTGTAGCAAAGTGTCATTTCTTCAGTGTTGTCACATGAAAAGATAGAAGAAAAGATTTACAAAAATGTGAGGGGTGTACTGACTTTTGTGAGATCCTGTATGTCTTTTACTATGATGTCCTAATAAAAATGGGATTTTTGTACTCAACGTAAAATCCATTTCTCTGAGTTCATCGACGGACACAGCACCTCCTTAATCTTGACCATTGGGTTATATCGCCTCTGCAGGCGTAAGGAGGCGCTGTGTCCGTCGATGAACGAAAGAGAAATGTTTTTTTTACTGATATATTAGTCTGCCCATTAAATCCATGAGGGGTTTAAGGTGCTTCATGCACCAGATTTTTCTTTGTTCTGATAATGTGGCGTTGGGTGCCCTAGCCCTTTAATTCTGCTCAGAGGGTCATAGAGAGACTTGTAGTTGACAGATGCAGGGATGATATAAATAATTTATTTTTTAAAAAACACTGCCTGTTGGATGCCCATGCAAGAAATATAGGGCAGCAGAGCATGCTGGGACTTGTAGTTCCACCCAAGGTTGGTTGCAGGACTGGCTGACTATGAAGCTCCATAGTAGGAACAAATCAGAACTTTTCTGCATCTCCTCTATACCATGGAGAGTCAGTAAATCCAGCTGTGTGCACAAGACATTTTCTCACTTTGAATGATAGATGGCATCCTGCAATGCAAAAAAACAAAAAAGGAAAAAAAAAAAAAAAAACGGGAAAAAAGAAAAAAAAAAAAAAAAGGAAAAAAGGAATAAAGAAAAAAAAAGGAAAAAGGAAAAAGAAAAAAAAAATGGCAAAAAGGAAAAAAAAAGAAGGAAAAAAGAAAAAAAAAAAAAAAGAAAAAAGGAAAAAAAAAAAGGGAAAAAAGAAAAAAAAAAAAAAGGGAGAAATGAAAAACAAAAAAGGAAAAAAGAAAAAAAAAGGAAAAAGAAAAAGGAAAAAAAAAAAGGGAAAAAGGAAAAAAAAAAAAAAAAGGAAAAAAGAAAAAAAAAAAAAAGGAAAAAAGAAAAAAAAAAAAAGGAAAAAAGAAAGGCCCTCTAGTTATTTTGCAAAAACTAAACTCCAAGCATGCCACAGGGCACAGGGCTCTAAAATGAACCGAGCAATACCAGCTGCCTAAAACGAATACAGAAGTCACTACAGCAAATCAGATCCAAAATCTGGTGGGATTTATCACACAACAGGACATTGTACTCATGGAGGGAGAGGCACGGCACACAGCAGGGAGAAGAGCGGCAAACACATGCTGGAGGTCTGCAAGCAAAAAACACACCAGACCTCCCCATGCACATCACGGCATCCACAGTGGGTCACACGGGCGCTTTTACCGTCAGCGCTCACTACTGCATGCGGCTAATTATGGAAGCTCTCCGCCAGGTTTCAGGGATGGGAGGACAGCGATAGTCAATTTATATCTGAATAAAGCTGATAATTGGGCAGTGGGGGGGGCACACCAGGCATGTTAGTGAGCACCCCGTGTGTAAAACCTGCCAGTGTGAGCTTACCCGCTTGCTGGGTACTCTGCTGACTGCATCCTTCCCAGAACACTCTGCAATGGCCACACCTGAGTTATTGTTCAATAAAGAGACCGTACACATTTCTGCCCAGAGTATACACCCTAAGAAAGGGTTTAACCACTTCAATAATCGGACACTTTTACCCCCTTCCTGCCCAGGACAGTTTTCAGATTTCATGGCTGTCAAACTTTGAATGACAATTACTCAGTCATGAGACACTGTGCCCAAATGACAATTTGCGACACCGCACTGCTCTAGGGAAGTGATCAGGTTTTTTTTTTTAAACACTGTAATTGCTTATTACAGTTATAATCACTGCAATTAGAAATCTGAATGTTGTTTCATTCATGGAACCTCGTTGAGCATTGTGATGCTGTAATTCAGGGTTGTCAAACTCAATTTCATTGTGGGCCACATCAGCATTATGATTGTCCTTAAAAGGGCCGGTTGTATCTGTAAGATTAGATGTCCAGCTCATCCCCTTCCCTTACATTCGATGTCAAGAGCCACCCCACCATCAGAAGTTGAGTTCCCTATTCTCCCTAACATCACAGTTCCCTAACATCACAGTGCACCCCCCTTTCCTTATGCTGCTGCTGGGAAGAGGCTGGATGATGCATTGCTTGAAAGCAGAAAGTAGGGGTCTGGAGGAGGACCAGAGGAGGGCTGGAGCTCTCCTGCAGCTGCAGGAAAGGTGTGAGGGCCACATGACATGGCCTGGAGGGCCGGATTCGGCCCGCGGGCCTTGTGTTTGACACCTGTGCTGTAAATTGGTCAAAGCCATCACATGGTACAGGGCCCACTGTGATTGGCCCTGGTACTATGTGATCGCTGTGACCAATCACAGAGCTAAGCTAAATGCTGCGACCATCATAGATCCAAATAATGGCACCACGCTCCTCTGATGGATGCCAAATTAAAGCTGGCCTGTGTGGTTCTGTCTTGAACTGAACCTGATGCCTTCGCGGCCGCCTATGACTGGCTGTGAGCTTTGACTTCCGGCTCAGGCCAACTCAGGCAGGTTCGGACTTCTCGTCGATCATCCTTGTCTATCATCCTGACCCCAAAATGTTTTGACTCTGTGGCTTCTATACATCCAGTAACCATTATAGGCAATGCAAATTCATACCGCAGTGGCCCTTCCCCACCCCTAAGTGCTTCTGTTTACAAAGGTGTACTCGCCTACTGGAAAAATCTGAACAATGCGACAGAAAACACACCTCTAACACTAAAGAGCGCTAATCTCCTAATATACAGGTTTTGCTGCGCTTCCAGAAAATGAATACTGTCTCTTTAATAATTAAAGGGGAAGTACAAGTAAAGAATGGCCTCCTAATTACCCTGTGCAGTCAGCAGGACCTTTCTTTTAAGGCCGGATTCCCACCTATGCATTTTTAGTGCCTTTTTAGTGCATTTTTTTTTGTGCTTTTTAGTGCATTTTGCAGACTTCCACTACAGTCCATTTAACATGGTTTCCTATGGAACACGTTTTGTACCAAAATCTGCAAAATGCAAAAAAAAGCACTAACAATACAATAGGTGTGAACCAGGCCTTAACTCCTAAACTGCCAGGAAGAGTTCAGCTACACAACCCCTCCCCCCTCCCCCCCTCTGCAGTTAATGAAGGCAGACAGCGGTGATTTTGTGTCACCCCATGTGGCCCAGGCGTGAGGAATTCCAAAAGCGAAGCCTCAGATTGCAACCGGGTTACTTACAAACAGAAAACATGGAGTCAAAACCATGAGAGAAGGGCAAGTCTGGAGAGCGGCCTTCAAACGCTGGGTACAAAAATCACAAAACGAAAAAAACAAATTGCACAAAGCGTCACTGCAAATAAAACACAAGCACCACCCACAAATTGTAACAAACCCTTTCTGAGAATCTGCAAACTCTGGGGGGGGGGGGGGGACCAATCTGTCAGAATGCAAAATGTCTGCATGAACCTCTTTGTGGCAGCTGCGTTTCACAGGCATGTAGTGACGGCATCTCTCAGGAAATCGTGTCGCGCTCCTGATTGATAGAAGCCGGATAATTGGCTTCAATCCGTCTATGGGCAGGCTGGTTATGCTGAAGTTGACCCATTGATCAACGTCAGTACAACCAGCCTGGCGGTTTTTATTGTTTTTTTTTTTTCGCCCAATCACTGCCTGCGGCTATAGCTGCCAGCAGTGATCATTGTATTCTGCCAGTGGGGAAGGCTCCTTGCCGCTAGAACACAACAGCACTGCGGGAGGGATTCCCCCATTAACACTGACTGTGTTGTATTAGTAATTTCGTCGCCAAAAATATTCTATGATATGTTTTCAGTGACAAAAATTAAATTCAGATGACTTGGATCCCTTTCACACGGGGCGGATCCGCTGGACGGACTCCGCTAGCTCAGCGGGGGGGATCGCTCTGAGAAGACGGATGACAGGTTCGTTCTCCGCTGTTCTATATGAGGAGATCGGATGAAAACGGACCGCCTGTCCGATTTTCATCCGATCCGATGGACTGATGGCAGGCGGGTGTCAGCGAACACATCTCCGCTGACATCCGCCTGCGCCATAGAAGTCAACGGGTGGGCCCGCTCGGACCTGCCTAAAAAACAGGCAGATCCGAGCAGGCCGATCGTGTGAAAGGGGCCTAAACTACGACTAAAACTAGAATGGCATTTTAGTCAAAAGACTATGACCAAGGCCGTGTTCACATATCCGCGGCCACGGGTTCGTGCCTGGGATCCGGTGCGTGTCTGTTCCAGGTGCGATTCGACCCTTTTGAAATGCGTCCCCGCCCCCGCACCTGTGTGAACCGGCTTCATTGAGAGTCGCTCACACCTCGCATGTCCTGCAAATTGGATGCGGAAGAAACCCACATCCAATTCGCACATATGTGAACCCATCCTCAAACTAAAATCAAAATTTGATGTTCAAATTAACACTGCTCTGTTGATGGGGGAAATCGATCAGTTTTCTTTCCTGTTAGTGAGATTCACTCTATTTGTCCTGTGTACTATTATCATTGAAAGTAAAAATCACAAATTTTGGGTTGTCCCCCAAAAAAGTAATAGCGGGGAAATCTTCCAATGGAGACACTAGTTCTGGAGACCTGGGGGGGGGGGGGGGACAACAAGAAATTCCCTCAAATTTCAGGGATTTCCTCTCACTTCCTGTTTGGCTATGGGACAGGAAGTGAAGGGAAATCTCCCCAATGGGAGGAAAACCCACATCCAAGTCGCACATATGTGAACCCATCCTCGAAATAAATCAAAATTTGATGTTCAAATTAACACTGTTCTGTTGATGGGGGAAATCGATCAGTTTTCTTTCCTTCAACCCGTGGTTGATAAAAAAAAAAAAGAAGAAAACTGCATAACGTATGGCCCAACTAATCAGCTGAGTTTCTTTTTTAACTGACACTAAAAACTTGGGTGGCCGGATCACTAATGAAGGATTAGTAAAAATGTGAAGAATAGGGGGGTCAGCTCAGTCTGGATTCCTAGGAGGTATATACTCCATAGGAAGCTATGGACATATGAAATGACAGGGTCTCTGATGGGTAAGCAGCACCTCCCTAAATCGCAGCTTGACCAATTGGCCATTTAAAAATTTTTTTTTCTTGTTCTGCAATCTGCAGTAATTCATTTGTACGAATTCCAAAGGTAACCCGCCTCATTTATCCAATTGTCCTTTCAGGCCTGATGTTTGGAGGCGAGTAGCGGCTCAGTGTTAATTTTGGCAGCAAATTCGCGATTTAGCTTTAGTCTTAGGACTAAAATGGCATTTTAGTTTTAGTCCCATTTTAGTCTTCTGCAATTGTTTTAGTTTTAGTCATAGTTAGTCGACTAAATCTCCAGTATATTTTAGTCGACTAAAATCTAATGGGTGTAATTCAATTGTAATGCATTAGTTAACAATTCTCTACAATTTGCAAACTCATTATCTACTGCTGGAGTGAAAAATCTAATATGTTATTTATTATTACATTGAGGTATGAACATGCACTACAGACCAGCTGTTAATTTTGAAGTCAAATTTCAATTCAGTTTTAGTCTTAGTCTTTTGACTAAAATGGCATTTTAGTTTTAGTCCCATTTTAGTCTTTTGACTAAAATGCCATTTTAGTTTTAGTCATTTTAGTTGTTTTTAGTCAACGAAATTAACACTGGTAGCAGGTGCCGGGAATATGTGACTATATTTAGGGAGGGCTCTGTTACTTTCAGGCCCAGAGTTTCTTAAATCCAGACTTTCCATGAAAATGCAAATACATACTCATTAAAAGCTAAAAAAAAAAAAACAGAACAAAAACAAAAAAACAAAACACCCAAAGGGTTGTTAGGCAGGCCATACACGGTGCAAATTTCTTTCCTGCAACCACGGGTTGCAGGAGAGAAATTTGCATGATTCCCCCATCAACGCAAACAGTGGGGGGATTAGGGGCGGGCGCGGGGTAAGCCATCCCCTGCCTGGAGAAGACAATGATTATTGCTAGAGACTATAGCCACTGGCAATAATCGCATGTAGATATCTGACATTTGTTTTTTTTTTTTGTTTTTTTGTTTTGTTTTGGATAGAGTGGAGAGGAATTAGAACCCCTGTCAGTTTTTATTGCTGTGTCCCTGTTAGTGAGATTCACTCTATTTGTCCTGTGTACTATTATCACTAAAAGTGAAAGAAAATCCCACATTTTGGGTTGTCCCCCAAAAAAGTAAATAACGGGGAAATCTTCCAATGGGGACACTAGTTCTGGAGATCACAAGAAATTCCCTTAAATTTCAGGGATTTCCTCTCACTTCCTGTTTGGCTATGGGACAGGAAGTGAAGGGAAATCTCCCCAATGGGGGCATAGATAATGAAAAAAAAAAAAAAAATCTGACGGGTCATAACTGATGCCAATACGAAACATTTCCACAAGTACTCTGTGCAAATGCTCCAATACTTAAGCAATTTGAGCCCATACAAAATGAATGGGCTCGAATCGCACTGCAACGAATGGCATGTGATTCGAGCTGGAATGCAATGCGATTCCTGTCCGAATCATATGCGGTTTCCCCTCAATGCTCCTGTGTGAACCCCAGCCTGGTCACAGTGACTTGGGTTCACAGGAGCAATGCAGAAAAACTGCATGAGACTCAGACAGGAACTGCACCACATTCCTGTTCAAATTTTCGTGCGATTCTTTTGCAATGCAATTTGAGCCCATCCATTGTATGAGCTCAAATTGCACCGCAAAGGTATCGGTAATTGATATCGTCGAGTACAAATATCGGTACTCGCCGATAAAAAAAAAAAAAAAAACCATATTGGTGAAACCCTAGTTCTAACACCCCCTTACTCTATCCAAAATGGGAAAAAAAAAAAGAAGTTTTGCCTATAGTGCGACTTTAACTTGCTCCGTTCCAGTTCAGTCATTTTCTCGGTTGGGATTGGGGGACGTGTTTGCAGATTGTCAGAATTCAAGCTCCATCATTCACAGCAGGAAACCAGTTTTACACAAAGAAGGTTCGGGCCCCGTGGGGGGCTCAGCTGGGGCCCTTGTTATGGGGTCAGGTTTAGAAGAGGAAGGGAGATGAGAGGTGACAAACAGGTGAAGAGGAGATTCTGGTCTTGAGGAGAGGGAAGAGGATTCAGAGGCTAGAAAAAAAAAACAAAAGCAAAAGAAAAGGATGAAGCCAAAAAAAAAAACATGGAGGATGGAGAGACCGGGACAATGAGGACAATGCCCCCCACCCCCCCCCCATATACACAATAAGCAGGTGAGCCGCTGTGTGTGATGTAAATCCTCAGTGAGGATCACAGAGATGTGCAAAGACATTGGGAGATCCTGAAGCGATCTTCCCAGTGAATAGCACACAGGAGAAGCACTGTTTTAATAGGAGTGTGAACTTGCACCACTTCCCATCTAGGGAACACACATCACCCAGAATTCCAGGAGAACGTCTGCTATGAGTCTGCTTTCTAGGGATCTCAGTCCGCACTGGTTGTGCCGTGTGTGATATGGTCCCTTGGCTATATAAAACCCTTGTCTGTGTTTTACCATCCGCGGTATTTCCAGTTGCATGGAATGCTGGGTAACCAAACACTGTGATGGACTAAGGTTGGGAAAATATGGACCAGCTTTCATTCACAGAATCCCTGGAGCAGACTGTGGAGCCATCATAGTGGGGACAGCAGATGACCTTCTTCTTAGGCCCCTTGCAGACGGGGCGGACTCCGGCAGCCGATCGATCCCCGCTGAGCAGGCGGATGACAGACGACAGCCCGCTTTCCTCTATGGGTGTTCGGATGGAATTGGACTGTCATGTCGGCGGGTGTCAATGGACACGTCCGTTGACATCTGCCGCTCCATAGAGAGCAATGGATGGTCGGTCCAATCAGGTCCACTTGACAAACGGACAGGTGGACCCAATCGGTCTGTCCGTGTGAAAGGGGCCTTATCGAGGAAGAAGGCAACACTTTACCGGTTCTGGTGAAATGGGCCAAAAGGAACTAAAAGGTTTCACTGAACCAAAGAACATTAAAACCTTCTTAGAAGAGAATGTTTTAGTATATCCAAGTGCTTCACAAATGCCAAATATAATGGGGTTTTTCCTTAATTAAAATAGGCGGGGCCAGTGACAGTGTTGCTGCATCTAGGATGCCGCTCTCCCAATCTGACCAAAGTGCAGTGTTAAGCAGCCTCAGCCAGCTCTGCTCAGCTAACCACACTCCCCCCCGATGCGTTTCGTACCACCTCTATGACTAAGCACTAGTGAGATGAAAGACGTCCTCAGGTGAAAGGGGTGCTGACATACAAATAAGTCACCTGGTAGTGATAGTGTTGCTGCATCTAGGATGCCACTCTCCCAATCCGACCAAAGTGCAGTGTTAAGCGGCCTCAGCCAGCTCTGCTCAGCTAACCACACTCCCCCCGATGCGTTTCGTACCACCGCTATAACTAAGCACTAGTGAGATGAAAGACGTCCTCAGGTGAAAGGGGTGCTGACTTCCAAATAAGTCACCTGGTAGTGACAGTGTTGCTGCATCTAGGATGCCACTCTCCCAATCCGACCAAAGTGCAGTGTTAAGCGGACTCAGCCAGCTCTGCTCAGCTAACTACGCTCCCCCCAATGCGTTTCGTACCACCTCTATGGACTAAGCACTAGTGATATGAAAGACATCCTCAGGTGTAAGGGGTGCTGACTTCCAAATAAGTCATCTGGTAGTGACAGTGTTGCTGCATCTAGAATGCCACTCTCCCAATCCGACCAAAGTGCAGTGTTAAGCGGCCTCAGCCAGCTCTGCTCAGCTAACTACGCTCCCCCCAATGCGTTTCGTACCACCTCTATGGACTAAGCACTAGTGATATGAAAGACATCCTCAGGTGTAAGGGGTGCTGACTTCCAAATAAGTCATCTGGTAGTGACAGTGTTGCTGCATCTAGAATGCCACTCTCCCAATCCGACCAAAGTGCAGTGTTAAGCGGCCTCAGCCAGCTCTGCTCAGCTAACCACACTCCCCCGTAATGCGTTTCGTACCACCTCTAAGACTAAGCTCTAGTAAGTGGGACGAAACGCATCAGCGTGGGGTGGCTAGCAAAGGCTGAGGCCACCTTACACTGCACTTTGGTCGGGTTTTAAGAGCGGCACCCCTGATGCAGCAACACCCACTACTGAATTTTTTGCAGGGTGTCAGGTACTGGAATGAACATTACTTCCCATTGCAAGGAAAGGAATCAAAATTTCAATTAGCTATAACTAGGGATTTTAGCAGCAAACCATACTACAATTATTAGACAGGGCTTCTGCAAATTAGGTCATACACATACAAATGAGGCCAACAGATTAGACACCCCTATGGCCAATTAATAGACCTCTTCTAAATTTTGGATTGTTTTACAAATAAAGGGAAATATAGGGCATAAGGGCAGAAAGTCAGAGCCATACAGTCACTGGCCAATAATTGTACCAGTGTATGGGAACTCTAGCCAGGGTGCCAACAAGGATAGGGATACAATGCATGAAATGCTGGAACAACATCTAAAGAGCTACTAGACAGAGAACAAAGGGTGATAGACAGAAGAGAAAAACATGAATTGAAGAAAACTGTACAAGATACCAGCAAGCAGGGAGCACTTATGAAAGGAACGTGGAAAACCCAACTGAGGGCAATCAGCAGGGGTCTCCAATTGGTGGAGAAAAGTTCAGCCTGGGAGACTCTAGGTCAGCCATTTTCATCCAGGGTTCCGTGGAAACCTGGGGTTCCTCCAGAGGAAGCTCGGGGATCCTTGATCGTTGGCCAACTGACCTCCCATTTGATGTTTTCCTGGCGGGCGGGGTGGGGGAAGACGTCCCGGCTAGGAGAACACATTGGATTATTGATAGCGACTATAACAGCCGCCGGCAATAATCGCATGTAAAATCCGGCAGGCTGGTTGTACCCAAGTTGATCGGAGTTTTAATTTCGGCAACGAAAATATTTTCGTCAAAGTTTTCGTCAACTGCAAGTTAACAGTGATGAGGACTAAAGGAAAATAAAATTAGAATTAAATCCATTGACGAAAACGATGACGTAAATCAATTTCAGATTTTATTTAATCGACTAAAATCGAATGGGTTTAGTTAAATTGTAATTCTCTAGAATTTCCACTGGTTATTGTTTATGGTATTAAGGTCTGAACATGCACTACAGACTCAGATTTAGCCATTGTGATATATAAAAGTCTTTATAAATAAAACAAAGTTTTATAAAACAAAAAAAATATTGCTTTTTCACAAACAAAATGCAACTTTTAAATATAAAAAAACAAACAAAAAAAACGGGTAAACTCTATGGGTTGTAATGCCAGGGTGCAAGTGGAGATGGGGAAGTAAATGGGAGTGAGGGAGTGCACAGCGTAGGGTGCATTATACTTTTGGGATGGGGAGGTGACCTGCAAGTGGAGATGGGGAAGTCAATGGGAGTGCACAGGACAGGGTGTATTATACTTTGGGGATCAGGAGGTGACCTGCAAGTGGGAACGGGGAAGTAAATGGGAGTGAGGGAGTGGGCAGGGTATTTTATACTTTTGGGATGGGGAGGTGACCAGCAAGTGATGACAAGTGGAGATGGGGAAGTAAATGGGAGTGAGGGAGTGCACAGCGTAGGGTGCATTATACTTTGGGGATAGAGAGGTAGCCTGCAAGTGCAGATGGGGAAGTCAATGGGAGTGAGGGAGTTCACAGGCCAGGGTGTATTATACTTTTGGGATGGGGAGGTGACCAGCAAGTGATGACAGGGAAGTAAAAGGGAGTGCACAGGACAGGGTGCATTATACTTTGGGGAAAGGGATGTGGCCTGCAAGTGCAAATGGGGAAAGGAAATGGGAGTGAGGGAGTGAACAGGATAGGGTGCATTATAAGTTGGGGATCAAGAGGTGACCTGCAAGTGGAGATGGGGAAGTCAATGGGAGTGAGGGAGTGCACAGGGCAGGGTGTATTATACTTTGGGGATGGGGAGGTGACCTGCAAGTGGAGATGGGGAAATCAATGGGAGTGAGGGAGTGCACAGGGCAGGGTGTATTATACTTTGGGGATGGGGAGGTGACCTGCAAGTGGAGATGGGGAAGTCAATGGGAGTGAGGGAGTGCACAGGGCAGGGTGTATTATACTTTGGGGATGGGGAGGTGACCTGCAAGTGGAGATGGGGAAATCAATGGGAGTGAGGGAGTGCACAGCGTAGGGTGTATTATACTTTGGGGATGGGGAGGTGACCTGCAAGTGGAGATGGGGAAGTCAATGGGAGTGAGGGAGTGCACAGGGCAAAGAACTGGACAGTCTGGGGAAGCTATTATTTTACACAGTGCAAAGCAATGCTATCTTGCTGGGAGGGGAAACACTCACCACGTCACATCCCAGACAGACACGAATCCGACAGAGGAGTTCCTCTTCTGTGGTTTGCAGGGCATTGTTCCAGAACTCCCAGGCAGCAGGCAGACAGAAGGTGCCTGCGTCTCTCAGCCAATACAGCTTGCCGATAGAGTCAGGGGGCTGGGACTTTGATAGACAGGTGGAAAGACTCCAGGGAAAGCAGTAGTTCAGGTGGGTGCTGAAGATTTTAGTGGACTATAATGTGCTGAAGATTTTAGTGGACTATAATGTACTGGAGATTTTAGTGGACTATAATGTACTGGAGATTTTAGTGGACTATAATGTACTGGAGATTTTCGTGGACTATAATGTACTGGAGATTTTCGTGGACTATAATGTACTGGAGATTTTCGTGGACTATAATGTACTGGAGATTTTCGTGGACTATAATGTACTGGAGATGTTCGTGGACTATAATGTACTGAAGATTTTCGTGGACTATAATGTACTGAAGATTTTAGTGGACTATAATGTGCTGGAGATTTTAGTGGACTATAATGTGCTGAAGATTTTAGTGGATTATAATGTACTGGAGATTTTAGTGGACTATAATGTACTGAAGATTTTAGTGGACTATAATGTGCTGAAGATTTTAGTGGACTATAATGTACTGGAGATTTTAGTGGACTATAATGTACTGAAGATTTTAGTGGACTATAATGTACTGAAGATTTTAGTGGACAATAATGTACTGAAGATTTTCGTGGACTATAATGTACTGAAGATTTTCGTGGACTATAATGTGCTGAAGATTTTCGTGGACTATAATGCACTGGAGATTTTAGTGGACTATAATGTACTGGAGATTTTAGTGGACTATAATGTGCTGAAGATTTTAGTGGATTATAATGTACTGGAGATTTTAGTGGACTATAATGTACTGGAGATTTTAGTGGACTATAATGTACTGAAGATTTTAGTGGACAATAATGTACTGAAGATTTTAGTGGACTATAATGTGCTGAAAATTTTCGTGGACTATAATGTACTGGAGATTTCAGTGGACTATAATGTACTGAAGATTTTAGTGGACTATAATGTACTGAAGATTTTCGTGGACTATAATGTACTGGAGATTTTAGTGGACTATAATGTACTGAAGATTTTAGTGGACTATAATGTACTAGAGATTTTAGTGGACTATAATGTACTAGAGATTTTAGTGGACTATAATATGACTAAAACTAGAACAATTCAGGTGACTAAAATATGACTAAAACCTGACAAAGGACTATAACTAAATTGAAATTTCATGTCAAAATTAACACTGGTTATTCAATCGATCAACTTGGATACATTCAGCCTTCCCATACATGGTTTGAATCTCGGCTGGTTCCTGCTGAACTGGCCAAGATTCAAACCGTCTATGGCTGGCTTAACAACTGATGGGGAGGCCCATACAGGAAGAACCTCCTGATCTGCTCCAGGCGGCCTATCCATGGGGTCGACCACATTCTTTGAACACACAATAAAAGATCCATCAGTAACACTTATATGTTATGAATTGTATATAAGAGTGAAGGTGCTCCACATGAAACGATGCAGAAAATAGTTGCCAGGAGAAGACAGCAGATGAAACAGAGGGAATACACCGAGAGGGAAAACCTCTCAGAGAGATGGTGGACTTTAAAAATAGAGAAGGATAATACATATACAGCATCAGAAAAAGCCAACTTCACTCAAACATAACATTGCAGGACTAATATGGCTGCTGGAAAATAGACTCCATTGCTGGATTCTTATGTCTCTCAAGGATTCCAGTGATGAGGTGTAGCCACCATAACAGTTTTGTCCGACCGCTGCATTACAAAGCCAAATGAGGGTGTCCTGTTCTCTGATGGATTCAAATATAAGAGAGGTACTCCTTCGTCTGGCCCTGTGAAGCGGAAGAGAGACAAACTGCCTCCAGGAGGTATATAGGAAGCCAGCGGGTGAGAAGCCACCTGAGATGATCCAAAAGTAATATTTTACTTCTGTTGGAGCGGATCTTAAAAGGTTTATATAGTGCAACACTTAGCAAGCTCCCCGAGACACATTTGTATTTTAGTTTGCTTGCCAACAGCACACAGCGGGTTCCTGGCAAGTACTGGAGGAGGACTGGCGATCTTATCCGGGTCTCTCATAAACAGATTCAGAAATATTTCCTAAAAGACAAACCAAAACTAGAGGACACACTTCAACTTTACTCAACCTGACACCAGTCCACTCAGAGAGCCAGGCTGTAGAGTTGTGCCCAGAAAGATAAAGCTCACCTGTCTCCGGGTCACTAAAGTCTGGCAGAGACATGGCGTTCATTTGTCGCCGGTCGGCAAAGGCTCTGTCCAATAGGCTGCTGCCGCGTCCCGAGTCACTGCGAGATCACATAAGACAATGTCATGCTGATTATATAATGAATATACATTTTAGTGTCACTACCCTGTTTCCCTGAAAATAAGACCTAGCGTGATTGTCGGTGATGGCTGCAATATAAGCCCTACCCTCCAAATAAGCCCTACCCTGTTTCCCCGAAAATAAGCCCTACCCTGAAAATAAGACCTACAAGGACTTTAACTAGGGCTTAATTGGGGGGTAGGGCTTATATTGAAGCCATAGCAGACAGCCACGCTAGGTCTTATTTTAGGGGAAACAGGGTAGTAACTATGAACAATACCCAACTGCAGGACTACAAGGAGGTCCTAGAGAAGAATGGAGGTTTGAGCTCCCTTCAACACCCGGGACATCTGTATGACCTTCCACAGAGACACTACTGGCCAGTGCGATTCATTAGCGTCCATATTGCCCTCTGAAGACTATTCTTCAGATCTGCTCTCCACCTTACATCGAATCTTTTGGGGGAGATTTACTAAAACGGGAGCACTCAGAACCTGGTGCAGCTGTGCATGGGAACCAATCAGCTCCTAACTTCAGCTTGTTCAATTAAAGTGGAGTTCCACCCACTTCTACAACTCTTCAGCATCCCTCACTAAACTGTGCACTGTAAACGAATTGGATATTTTAAATTTTTTTTCCCAGCACCTACTGTATATCTGCTGTATTCATTTTTCACTTCCTCCTCCCTGGCCGTGGCCCATCGCATCATTTCCTGTTTGCAATGCCTTCTGGGAAGGGGCGGCAACTTCCTCTGACACTGCCGTTGCTATGGAAACCTGACCTGAAACCTATTACACGGCTTGTGCTGCACTGAGCATGTGCGAGATCTGCAAGGTTGAGATCCAGGAAGAAATACAGTCTGGCTTCAGATGCCCACACTTAAGATGGCCACGGCCTGCTGTAAGTTTATAAAATAACAAACTACTGCTATAAACTAACAAAACAGACCTTAGTTTACAGACTAACTTTACTAGAACACATTAAGCTTGTGTATTATAGGGGTATTTTTATTTAAAAAGTATAATTTCGGCCGGAACACCACTTTAAGCTTTAGCAATTAAACCTGATGCACAGCTACACCAGATTTTGAACTCTTCAGTTTTTAGTAAATAACCCCCCTTTGTGTCCCAGCAGTGATCCATCTCTATTACCTTCAACTCTCTATCTACCCTCACTGACATCAGCAGAGTCTGCATCTCCAAAATCAGAAGTGCAACATTTATGGAGATCAGGTAAGTATGAGTATATCAGGGACAGCTGCTTCTGGGAGCACGCTCTCAGCACAGTAAGTTGTTTACATAGGGCCGCATATATACAGTGCCTTGAAAAAGTATTCACACCCCCTGATATTTCCCACATTTTGTCATGTTACAACCAAAAACGTAAATGTATTTTATTGGGATTTTATGTGATAGACCAACACAAAGTAGCACATAATTGTGAAGTGTAAGGAAAACGATAAATGGTTTTCAACATTTTTTTACAAATAAATATGTGAAAAGTGTGGGGTGCATTTGTATTCAGCCCCCTTTACTCCGGTACCCCCAACTAAAATCTAGTGGAGCCAATTGCCTTCAGAGGACACCTAATTAGTAAATAGAGTCCACCTGTGTGTAATTTAATCTCAGTATAAATGCAGCTAGTCTGTGAAGCCCTCAGAGGTTTGTGGAAGAACCTTTGTGAACAAACAGCATCATGAAGGCCAAGGAACACACCAGACAGGTCAGGGATAAAGTTGTGGAGAAGTATAAAGCAGGGTTAGGTTATAAAAAAATATCACAAGCTTTGAACGTCTCACAGAGCTCTGTTCAATCCATCATCTGAAAATGGAAAGAGTATGGCACAACTGCAAACCTACCAAGACATGGCCGTCCACCTAAACTGACCGGCCGGGCAAGGAGAGCATTCATCAGAGAAGAGCCAAGAGGTCCATGGTAACTCTGGAGGAGCTGCAGAGATCCACAGCTCAGGTGGGAGAATCTGTCCACAGGACAACTATTAGTCGTGTTCTCCACAAATCTGACCTTTATGGAAGAGTGACAAGAAGAAAGACATTGGTGAAAGAAAGTCATAAGAAGTCCTGTTTGCAGTTTGTGAGAAGCCATGTGGAGGACACAGCAAACATGTGGAAGAAGGTGCTCTGGTCAGATGAGACCAAAAGTGAACTTTTTGGCCTAAAAGCAAAACTCTATGTGTGGCAGAAAACTAACACTGCACATCACCCTGAACTCACCATCATCACCGTGAAACATGGTGGTGGCAGCATCATGTTGTGGGGATGCTTTTCTTCAGCAGGGACAGGGAAGCTGGTCAGAGTTGATGAGAAGATGGATGGAGCCAAATACAGGACAATCTTAGAAGAAAACCTGTTAGAGTCTGCAAAAGACTTGAGACTGGGGTGGAGGTTCACCTTCCAGCAGGACAACGACCCGAAACATCCAGCCAGAGCTACAATGGAATGGTTTAGATCAAAGCATATTCATGTGTTAGAATGGCCCAGTCACAGTCCAGACCTAAATCCAATTGAGAATCTGTGGCAAGACTTGAAAATTGCTGTTCACAGACGCTCTCCATCCAATCTGGCAGAGCTTGAGATATTTTGCAAAGAAGAATGGGCAGAAATGTCCCTCTCTAGATGTGCAAAGCTGGTAGAGACATCCCCAAAAAGACTTGCAGTGAAAGGAGGTTCTACAAAGTATTGACTCGGGGGAGCTGAATATAAATGCCCCCCCACACTTTTCACATATTTGTAAAAAGAAATTGTGAAAACCATTTATCATTTTCCTTTCACTTCACAATTATTTGCCACTTTGTGTTGGTCTATCACATAAAATGCCCCTGTATACCTTATTTCCAAGCTTCGCTCGGCGCTCACGTAACCGGTTGCCTCTCTCCTCCCGACTGACGTCAGCGAGGATTCTCGGCCCCTCCAGCTGTAGCTGTCAGATCGGGTGAGGGAATGGCGGGGCGGTAACGTGAGCGCCAAGCGGCGCTCAGAAATAAGGTATACAGGGGCATTTTTTTAATAAGGCACAGAAACTGGAGACATTTCATTATTTAACACAGGGGATTGCCAGAAAATGATAAAGTGGGTTTACAACCCACTTTAAGGATACATTTGCTCCACATCATATCTCTGTGCTGTTGATACCTGGGGTTGGCGAGATTGTAGCAAGACTTCCAGATCTGCAGCATATGTTTACAGGTTAGCAATGCCTCATCAGGACCCCGACAAAGTGATTCCAGTTTTGCTTTTGTGAACAATAATCTGAGAAAAAAAATAAAAAAGGAAAAAAAAAAGAAATATACATTGAGTGAGCTCCTGGATGAATGACAATCTTCTTAACCACTTGCCTACCAGGCCAATTCTGGCACTTCTCTCCTACATGTAAAAATCATTATTTCTTTGCTAAAAAATTACTCAGAACCCCCAAACCTTATATATGTTTTTTTTTAGCAGAGACCCTAGGGAATAAAAGGGTGGTCGTTGCAACTTTTTAACTTGCACGGTATTTGCGCAGCAATTTTTCAAACGCGTTTAAAAAATAAAAATAAAAAAACTTTCATGCATTAAAAAAAAAAAAAACAGTAAAGTTAGCCCAATTTTTGTTCATAATGTGAAAGAAGATATTACGCCGAGTAAATAGATACCTAACATGTCATGCTTTAAAATTGCGCACACTCGTGGAATGGCGCCAAACTTCGGTACTTAAAAATCCCCATAGGCGACGCTTTACATTTTCTTCTACAGGTTACCAGATTAGAGGAGGTCTAGCGCTAGAATTATTGCTCTCGCTCTAATGTTCGCGGTGATACCTCACATGTGTGGTTTGAACGCCGTTTACATATGTGGGCGCAACCTACGTATGCGTTCGCTTCTGCAAGCGAGCACGCAGAGACGGGGGTGCTTAAAAGAAAAAAATGTATTGTTTATTTTACTTTTATTCTTCTATTTTGACACTTTTTTTACTTTTTTTTTTGATCAATTTTATAACTATTACAAGGAATGTAAACATCCCTTGTAATAAAAACGGCATGACAGGTCCTCTTTACCTTGAGATCTGAGGTCTATAAGTCCCCAGATCTCATCTCAGAGACAAAAAGAGGGAAATTTGGGACTTTAAGTGAAGTGGTTGTCTCGTGTAGATGAATATGGTCAAGTTTAATTTTTGGATTAAAAAGTATATAAATACATAACAGTAGTATAATTCATATAAAAAAAGTCAATGGATAAATGTTACCATATTTGTACATATGCATAACTGTAGTACCATCATGTTCATAAATGTATACATGGTGAGCACAAAGCAATGGTATATGGCAGGGATATGCAATTAGTGGACCTCCAGCTGTTGCAAAACTACAAGTCCCATCATGCCTCTGGATGTCATGCTTGTGCCTGTCAGAGTCTTGCTATGCCTCATGGGACTTGTAGTTCTGCAACAGCTGGAGGTCCGTTAATTGCATATCCCTGGTATATAGCATGGTCAATTCACATATCATCTGGCAGCATAGTTGGTAATTCAATAGATTAAAAAATGAATGGTGTATCCAGATATATATCTTAATAAAGCACATAGCTACATTCTCAGAGCCCGACGCGTTTCTGTGTAAAAAACACTTCTTCAGAGGCGGATGTTGTAGAGTATCTATAAAAACATATAACGTAGAATATAGTAAAAACTGATTCTAATATTAGGGTAAAGTACAACAGGACAAGGCAATGTCGTCAGCCCTGAGCGCTTACGTGCCACAGGTAGCGACGGTGTGTAGTGTATGCAGAACCAGGGCCATAGGGTCTCGCCTCTAGGCTGGGAAGCCTAAATCCCCCCCCCCAAAAAAAGCCCAAAAAAAAGGGTCTCCGCTTCTCAACCGAGGCGGCGGCATATTTTCTAATGCAGATCGCACGGGTGAGCCGGTAGAAGCACCGGAGGGTGGCGGTAGGGTAGGGGAGTGTATGAGCACTACAAGAGGCTACATTTACGGAAGTGTCTAAGATACGCACTGTACTGATACCAAAGCCCGGGATAATATTCCCACTCCAAAATATCTGCAGCTGTACACAACACAGACACTTATTTAAATATCCAGCAGGGAGAGTGAAAGCCCCACTTTAAGGAAGGGGGCCCACAACACGCTATTGGGATAGATTTATGGCAGTACAGAAATATTAGCTAGTCATATCCAAGATCATTGCAATGCTGCTCAGAAAGAAACCAAAATTTGTTCCCTCTGGACATACCTGCTTTTCTGTTTTTAATACACATATTAAAAAATAAAAATATTCATCCCCCCGCGAGGCAGACACAAGCCCGTGGGGAACACAGCGAGATTTGAAAAACATGGGGGATGTTAGCTGCCTGTATAAAAATGCCCCGGGGCCCGTGTAATTGTCATTCCTGCACCTCGTCCGCCTCTGGATATGATTTTTATTAGCAGCGTGACTGTGGAATCGCTGGGCCTGTGCGGTGGGCTATCGCACTTCAACTGACACCGATTCCAGGCCTGTAATTATTTTCTAAGGAAGTGCACTTCATTGCAACTCTTCTCTTCTGCTATGGTGTGTTCAGATGCAATATCCAGTACCTTTGAAGACTGCTTTCACACTGAAAGCACTGGCCGTTAGCGGTAAAACGCTGCTGCTTTGAGCGGCGTTTTACCGCTGTTTAACCCCAAAGAAGTGGTTAAAAACTGTGTTGCGGCACTTCCCAAGTGCTTTTCAGGTGCTTCGGAAGTGCTGCCCATTCATTGCAATGGGCAGGGGCGTTTTGGGAGTGCTATATACAACGCTCCCAAACCGCCCCCAAAGATGCTGCTTGCAGCACACCGCCCCCAGTGTGAAAGCACTCATTGCAGAGAATGGGAGGCAGTTTTCAGGCGCTTTACAGGTGCTATTTCCAGCGCTAAAACGCCTGACAACTGCCTCAGTGTGAAAGGGGTCTTATGTGTAAACTTGGTAGGCCAGGATAAAACTTTAAGACCCCTTTCACACTGAGGCAGTTTTCAGGCACTAGAAATGGCCTCTAAATAGCGCCTGAAAACCGCCTCCCATTCATTTCAGTGTGTCTTTTCACACTGGGGCGGTGCGCTTGCTGGACGTGATCACATTCCCTCTGTTCTCAGCTGCATGAGAGCTGGGGAAGGAGAAGCAGCAGAACACTGAGCTTCCCAGTGAAAGGCTGGGGGGGGGGGGGGGGGGAGAGTCAGGACAAGTCTGATCATTGGAGAAGAGCAGCCAGAGTTCCCAGCATAGCTAGAGAACTGACCACGGTGTGCTCTCCTGCTTAGTGTGGTCGGATTTTAACAGGAAAGTAGAGGGACTGGCAGGAATACCAGGGCTTTCACACAAAGGAAGCAATAGAAAGAGAACAGAAGACTTTGTCATACAAGTACATGGAACAGCAGTCAAATATCAGAAATTTGAGATGCTGGGGTGACAAACGCCTAAATGCAGCAGATGAAGGACACATCATGCTTACTTCCCTTCCACATCGTAAATCTCCCTCGGTCTGGGGCTCCATGGAAGATCTCACCTTCTGGAGTTTCAATGATCATGAGAACGGTGAGGAATCAGCCCAGAACTACACGGGAGAATCTTATACACGATCTCAAGGCAGCTGGGACCATAGTCACCATTGGAAACACACTATGCCGTGAAGGACTGAAGTCCTGCAGGGCCCACAAGGTACCCGGTTTTACGCCACCACCATACGGACTACTTAGTGTTAACAGGTATTTGGTCTGAGGGTTTCACACCCCACCATTATACATGTTCACCTATATTATTTCATCTAAAATTAATTTTTTATTCATAGATATATCTTGTGCTCTCTCCTGATGAGTGGCCTCCCAGCCACGAAACGCGTAGAGCTGCCATATGCCATGTCTCCACTTAACACTACTCAAATATCAAGTTTAGGCAAGATGGCAATCAATAAAACCTATTATGTTCACCAACTTACCTTTTTGCAACCAGGTGCCTCATATAAAGTCCGACCACCTTTGCTCTCTCCCATGTTTTGCGAAGGGGTCAAATAATTATTTCACTCATTAAAATGCAAATCAATGTATAACTTTTTTTAAAATGCATTTTTCTGGATATTTTTGTTGTTATTCTGTCTCTCACTGTTAAAATAAACCGATCATTAAAATTATAGACTGATCATTTCTTTGTCAGTGGGGCAAATGTACAAAATCAGCAGGGGGGTCAAATACTTTTTACCCTCACTGTAGGTTACTCAGGACCTGTTTATAGAGGAGCAGCCACCATCAATCTCACCGAGTTTGTTTTATCCATCCTTACTTCCTGCCTATTTCCTGTTCTTTCACTCGGGAGTCACAGTAGCGCCGTAGTCTTATCATATTCAATGGTGTCCTCAATGCTGAAAAATAAAGGCAGATACTTCTCCATCATGCCATACCATCCAGGGAGGCGTGTGATTGGCCCCAAATTTATTTTGCAGCAGGACAACCCACCCCAAATATACAGCCAATGTCCTTAAAGAAGGAGTCCACCTAAAAAAAAAAAAATTATTAAAAGCCAGCAGCTACAAATGCTGCAGCTGCTGACTTTTAATAAATAGCCACTTACCTGTCCCAGGGTCCAGCGATGTTGGCAGCCGACGCCGATCACTCGCTCGACTCTCGGCAGCTGCCGCCGCCATCCTGGGTGAGGGAATCAGGAAGTGAAGCGTTGCGGCTTCACTTCCCGGTTCCCTACTGCGCATGCGCGAGTCGCGCTGCGCGTCGTAACTGGTCCCCGCTATCTCCTGGGAGCTGTGTGTTTCCCAGGAGACAGCGCGGGGGGACAGGAAGAGGCATAGACTCCCGTGGGAGTCTATGCCGGAAGTGGGTGCAAATACCTGTCTTAGACAGGTATCTGCACCCCCCCCCCCCTGAAAGGTGCCAAATGTGACACCGCAGGAGGGGGGGGGGGGAGGAATCCGAAAAGCGGAAGTTCCATTTTTGTGTGGAACTCCGCTTTAAGAACTATCTTCAGTGTAAATTAGAACAAGGAGTCCTGGAAGTGATGGTTTGGCCCACATAGAGCCCTGATCTCACCATTACCGAGTCTGCCTGGGATGACAGAGACCAGAAGGATTTGAGGCAGCCGACATCCACAGAAGATCTGTGCTTAGTTCTCCAAAATTTTTGGAACAACCTACCTCCAGAGTTCCTTCAAAAACTGTGTCCAAGTCTACCTAGAAGAATGGATGTTGGTTTGAATGCAAAGGGCGGTCACACCAAACAGTGACGGGATTTGGATTTCTCTTCTGTTCATTCTCTTCTTTTCCATTTTGTTAACTAATAAAACAAACTATTAACACTTCCCATTTCTGAAATCATTCTTCATTTACATCATTTTTTCATGAAGCCAGAGTGTTAGTAGGTCTCCTGGTGGGCCCATCACCTGGTTACATAAAGCCTTGACATCCATGTCACGCCGGAAGGCAGCGGGGAGTTATATTTCCACGCTCTGCCTTTAGCGTCAGATGGTGGATTCTGAATAATCTGCAGAACCCATTTCAGGCAGATGCTTATTATTCATTATTTAAAGCTCTCGGCTCAGGTAACATAAGTATATTGATACCGTGAGGCAACGCTAACATAAAAAGTAAAAAAAGGAGATGCTTAATATTTCATAGGGAAACACAACTCTGCGGTGACAGGTGGTCAGAGAGAGAGAGAGACGGAGGGGCATCAAATGAGTGATTAATAAAGGGTGACAGATCTCATCCAGGTGCAGCATTGTTCTGGAGCACCAACATCTTCTGCTGAACTGTATACCAGACAATGCAATTCTCACCAATGATGAAACAAAGCCAAATGCAGGAAAGGCCATATAGTCGGTATTAGTGGATTCTGACTGAAATACCCGACGAGGTACGTTATAATGGCTGATAATCACCAAGGTGGAAGCAGAGCAATGAATATGTGAAAAAAAACTGTGAAAAGAACATCTCAAATTTAATTTTTTCTTTTTTTAAAAGGCACTATCGCCCCCCCCCCCCCCCTTCCTGCCCGGACCAATTTTCAGCGCTGACGCACTTTGAATGACAATTGTGCGGTCATGCAACACTAAACATAGAAATGACATTTTTATCATCATTTTTGAGACAGATAAAGCTTTCTTTTAGTAGTATTTAATCACCACTGGGTGTTTTTTTAATTTTTTTTTACTAAAATTAAAAAGGACAGAAAAAATAAAAAAAAAGTTTTTCTCAGTTTCTGTTATAAATTTTCTAAAGACGTAATTTTTCTCCTTCACTGATGTGCGCTGATGAGGCTGCACTGATGGACCCTGATTGGCAGCACTGGTGTGGCAGCACTAATTGGCACCGATGTGGAAGCTCTGATGGGCACCGATGTGGAAGCTCTGATGGGCACCGATGTGGCAGCTCTGATGGGCACCGATGTGGCAGCTCTGATGGGCACCGATGTGGCAGCTCTGATGGGCACCGATGTGGCAGCTCTGATGGGCACCGATGTGGAAGCTCTGATGGGCACCGATGTGGAAGCTCTGATGGGCACCGATGTGGAAGCTCTGATGGGCACCGATGTGGAAGCTCTGATGGGCACCGATGTGGAAGCTCTGATGGGCACCGATGTGGAAGCTCTGATGGGCACCGATGTGGAAGCTCTGATGGGCACCGATGTGGAAGCTCTGATGGGCACCGATGTGGAAGCTCTGATGGGCACCGATGTGGAAGCTCTGATGGGCACCGATGTGGAAGCTCTGATGGGCACCGATGTGGAAGCTCTGATGGGCACCGATGTGGAAGCTCTGATGGGCACCGATGTGGCAGCTCTGATGGGCACCGATGTGGCAGCTCTGATGGGCACCGATGTGGCAGCTCTGATGGGCACCGATGTGGCAGCTCTGATGGGCACCGATGTGGCAGCTCTGATGGGCACCGATGTGGCAGCTCTGATGGGCACCGATGTGGCAGCTCTGATGGGCACCGATGTGGCAGCTCTGATGGGCACCGATGTGGCAGCTCTGATGGGCACTGATGTGGCAGCTCTGATGGGCACTGATGGAGCTGCACTAATTATCAGGACACTTATGATCTTTTTCCTGATTATCGGTTGTAGATGTCCCCTGTGTGGATTTGTCAGTTATCGGCTCTCCTCTCACGCTGTCAGCATGAGGAGAGGACTGCCGATAACCGGCAAATACGAATACGGTTTACACTATGATCAGCTGTGATTGGACACAGCTGGTCACATGGTAAAGAGCCACTGTGATTGGCTCTTTACCCCAATCTGTGATCAGATGTGTTTGAATGACAATTGCGCGGTCATGCAACACTGTACATAAAAATGAAATTTTTATCATTAGTTTTGAGACAGAGCTTTCTATTGGTGGTATTTAATCACAACTGGGTGTTTTTATTTTTTTTACTAAAGGAAAAAGGACAGAAAAAATAAAAAAAAGTTTCTCAGTTCCTGTTATAAATTTTCGAAAGAAGTAATTTTTCTCCTTCACTGATGTGCGTTGATGAGGATGCACTGATGGGCCCCGATTGGCAGCACTAATAGACAGCACTAATGGGCACTGATGTGGCAGCACTGATGGGCACTGATGTGGCAGCACTGATGGGCACTGATGGGCAATGATGGGCACTGATGTGGCAGCACTGATGGGCACTGTTGGAGCTGCACTAATTATCAGGACACTTATGATCCTTTTTCTGATTATTTGTGTAGATGTCAGAAAAAGCCGGTTATCGGCTCTCCTTTTACGCTGTCAGCATGAGGAGAGGACTGCCGATAACCGGCAAATAGGAATATGGTTTACACTATGATCAGCTGTGATTGGACACAGCTGGTCACATGGTAAAGAGCCAATGTGATTGGCTCTTTACCCCAATCTGTGATCAGATGTGTTTGAAGGACACATAGCGATCACAGATGCCTGCCGATGAAGGGCGCATGGAAAGCGAGATTATTGGGGGGGGGGGGCGTCCATAGACTCCCTCCTGGGAATTTGAGCCCGCGCTGTAGCCATCTTTTGGGTGCGGGCTGGGGGTGGTTAACAAAGACTGTTGAGATTTTTTTTTTTAAATTTCAATAAACCAATCGTAAAAAGGTTTAATAAAGTTGCAGTGAAATTAGATGTAAACCTAATTTCTAAAATCGAATTCAAAGCAGAACTACACTGCATCTGAGCACCACAAACCAAAATGCTAATTAATTTTTTTTTAATACTCAGAGCAAAACTGTCCCCATTCATCCATTTCTTCATGCTTTATTTTTTGAAAAACACCCCCCCCCCCCCCCCAGCATTTTTAGCCTTGGCCATCTTGAATAGGGGCAGATAATTCATGCATTTACTTCCTATAAAGCATGCAGGCAGGAGGGGGTGTGCTTAGCTGAGAAAGCCCCTCCTGGAGACTTCTGGGATGTATGACATCATTTGCCAAGGCCTGGACAACAGGAAGCAACCGAAGAAATGTATATATATACACTACCGTTCAAAAGTTTGGGGTCACCCAAACAATTTTGTGTTTTCCATGAAAAGTCACACTTATTCACCACCATACGTTGTGAAATGAATAGAAAATAGAGTCAAGACATTGACAAGGTTAGAAATAATGATTTGTATTTGAAATAACATTGTTTTTACATCAAACTTTGCTTTCATCAAAGAATCCTCCTTTTGCAGCAATTACAGCATTGCACACCTTTGGCATTCTAGCTGTTAATTTATTGAGGTAAGCTGGAGAAATTGCACCCCACGCTTCTAGAAGCAGCTCCCACAAGTTGGATTGGTTGGATGGGCACTTCTGGCGTACCATACGGTCAAGCTGCTCCCGCAACAGCTCAATGGGGTTCAGATCTGTTGACTGTGCTGGCCACTCCATTACCGATAGAATACCAGCTGCCTGCTTCTGCTGTAAATAGTTCTTGCACAATTTGGAGGTGTGTTTAGGGTCATTGTCCTGTTGTAGGATGAAATTGGCTCCAATCAAGCGCTGTCCACTGGATATGGCATGGCGTTGCAAAATGGAGTGATAGCCTTCCTTATTCAGAATCCCTTTTACCCTGTACAAAGCTCCCACCTTACCAGCACCAAAGCAACCCCAGACCATCACATTACCTCCACCATGCTTAACAGATGGCGTCAGGCATTCTTCCAGCATCTTTTCATTTGTTCTGCGTCTCACAAACATTCTTCTTTGTGATCCAAACACCTCAAACTTGGATTCATCCGTCCACAACACTTTTTTCCAGTCTTCCTCTGTCCAATGTCTGTGTTCTTTTGCCCATCTTAATCTTTTTCTTTTATTGGCCAGTCTCAGATATGGCTTTTTCTTTGCCACTCTGCCCTGAAGCCCAAAATCCCGCAGCCGCCTCTTCACTGTAGATGTTGACACTGGTGTTTTGCGGGTACTATTTAATGAAGATGCCAGTTGGGGACCTGTGAGGCGTCTGTTTCTCAAACTAGAGACTCTAATGTGCTTATCTTCTTGCTTAGTTGTGCAACGCGGCCTCCCACTTCTTTTTCTACTCTGGTTAGAGCCTGTTTGTGCTGTCCTCTGAAGGGAGTAGTACACACCGTTGTAGGAAATCTTCAATTTCTTTGCAATTTCTCGCATGGAATAGCCTTCATTTCTAAGAACAAGAATAGACTGTCGAGTTTCAGATGAAAGTTCTCTTTTTCTGGCCATTTTGAGCGTTTAATTGACCCCACAAATGTGATGCTCCAGAAACTCAATCTGCTCACAGGAAGGTCAGTTTTGTAGCTTCTGGAAGGA
This sequence comes from Lithobates septentrionalis, assembly GCA_037952835.1. Classification (NCBI taxonomy): domain Eukaryota; kingdom Metazoa; phylum Chordata; class Amphibia; order Anura; family Ranidae; genus Lithobates; species Lithobates septentrionalis. Next base: position 118,267 of record JBBDGP010002412.1, read on the forward strand.
GCTAGACTGTTTTTAGATGTGTGAACATGATTGCACAAGGGTTTGCTAATCATCAATTAGCCTTCTGAGCCAATGAGCAAACACATTGTACCATTAGAACACTGGAGTGATAGTTGCTGGAAATGGGCCTCTATACACCTATGTAGATATTGCACCAAAAACTAGACATTTGCAGTTAGAATAGTCATTTACCACATTAGCAATGTATAGAGTATATTTGTTTAAAGTTAGGACTAGTTTAAAGTTAGCTTCATTTAAAAGTACAGTGCTTTTCCTTCAAAAATAAGGACATTTCAATGTGACCCCAAACTTTTGAACGGTAGTGTATATATATTTAAAAAAAAAAAAGACGTAAATAAGAAAACCTTTCCTATCTATTTACGAATGCTAGCAGCATAAGGATTAAAACTAGTCAATGTTGGATAAGAGAGTGAAGTTCCACTTTAGGCTTTAACCTTTTAAATTCATATTAAAGATAGCATTTTTGTACTCAACGTAAAATCCTTTTATATTGGTGCCGTCCATGGAGAAAGCCGTGATGCGGGTGTGAGGTTATCCCGGCTTGGCCAGTCAAACGGCCGCAGCCTGTGAACCCTTGGAAGGCTGGGTGAAGATGGAAGCCCTCGGGGAAACCGTGACACTGCTCTGCTGGAGGGCTTTGTTTTCAGGTAAGTCTTTCATAATGTGCTAGTATAGGATACATACTAGCACATTCTGCTCTTAACTTGCAGGAAGAAAATTTTTTTGTTTGTTTTCTTTTTTGCGGTTTACTACCGCTTTAAAAGTGCCAGACCTTGTGGGTAACCTGGGAGCCAAAGCATGGGGAGGGCCTCTCGATGTGGAGGTTGGGGGAGTGAAGCAAGAAAAGGGATGTTTCTTAAAGCAGAGTTCCGCCTGGGTTAAAAAAAAAATAAAAATTAAAAGCCAGTAGCAACAAAATACTGCAGCTGCTGACTTTTAACATAAGGACATTTACCTGCCCTAGGAGCCTGCGATGTCGGCACCTAAAGCCAACCCACCCCCGGGCTGCGGGTGCAGGCGCCAACTTTATTACTAAGGGAAACAGGCAGTGAAGCCTTACGGCTCCACAGCCTGTTTCCTACTGCGCACGCGCGAGTCGCGCTGCGCTTTCTGAATGGTCCCTGCTGTCTTCTGGGACCTGTGTCCCAGAAGGAGGAGGGGCCGGACATTACATAGTTTGGCGATCTTTCCCCAGAAGTGGGAGCAGATACCTGGATTTGTGGCATTGGAGGAGGGTGGGGGGGAATCCGATCAGCGGATGTTTCCATTTATGGGTGGAACTCCGCTTTAACAGTCAAAGAGGGAGAAGACACTGCGGTCTCTTCCTTAGGCTTCTTGTACTAATAATGTGTTTACTATACTGTGGAAGGTGCTTTCACTAGGGGAAGAGATGGAATTTATTCCTTGCTTTGCAGGAATAAAAACGTCATCCCTTCCGTCCTGTGAGAACGGGGTTCTACCTTGTTTACATAGGCAGACTGCAATTCTGTGTCTCTGCCTGACGATCAGCGGGTGCCAGAGGACATTGTGTACCCTGCACCTGCCAATCGGCTTCTGCTGTGTGTAATCACAGCGGAAGCGAAGCTGCTGGTGGCGCACGTGCACGCCCCCTACCCGTCAGGGTCGGATCACGTACATATACGTGTTCCAGTGCACAGGTGCTGCCCTGTAGCAGTAAAACTGGTGTAGGGTGGACTTAAAGGAATTAAAAAAAAAAAAAAAAAAAAAGATTCACATGAGCATGTAGTTTAATACATTGTCTGTGGGGAACCTGGTATCACCTCTCTGACGGGAGGGCCCGTGGAACCAAGAATCCCTTGGTGACCCGAGAAAATATATCTTGGATTACTTAAAATGGGACAGTATTATTTATTCACAATATCTCCCAGGATATATGTAAAGATTATTCTTGGTTTGTTTGATTCTGAACTCAACATGTTAGTTGAGAGAGCTGATCACATTGGCCTCTGTACAATGTAGGAGATGGGCCGACTCCTGCTACTGTGAGAAGGAGTCCTGTGTTTATACTTATAATGTATAATCTACTGTGTGAAACTCGGTGACAACAAGTCTGACCTGTAGTGAAATCCTGATTAACCATAACAATGCTCAGGAGGGCACGGAGTCACATCGGCTGCTTTAAGGGGTTAGTTAATTAGCTCATGTTAATTCTGTTCTGGTTACAGGTGTATTGTTAGAGTAATATGAGCAGGAGGAGGGAACCTCCTCTTCTACTGTATACAAGACTTGTATTTTGGTTCTAATAACAAGTCCATGTTCAGCAACTAAACAAGTACCGTCTTGTTTTGTACTTGTGAGCGGTTGGAATATCTGATATCTATATTCAGACAGGGAGGAAGCCGTATATGACGAAAGCACTCAAGCGGAGTGTGGGACGTTTCGTTACAACCTCCAAATCTCCATAGAAGATCGCCATTGTATCACATCCAGTAACCTAGAATAGTCCACCGTGACATAAAGAATCAGGAAGACTCACATAATGTAAAACTGTTTATATCATTTTATTATTAAAAAAGTATATCTAACCACAAACACGCTAAAATGTACAAGTGCTTATTAATAAAAAATACCAATCCCGCGATTCGATGTGACCACTTCCTAACTCCAGCATGCGTGATGACGTCACGTAATTACATGAAACACATGCAGACAAAGAGACGGAGGGGCTTCCAGCAAACCAACACAGCTGGACTTTTACCCTACAGTCACCTGCTCTATGTGCTGAATACGAAGCAAAGGTTTAACCACAGCAGTGGTTGATCTCTTTTTAAGGGATTCTGATCAATTAGAGATGCTTCAACAAATCTGCAGTCAGAATCGGCTGAAGAGCTGGAAGACCTGGAACAGAGCTCTAGAAAAGGCTTTCAAGCTCTTATCAGATGGGTCACTGAAAACAAGTGCATCCTTTAAGGGTATAGTCTTGTTAAGATGGAAAATGGCGGGATCCATATGGTCAATAAGCGACTGGAGAGCAAAAAACTTACCACAAGGTTTCCAATCTTCAAAGAGAAAAAGAAAATCAGGGAAATTATTTTGCAAGCCTTAGGAGTTTTCAACGCAATCTTCTAGTTTCAGAGAGGTGCACGATGCATCAATTAAGCACCAAAACGGTCTCCTTTAACTTGGGATTAATAGCAAGTTGACTGCGACTCCTCAGGGGTAAGCTCATTAGTCAAGGACTGAAGAGACTCAGAATCAGTCACGGTGGCGGATGACTTGGAAGCTGCTAATGCCGAAGGCAAATCAGATGAAAAAACTGCAGGAGAGGAACAGATCGAAGTCGCACGTGGCTCTTGGCAAGAATACGCAGCGGGAAGATGCTTCCTCAAAACTGTATGGAAGGAAAAAAAGTGCTGGGAGAAGGTCACCTAAATCCCAGGGGAACATACCAAGCTGCCCCCCCCCCCCCCCCCGCAAGATGTACAAGCATTGTGTCAGCAAAATCTCCACCCCCCCCAAAAAAATATGGCACAAATTCCTGCACCTACCACTACAAATCCAACCCCTGCTGAAATCCCCCCTCCAAGCACAAATCTTTGCCCCCCCCCCATCTCACATCCTCTCTCCCAATATTCCCCCAGCACAAATACCCCCCCCCCCCCCAACTCCAAATCCCCCCCCAGCATAAATTTTACTCCCCCATTACTCCATCCTAGCACAAGTCTCCCCCCTCCCAAAAAAATACCCCCCAATCACCCATACTAGCACAATTAACCACCCCTTCAAAAATCTCCTCCCCTCTACCATATCACATTTTTTAGCAGAACCCCCCTAAATCCCCCCCCACCTAGCACAATTCCTCTTCCCCCATCCCTTCCCCCAAATCACCACTCCCAGCACACACCCCCAGATTTACCCACCTGGAACAACTATTACCCTCTGCTGCCCCCAAACAAAAAAAAAAACCCTACCCCTCCAAGCTCCTTGTGGTGCCCCCATCTCCCAGCACAAATTTAACTCCCCCATTACCCCAAACTAGCACAAACCCCCCCCTCCTCCAAATTGCCCCTCATAGCATGCAGATAGCATAAACCCCCCTAAATCCCCCCCCCCCCACCAAGCACAATCCCCCCCCCCCCAACACAACTCCCCAAAATCACCACTCCCAACACACCTTTCTAGATTTATCCACCTAGAACAACTATTACCCTCTGCTGCCCCCAAGAAAAAGTCCCCTCTCCCCCAAGCTCCTTGTGGTGCCCCCATCTCCCAGCACAAATTTAACTCCCCCATTTCCCCTCCTAGCACTAATACCCCCCTAATCATACCTACTAGACCAAATTACCCCCCCCTTCCAAAAATCCCCTGCCTTCTACCATAACACATTCTCTAACAGAAACCCCCCAAATCCACCCTCCTAGCACAATTCCTCTTCCTCCACCCCCCCCCCCCCCAAATCACCACTCTCAGCACTCCTCCCCAGATTTACCCACCTAGAACAACTATTACCTTCTGCTGCCCCCCAGCACAAATCCTCTCCCCAAAGCTCCTTGTGGTACCCCCCAGCATGCATTTAACTCCCCCATTACCCCATCCTAGCACAACACCCCCCCCCAATTGCCCCTCCTAGCCCAAATACCCCCCCCCCCATCCCTACTAGCACAATTACCCCCTCCTAGCACATATCCTCTTCCACCCTCTCCCAACACAAGTCCCCCCAGATCACCACTCCTAGCACACCTCCCCAGATTTACCCACCTAGAACAACTGTTACCCCCTGCTTCCCCCAACACAAATCCCCCCCCCCCCCACTTCACATAATACCATGGTGCCGAGGGCACCAACCCCTCCTGCCCTTCCCTACATGCAACCATCTAGCAGATGATGTCAGCACTCAGTCCCGCGGCATCATTGCCTTATGCAGGAAAATCTGTGTAAACCAGGAATAAAGAAGCCCCGCGCCTCTGGATCTGGGAATGAACTCTACAGATATTACCAGAATGGAGTCTGAACCCAGAAAGACACTTTCATGTTATCCCCACAACGTCTATCGGTGTCTGAACATGGTCCTCCAAAAGCCGGCCTAAGGGTGACTGCTTCCAATAGCTGCAATGGAAGAGGCAAGGCTGCAGCAGCCATAAAGAAAGGAGTCTTGACTGATGAAAGGAAAAATGCTAGAAAAATAGGTTGGTCTTTAAAGTGGAATTTCACTCTCAATCAACAATGGCTATTTTTAATCATCCTACTACTAGAAATAGTATATATATATATATATATATATATATGTATATATAGAGGAGTCTTCAGGAGGGGCTTTCGCAACTAAACACACCCTCCTGTCTGCATGCCTGAGCTAAGGGCAGATGGATTTCAGGAAGTAAATGCTACATGAATCATCTGCCTTGCTCAAGATGGCCACTGCTAGAAATGCTGGGGGGAGGGGGTGTTTTTCAAAGTGATATTTTTTTAGGCAAAAACATGGAGACATGGATGGATGGGGGAGTTTGATTTGAATATTACAAATAAACTAAATAGCATTTTTGGTTTGTGGCACTCAGATGCAGTGTAGTTTCACTTTAACACGGCCGAGCTGCAGAAAAGAAAATTCTTCTGTGGAACTTGCAAAAAAAAAAACAAAAAAAAAAACTGAGGTATGCTGGTAGGAGGAGGCGGTATCCTGGGCTTGCCTACAGTTTGTTTGCCAGTGTCCTATCCTCCTGTAAGAGGAAAGTAGAACTCAAAGATTAACCACTTGCCGACCGGGCCATAGCCGAAAGACAGCTACAGCGTGGTCGGCTTATTCTGGGTGGACATCCGTGGGACGTCATTCCAGAATGTTGCTCCCACGCACCCCCTGGGGCGCGCACCCGGGAACATCCGTGACCGCCGCGGGCCTTTACTACGTGATCGTTCCGTCAAATAACGGAGCGATCACTTGTAAACAAACGGGCGTCACGTCATGACGCCGGTACCTCCCTCCCCTCTGTGTACAGATCGGTACAGTGCGAGGGGAGAGGGGGAGAGATTGCAGCAGCACTGTGGGCTGGATGTTTAGTGCCCACAGCGCTGCTCACTGCCAATACTGTGCAATACCCTGCAACACTGCGCAATACCCTGCAACACTGCGCAATACCCTGCAACACTGCGCAATACCCTGCAACACTGCGCAATACCCTGCAACACTGTGCAATACCCTGCAACACTGCGCAATACCCTGCAACACTGCGCAATACCCTGCAACACTGCGCAATACCCTGCAACACTGCGCAATACCCTGCAACACTGCGCAATACCCTGCAACACTGCGCAATACCGTGCAACACTGCGCAATACCCTGCAACACTGCGCAATACCCTGCAACACTGCGCAATACCCTGCAACACTGCGCAATACCCTGCAACACTGCGCAATACCCTGCAACACTGCGCAATACCCTGCAACACTGCGCAATACCCTGCAACACTGCGCAATACCCTGCAACACTGCGCAATACCCTGCAACACTGCGCAATACCCTGCAACACTGCGCAATACCCTGCAACACTGCGCAATACCGTGCAACACTGCGCAATACCGCGCAACACTGCGCAATACCGTGCAACACTGCGCAATACCCTGCAACACTGCGCAATACCCTGCAACACTGCGCAATACCGTGCAACACTGCGCAATACCGCGCAACACTGCGCAATACCGTGCAACACTGCGCAATACCCTGCAACACTGCGCAATACCCTGCAACACTGCGCAATACCCTGCAACACTGTGCAATACCCTGCAACACTGTGCAATACCCTGCAACACTGTGCAATACTCTGCCAATAAATTTTAACAGAAACAAATAATTTTTTTTTTAATTGAATTTTCAGTCTTTTTTGATTTATAGCTCACAAAATAAAAAACCCAGCGGTGAATAAATACCACCAAAAGAAAGCTCTATTTGTGTGAAAAAAGGGCAAAAATTTCATATGGGTACAGTGTTGCATGACTGAGTAATTGTCATTCAAAGTGTGAGAGCACCGAAAGCTGAAAATTGGTCTGGTTAGGAAGGGGGTTTAAGTGCCCAGTTGTCAAGTGGTTACGGACATTCTGTGTCCCTCGATGGATGATAAAAATTAAAAGTGGTTGTAAACCCAGGGACGTGACTGGCCTCAGATGATATACAAGGATGAAACAAATCCTCCTACATACATTGTACCTGTTTATCTGCAGTCCTCTCTTCTCTACATCCATTCAAAATCCAAATATTTAAAGCTTGTCTGAGCTGCCAGAAAAAGGGGGTGGAGAGCTGAAGTTACACTCTGCAGAGCTCAGTGAGGAGAGCTCTGAGAGCTGATTGGAGGGAAGAGACACCCCCCCTCCCTTTCACACAGCACAGAGGAATAGAGCTGAGGCGGTTAATCACAGGCTGTGTGCTGGAGCTCCCTCCCCTGTCACTTTTTTTCCTCTTGGTATCAGGAAAACTTGTTAGAAGTGGCTCGGATAGCAGAGGAAGGAGGCAGTAGACAGAAATTAAACAGTGCTCTGGATTGAGACAAGCACACACTATAGAGGGATATGCAATTAGTGGACCTCCAGCTGTTGCAGAACTAAAGTCCCATGAGGCATAGCAAGACTGACAACCACAAGCATGACACCCAGAGGCAGAGGCATGGTGGGACTTGTAGTTTTGCAACAGCTGGATATTTGCTAATTGCATATCCCTGCTATAGAGGGATATGCTTTATTCAGATTTCATGTCTGAGGTTTACAACCACTTTAAGGTTTCAGCCTTTTTAAATCTGCAGTTTTCATTAAAATAATCCCTGGAGATATTGCCATGAAGGTCTTGGCCCCGGGAATTCCCATTATAGAATGGCAACACTCCGTTCCTGTCTCCCAAATATGCTCCTGCGCTGTCAACCCTGTCCCATGCGCCCCCTGGTGGAGACTACAAGTGGCTGCTTGGCTGTTCTAACATACATTATGTAGATATGGTCCACCTTCCATCAGAAAGTCCACAGCTAAGATGTGCAGATGATGCTGGAATGAGAGCATGGAGACTGCGGCTGCAATTGGAGACAGCGGCGGAAACTGAGACAGCGGCGGAAACTGAGACAGCGGCGGAAACTGAGACAGCGGCGGAAACTGAGACAGCGGCGGAAACTGAGACAGCGGCGGAAACTGAGACAGCGGCGGCTGCAGGTCGAGACAGCGGCGGCTGCAGGTCGAGACAGCGGCGGCTGCAGGTCGAGACAGCGGCGGCTGCAGATCGAGACAGCGGCGGCTGCAGATCGAGACAGCGGCGGCTGCAGATCGAGACAGCGGCGGCTGCAGATCGAGACAGCGGCGGCTGCAGATCGAGACAGCGGCGGCTGCAGATCGAGACAGCGGCGGCTGCAGATCGAGACATTGGCGGCAGGAGGTCAGCAGTATTGAGACAAAGGTGGAAAAGAGGTGAAAACCTTAATTTATGAAAAAACAAAAAACACAGCAATTGTTTTTGATACTCAGTGCTTTTTTTTTTTTTTTTTAAGCTAAATGTCATTCAGTTATGATTTACATCTACTTTGAAGGGTAACTCCGTTTTTGTGGGAAAAAAATAGCAAAAAAAAAAAATGTAGCATATGCAATTACGACACAAGTCATATTGTAATTGAATGTTAATAAAAGATTTTCTTTCCTTTTCAAACTGCAGCGCTGTCATTTTCTGTAAAATGCAATATGGCAGCCTGGAGGTGTTCTGTACACAGATGGTATACAGAACGCCCCCCCTGAAATGTCATTTCCTTCTTGTGTGATTGGCTCACTGATTTTCCCAGAAGTCTGCACTAAGATACAAGTCAAAATTTGAGCATCCTGTGCAACACAAATGTCATTTTTAGTGAGATACGCCCAAAGAAAAATCATGTATAGTGGGGTGCAGACCCTGCCACTTTCCTCATTAGAGCCCTGCAGGTGCAGCAGATGATTGATAATAATCATTTTGCACGTGGACACAGACAAACAGCTATTTCTTCAGAAAATCTAAAAGGTAGAAATCTGCAAACAAGGTTGTTGAAATTCTTGTCTTGTACAAAGATATCCCGGGGGTTGGTTTACTCAACAAAAGTGGAGTTGCTCTTAAAACATCAAATGGTAGCATAGTTTACTCACATAAAATTCTCTGGGTATTCGCTGAGTGCCATGTCAATGATATTCAGGGCATCGTGGTAGTGTTTCTGAGCAGAGAGCAGGAGCGACAACAAGTGGAGGGAATTGGAGTCATCACCCTGCAGCTGGAGGGCCTGTCGCACATAACCTAGAGCCTCCGGGATCTGGGGAGAGTAATCAGATTACATGATCAGAAACAAAAAAAAATAATCCTAGTTTGACACATTGTATTAGGCAGCGTCATCCCCTAGTCTGGTGACACACGTGTCAAGCTTCTGCCTACAACTGACCTCTACACCAGCCCTCAAGATTACCAGTTGCCTGCTTGGTGAGTGGAAATAAGGTGAGGGCGAGCGCAGAGCAGCATCGGAGGGGAGCGGGCACCAATTCTACTCTCAGTGATCGGCCAGGAAACTGTGGGGAAGGGAGCGTAGAGGAAGAGGTGAGCCGGCTGGATCACAGAGAGGGGAACTTCTTCTGTGACACAGCTTGGATCTAAAACGCCGGCCGCTGTCAAACAGAGTCCCGCCTCCTGGACCGGCTCCTATAATAAACAGCACACTGATCCAATGCCGGGAAATTGAGGTAGTATGATGTCTATCATAGGAGCCGGTCCAGGAGGCAGGACTTCGACATCGGCCAGCGTTTCAGGTCCAATCGGTATCACAGCGGGAGATACTCTCTGTGTGATCTGGCCTGCCCGCCTGTCGAATCCTCCCTGTGATCTCCGTGCAGCGATAGGACGAGGCTGCGCTGATGGGCACGGACGAGGCTGCGCTGTTGGGCACGGACGAGGCTGCGCTGATGGGCACGGACGAGGCTGCGCTGATGGGCACGGACGAGGCTGCGCTGATGGGGTTGCACTGATCGGCAAAAAGTAATCCTAGAGGCCAACTAGCCACTGGATTGCTTTTACAAGCAGCGGGAAATGGGGGTCCACTCCCTCCAGCCGCCTTCGGCAGCTTTATCATCTCGCCCATCCCACTGGGAGTCCCAATCAACCGGCTGCCACTCTCACAGGCTGATCGGAGAGCCAAACAAAGACCGGATATGGTTATCCAGAAGCAATGACCTGACATCACTTCCGGTTTACTCAGATGTCAACGGCGCCATTTTCAAAAATTAAAAGCATTCGAAAACACCGACCTTGGTGTGATCGAATGCTTTTAAAGTTGATGTAAACCCCATTCATGAAATCTGAGTTGGGCACATATATCTGCAGTGTTTTCTTATCTCTCTTCAAAGCACTGAGTCCCTTGGCTTTCTCCTGCTCTGTTCTTCTGTTATCAGAATTATAACTTATGACAAGTTCTCTGTCAACTGTGATAAAACCAGGCTCAATTTTGTGCCAGGGTGGGTGCTATAAATAGATTAGCAGAGGGCTGGTCTATTCACAGCCCAGCGCTGAACTATTTCTTCCTTTTTCTGCCTATGTGGAGAGGGGGGTGTTCCTTTCCTCCAATCAGCTGTCTCACAGTGTATGACAAGAATCCACACCCACAGGTGAATCGGGAAGAGAATGCCCTAACAGGAAGTGCACTTTCTAAACAGTATATAAAGCTGAAGACAGAAGATATACATGTAAAACTTATGTAGAGAGATTTGTTTCAAATATTACATTCTTGGGGGTTCTAACTAATTTTCTAGCAAAAAAATACAGATTTGTACATGAAAACTAAAGTGTCAGAAAAAGGCCTGGAGGTCAACTGGATATACACCATTTTCCAGTAAAATAAACAGATAGTTATAATCTGGGAGTAGATGATTTTGTGTCCTCAGTACCTAAATGAACGGTATCTGTCTCCACCTACAATCGACTCTCACAGAGCGGGCAATTAAACATACCAGGAGGGTCCAGCATGCAGCAAGACGCTGCTAATGAATGGCCCCTCTGCAGAGGAGAGTCACCTGGCACTGAGCCCCGGGTTCCTGTAACGCAGCTGTTAAGCCTTAAACAAGCAGTAGAAGCCAGGAGGCATTTCCTAGCTATTCAGACTATGCAAACTAGCCAAGTCATAATCGTGGTGCTCGGGAAAGTCACACAAACACAAGATATGCAAAGCAACTGCTCTAAATACGGATACACCGGGAACTGGGCATCTGCAAACAAAGATAGTGCTGAAATATTTACCCTAAAGCAAACCCGTCACTGCTCTAACACGTGCAAGATTGGTATTATACATAAAATACTAGCACCTAGAAGAGACTGCGTACACCTGAAAATTGGTATTGAAGTGCCTTGGGGATCTCTCATGCAAATACTGTTCTGAGCGAGGCAGTGAGGGCTTTGGCCTAGCCACTCCTACTGCGTCAGCAAAATGATGGGCAGTCGGAAAGGGAAGCGGGGGAGGAAGGTGAAAGAGAACACGTGTTAAAGTGATAGGAAAGTCTAAATGAGTTATTCCTCCTATCTAAGCTGCATAGCCTGTAAAATATATATATATATATATATATATATATATATATATATATGTGTGCAAATGTATATACTGTATTTTTTAAATCCACTCCTGTGTTGTCACATGATCCAGCAGCTCCAGCTCCTGTATAGCGGAGTCCTCGACAAAGGCTCTGAATTTCCAGAGCTTTGATGTTACCCCCATGCTCCTCTGCGTCGCCTCTCTGTTGTCAGCGCATCCTCATTTTCCTGCAGCAGCCGCTCTCTGACACAAGGGAGCTGGAGTTGCTAGATCACATGACCGCAAGGGAGCTGCTTCGAAAAAAAAAAGGAATGTATACAGATATTTTATACAGGCTATGAAGAATAGGTAGGAGGATGGGGGAGTCAGAAAACCTATAATTAGCCTTTTCTTCTATTTTAAGTATACGAGATGGAGAAAGAAGGAAGCAAGGGAGGATAGAGAAAGTAAGGAAGGAAGGAGAGACGATGGATGAAAGTAAAGGAGAGACAAAGGAAGCAAAGAAATAGAGACGAGGAACCAAGGAAGGAGAGACAAAGAAAGCAAGGAAGGAGAGACAAAGAAAGCAAGGAAGGAGAGACGAGGAACCAAGGAAAGAAAAATAAAGGAAGCAAGGAAGGAGAGACGAGGAAGCAAGAGGGAAAATGAAGGAAAAAAGAAATGGGAAATGAAGGAAGCAAAGAAGGGGAAATTAAGCAAGCAAGGGAGAAGAGACGAGGAAGCAAGGGAGAAGAGACGAGGAAGCAAGGGAGAAGAGACGAGGAAGCAAGGGAGAAGAGACGAGGAAGCAAGGGAGAAGAGACGAGGAAGCAAGGGAGAAGAGACGAGAAAGCAAGGGAGAAGAGACGAGAAAGCAAGGGAGAAGAGACGAGGAGAGGAGAGAGCAAGGAAAGAAGAGAGGAGAGAGCAAGGAAAGAAGAGAGGAGAGAGCAAGGAAAGAAGAGAGGAGAGAGCAAGGTAAGAAGAAAGGAGAGAGAAAGGAAAGAAGAGAGGAGAGAGCAAGGTAAGAAGAAAGGAGAGAGCAAGGAAAGAAGAGAGGAGAGAGCAAGGAAAGAAGAGAGGAGAGAGCAAGGAAAGAAGAGAGGAGAGAGCAAGGTAAGAAGAAAGGAGAGAGCAAGGAAAGAAGAAAGGAGAGAGCAAGGAAAGAAGAAAGGAGAGAGCAAGGAAAGAAGAAAGGAGAGAGCAAGGAAAGAAGAAAGGAGAGAGCAAGGAAAGAAGAAAGGAGAGAGCAAGGAAAGAAGAAAGGAGAGAGCAAGGAAAGAAGAAAGGAGAGAGCAAGGAAAGAAGAAAGGAGAGAGCAAGGAAAGAAGTAAGGAGAGAGCTAGGAAAGAAGAAAGGAGAGAGCAAGGAAGGAAGAAAGGAGAGAGCAAGGAAAGAAGAAAGGAGAGAGCAAGGAAAGAAGAAAGGAGAGAGCAAGGAAAGAAGAAAGGAGAGAGCAAGGAAAGAAGAAAGGAGAGAGCAAGGAAAGAAGAAAGGAGAGAGCAAGGAAAGAAGAAAGGAGAGAGCAAGGAAAGAAGTAAGGAGAGAGCTAGGAAAGAAGAAAGGAGAGAGCAAGGAAGGAAGAAAGGAGAGAGCAAGGAAAGAAGAAAGGAGAGAGCAAGGAAAGAAGAAAGGAGAGAGCAAGGAAAGAAGAAAGGAGAGAGCAAGGAAAGAAGAAAGGAGAGAGCAAGGAAAGAAGAAAGGAGAGAGCAAGGAAAGAAGAAAGGAGAGAGCAAGGAAAGAAGTAAGGAGAGAGCAAGGAAAGAAGAAAGGAGAGAGCAAGGAATGAAGAAAGGAGAGAGCAAGGAATGAAGAAAGGAGAGAGCAAGGAATGAAGAAGAGAGAAAAAGGAAGGAAAAAAAAATTGTACTTTCTTTCCTATTTGTCTGGCATGCAGAAAAAAAGGCCACTGGATTAGTATGTCAACCAGGCATTTACATTGAAATTTGAACTATTTTATAGGTAGGGTTTCCTGTTTGGCTAGCAAGACTGACTGAAGGGAAATTCTTGTGTTGTTACCCCCCTTGCATGCACTTGGTCTCTGCTAGTCAGAAGCTGACATATCGGGGTTCATTTACTAAAATGAACACTTTGCTAAGTGAACAGCCTTTATATCTTTAGAAAATTAAGCCCAGTGAATGGGGTAATTTGAGCTGGACACTTTTTTACTTTATGTTAGATTGTAAGCTCTTCTGAGCAGGGCCCTCTTATCCCTCTTGTATTTTATTGTATTGTAACTGTATTGCCTCCCTTTTATATTGTAAAGCGCTGCGCAAACTGTTGGCGCTATATAAATCCTGTATAATAGTATAATAATAATGTTGCAATTTAACATAAAGGGCACCAAGGGGGTCTAACTCCAAAGCATAGTTTGGAAAAACAGAAACTTTCAGGTCAGCTTACCTGCCGAGATATTGCCAGCTGCAGAGCGAGGTAGAATGCCGCCTGATGGTCTGTTGGCGTTAAGCTGTGAGCCCTGAGGAGGCAAGAATCAAAACAGTCAAACACGTCTGACACTGTGCCATAGAGTATGGCTTCCCTTTAAATGAATGGCTGCAGAAAGATAGAAATACCTTAAAGCATATCTAAATCTGGGAACATAAATGTAATATATTGTAGTTTACCAGTCCTTAGATGTGGCGACTACATTGGTTTTCTTTTACTGGCTTTTTTCCCTTTATTTTCATGATATACTTGCACATTATGACCAACTTACCTCTTGGTTTGCTCTCTACCAGCAATGACAGCTCAGCGCTCCCGTCATCTCTCTGTCTCTGCCATCTTTTTTGTCACTTCTTCCTCATCTGGCATTTTCCTTCGTCAGCCATTGATGATGTGACTCCCACATAGCCCGTTTCCCCGAAAATAAGACCTAGCGTGATTGTCGGTGATGGCTTCAATATAAGCCCTACCCCCCAAATAAGCCCTACCCTGAAAATAAGACCTACAAGGACTTTAACTAGGGCTTATTTGGGGGGTAGGGCTTATATTGAAGCCATCACTGACAATCACGCTAGGTCTTATTTTCAGGGGAAACAGGGTATGTGCAGAGGAAATGCCTAGTCCCAGCACTTGGCTCCACTTTCAACATCTTACAAATGCTGACAGCATGCATGGAGTGTACACTACACTTTGCATGCACCAAAAAAAAAAAAAAAAATTGCTACGAGAAAGGGGGAAGAGTTTTTTTTGGCAGAGACATACAAAGTCTCTCCTTCCAAAATATTCTACCTACTAACAATTTTTAAACTGTAAAGTTAAAGTATAAAAAAAGGCAAAACTTATTATTTATTTTTTTTGGTGTGGAGTGAAGAGGGATTAGAACACCTATTGCGTTTTTAATGCTGTCTGTGCCCCTGTTAGGGAGAGTCATCCATTCTATTTTTCCTGTTTACAAATATCATTGAAAGTAAAAGAAAATCACAAATTTTGTCCCCAGAAAAGGAATAGAGGGGAAATCTTCCAATGGGGACACTGGTTATGTTGACCTGGGGGGGGGGGGGGGGTCCCCAAGGAATTTCCTTAATTTGCAGGGATTTCCTCTCACTTCCCGTTTGGCTCAGGGACAGGAAGTGAAGGGAAATCTCCGCAATGGGACACAGATGGCGAAAGAAAAATCTTACAGGGGTTATCACTAGGGTTGCACTGATACCGAGTATTTGCACAAGTACTTGCTTGATACTGGACAATCGGGGATGATTGGTGCGGCGATGGGGGCAGTTACAAGCACCGATCTTCCTGTATAGATTTTAATAAAGCAGATAACAGCCGCTTCTCCTCCTCTCCCCTCTGCGGCTTTCAGCTGCTTTATTGAAATCTATACAGGGAGATCGGTGCTTGTAACTGCCCCCCACTGCCGCACCAATGCCCTTCTCCGTGCCCCCCACCGTGCCCTCTGCCGGGCGATCCTCCGTTTCCCCCTATGTGCCCTCCTCCAGTCCCCCTCCGTGTGATCCTCCGTATCCCCCTATGTGCCCTCCTCCCAGTCTCCCTCTGTGCACTTCTCTAGTCCCCCACCGTGTGCTCCTCCATGCTTCTCCGGGCCCCCAATGTCCCCGATCTGTCAGGATGGAAAGCGAAGGAAGGAGCTGGTAAATATGTCATTTACCGGCTCCTTCCTTTTCTGAATGCACAAAGTCACTGACTGTCCATTCATAACTGAGCATCGTAAACTGTGTTTAAAATGCTTCAGTTTATGAATGGAGAGGAGCCTCTGTCTCTTGTCCAATCGTCTCCAGTGCAGCTGGGGCTACAGAGAAATGGACTGGGGAATCTGTATCCTCAGTCCCTTTCTCTGTGTCAAAGGGGAGATGTCGGGGGTCTGTTTAATATCTCACCAAAACCACTTCCGGACCGCACACCGCGCATATAATGTGGAGGGGCAGCCCGGCTGCGAGAACCAACGTACCTGTACGTCTGTCCATGCATGAGATACAGTGGGCGCGCGTGCGCCCACAGGTCCGGCAGACTCGATGACCGCCTGCCACCCGCGATCGCGGTACAGAGAGGCAGAACAGGGATCTGCCTATGTAAACAAGGTGGATCCCCATTCTAACAGGGGACACTACTGAGATCTGCTGTTCCTAGTGATCAGGAACAGCGATCTCTGTCATGTCCCAGTAAGCCCATCCTCCATCCAGGGAACACAGTTAACATCTCAATCGCCCCCTAGTGTTAACCCCTTCCCTGCCAGTGGCATTTATACATTGATCAGTGCATTTTTTTTAGCACTGATCACTGTAATAATGTCACTGGTCCCCAAAAAGTGTCACTTGGGGTCAGTTTTGACCGCCACAATGTCGCAGTCCTGCTAAGAATTGCGGATCGCCGGCATTACCAGTAAAAACAATTAAAAAAAACATAAATAAAAGTCCATAAATCTAACCCATAGTTTGTAGACACAATAACTTTTGCGCAAACCAATCAATATGTGCTTATTGCAATTTTTTTTTACCCAACATATGTAGAAAAATATATATCGGCCTAAACTGATGAATACATTCTTTTTTTTTTTATACATTTTTTTTGAATATTTATTTCTAGCAGAAAGTAAAAAATATTGTAATTTTTTTCAAAATTGTCGGTCTTTTTTTATTTATAGCGCAAAAAAATTTAAACTGCAGAGGTAAACAAATACCACCAAAAGAAAGCTCCATTTTTGGGACGAAAAAGGACATCAATGTTTGGATACAGTGCCATATAACTGCATAATTGTCAGTTAAAGCGACGTAGTGCTGTATCGCAAAAAATGGCCTGGTCACTAAGGGGGTAGATCCTTCCAGGGATTTACCCCCTTATTCCTTCCAGGGATTTACCCCCTTAATCCTTCCAGGGATTTAAAGGAGTACAGCCAAAGCTCGTTTGGCTGTACTTCTCCAGTGTATCACAGGAGTGCAGTTCATTCTGCACCCCTGTGACCCGTTTGCAGCAGACAGCAGGCAGAAGCCCGCTGTCAGCTGACGTCTAGGAGCCAGTCCAGGTTGGGAAAAGGATGCGATAATATGGTCGGGATCCGTCCACATACCTGGACCGGCACCCGGCTCAGCCTCTCAGCGATCTACCCCCCTCCACGGCCCAATGCTCCAGTGAGCGAGGAGGGGGGGCAGACCAGAGACCCAGTGACTGAAAGCCGTCAGCTCTCTGCTCAGAGAGCTGTGAGAACCGAGTGATCAGCGTTGTTTGATCGCTCGGTTCCCAGCTTTAGAGAAAGCGGGGGGAGAGGGGGGGGTATGATTGACCCCCGAAAAAAAAATTCCCAAACTTCTGTTTTAAAGTTTTTAGTTATCCATCTATCCATTTTTTTTGTAAAAAGCCCCAATATAATATCAGTTACAAACTGGCAAAAATAAAACAATTTAAAAAAAAACTAAGGAAAAATAAAATAATAAATATAATAATAAATATAAAATAATAATAAAATACATTTTTTTTTTTAGTTTCTTTTAAAGAATCTGCCAGCACACTTACCTCTGGAAGGCGAGGAGGGCTTTCCTCTGTAGACCCTCCTGCATCCCGCGCAGAGATGCTGCAAGAGAATTGTGTACAGGAATGAGAACAGCATCACCCCATTGTACATTCATCATCCACACATAACATTTCCAGATATGAATTAGGAGGCCGTGCCGCTAAGCTGACATTTCATTGCGGCTCCGCTATAAACAATTCTAGGTGAACCCCGCTCAGAGAAATTTACATCTTAACTGCCCACATGAAGTGACTGCTGTGCAATGTCAGAAAAACAAATGACCCTTCCTGGGGAAAATATGCAGGCCGCTCACACCAGCAGAGCCGGGAAATGCCACGCACAAGACTAGACTTCTGTCATGTGCATGGAGGAAAATCAATGTATTTATCAAAGAATTTATTATAATACTTATGCATAATTTATAACATTTTTGGCAGCCCTTTACAATATAATATTACACTTTATGAATATACAGCGGGTAAAATAAGTATTGAACACGTCATCATTTTTCTAGGTAAATATATTTCTAAAGGTGCTATTGACATGAATATTTCACCACACGTCGGTAACAACCCATACAATCCATACATACAAAGACACCAAAACAAATAAGTTCAGAAATTAAGTTCTGTTAATAAAAATGGAATGGCGCAGGGAAAAAATATTGAACACACTATCCGAAATGTATTTAATACTTGGTACAAAATCCTTTGTTGGTGATGACGGCTCCAAGATGCCTCCTGTATGGAGAGACGAGTCGCATGCGTTGCTCAGATGTGATTTTGGCCCCATTCTTCCACAGTCTTCCAATCTTGAAGGTTCCGGGGGCCTCTTCTATGTACTCTGATCTTTAGTTCTTTCCACTGATTTTCTATTGGATTCGTCAGGTGATTGGCTGGGCCATTTTAGCAGCTTTATTTTCTTTCTTGGAAACCAATGGAGAGTTTCTTTGGCTTTGCGTGTTGGGATTATTGTCCTTCTGAAATGTCCTCCTCGTTTCATCTCCATCATCATCCTGATAGATGGCAGCAGATTTTTTATCAGGAATGTCTTGGTACATTTTTCCATTCATCCTTCCTTCAATGATATGAAGTTTGCCACTACAGTATGCTGAAAAACAGCCCCGCCCCCACCATGATGTTCCCACCTCCAAACCTCACTGTTGGTATGGGGGGTGTTTTTGGGGTGATGTGTCATGTGACCTCCATACATGGGGTGTATTATGGCATCCAAAGAATTCCATTTTGGTCTCATCTGACCAGACTATATTCTTCCCGTATTTCACAGGCTTGTCTAAATGTTGTGCAGCAAACTTTAAACGAGTTTCACCATGCTTTTTCTCCAGCAATGGAGTGTTGCGTGGTGAGCGTTCAATACAGACCATGGCGGCTGAGTGCATTCCTTATTGTGTACCTGATAATTCCAGGTCTTTCTGAAGCTCTCCACAAGCGGTCCTTGGCTCTTGGACAACTCTTCTGATAATTCTGTCCCCTCCTCTGTCAGAAATCTTGCGAGGAGCACCTGGTCGTGGCCAGTTTATGGTGAAATTATGTTCTTTCCACATCCGGATTATGGCCCCAACAGTGCTCACTGGAACATTCAGAAGTTTAGAAATTTTCATCAGTATGTTTTGCAACAATAAGGTTTGCAAAGGCCTTGAGAGAGCTCTTTGCTTTTACCCATCATGAGATGTTTCTTGTGCGACACCTTGGTAATGAGGCACCTTTTTATAGGCCATCAGTGGAGACTGAACCAGCTGATATTAATTTGCACTGACAAGGGGCAGGATTGCTTTCTAATTACTGATAGATCTCAGCTGGTGTCTTGGCTTTCCATGCCTCTTTGCACCTCCCTTTCTTCATGTGTCCAATACTTTTTCCCTGTGTCATTCCATTTTATTACACAGAACTTCATTTCTAAACGTATTTGTTTTGGTGTCTTTGTATGTATGGATTGGATGGGTTGTTACCGACATGTGGTGAAAATTTCATGTCAATAGCGCCTTTACCAATATATTTACCTAGAAAAATAGTGACGTGATCAACACTTCTTTTACTCGCTGTATTTTTTCAAGTATTCGGAAGCATCTTTTTGTTAGTATGTTGAATTTGGACATTAAAGGTAATATTGTAGTTTCTGTGAGATATTACTTTGTTGAATGTATTTTACATTCAAAGAACATGATGCATGGCCCTTAGGTGATGTCAGAGGCTACAGCGGAGGCCCCCTATATCAGTAAAGTTGACTGTCTATAGGAGATATATATATACTTCTGTCTCTGCATGCTAGCTTCGGTCAATGACCCTGAAAACTGTAATGTCAGAGACAGACAGCCAATCAGCACTTTCAGAAGATGAACAGTGACAACCTACATAGCTCTCTAGAAGAGTTTTCTTTTAAAGCCTAAAACATGAATAAGAAACAAATATACACTAAAAGCCATGGCCTACAACATGTATTGTGTGTGTACATTACCGTCTGATGCTTGTAAACTATAGGCAAGTCCGAGGGCTAGGAAACCTTTGGCTTTAAATTCGGGGGTTTTGTCACTGCAGTCAACAACCAATTTGGCGAACCGTTCAGCTTCATCCATCTGCAAAAAGGTGGAGCAGTCAAAAATACAAAACAGAACAAAGGCCCAGGGAAAAATATACATGGATGTTTTTTTTTTTTTTTTACCACTTACCGACCGGCTCCTGTACACATACGTCGGCACATTGAAGATGGATATCTCGGTGACGGCAGCAGCTGCTGCCACAACCAAGGTATCCATCTTTTCAGGAGCCGGTCGTGTTTACGATAATGGTGGTCTCTGCGGTGGATTCACGGCGAGATCACCGTTACCGGTGGAGAGAGAGGTGCCACCCCCCTCCCGCCGCTCTCCCACGCCCTCCGCCGCTTACTGGAGCCGTCGGTAGCGGCGGAGGCGATCGGGATCTGTCTTGTCTGTGGTATGGAGACGAGTGAGGGGAAGATGGCCCCCACCCATCTTCATAGCATAGGAGGGCGGAAGCAACGTCATAACGTCAGCTCCGCCCATACCCCTTAAAGAGCCATTTTTTTGTTGTCATTTTTTCAAATGAAATTTTTTTTTTTTTTTTTTTTTTTTTGCATTTGAGTCCAAATATGAGATCTGAGGACTTTTTGAAGGATGTTTACATTCCTTGTAATAGGAATAAAAGTGATCCAAATTTTTTTTTTTTTTAAAAACAGTGAAAAAAATAAATAAAATAGGAAAAAAATAAATAAATAAAAGATAAATAAAATAAGAAAAAAAATTTTTTTTTTAAAGCGCCCCGTCCCAACGAGCTCGCCCGCAGAAGCGAATGCATACGTGAGTAGCGCCCGCATAGGAAAATGGTGGTCAAACCACACATGTGAGGTATCGCCGCGACCGGTAGAGCGAGAGCAATAATTCTAGCCCTAGACCTCCTCTGTAACTCAAAATATGCAACCTGTAGAATTTTTTTAAACGTCGCCTATGGAGATTTTTAAGGGTAAAAGTTTGACGCCATTCCACGAGCGGGCACAATTTTGAAGCATGACATGTTGGGTATCAATTTACTTGGCGGAACATTATCTTTCACAATATATATAAAAAAATTGGGCTAACTTTACTGTTGTCTTATTTTACTATTCAAAAAAGTGATTTTTTTTCCCAAAAAAAGTGCGCTTGCAAGACCGCTGCGCAAATACGGTGCGAAAAAAAGTATTGCAATGACCGCCATTTTATTCTCTAGGGTGTTAGAAAAAAAACCAATATATAATGTTTGGGGGTTCTAAGTAATTTTCTAGCAAAAAAAACAGTTTTAAACTTGTAAACACCCAAATCTCAAAACAAGGCTGGTCCTTAAGTGGTTAAGGATCGGGCCTATTTTTTAGATTCTGTGTTTACAAGTTAAAATCATTTTTTTTCTAGAAAATTACTTAGAACCCCCAAACATTATATATATTTTTTTCCAACACCAAAGAGAAAAAAATGGCGGTCATTGCAGTACTTTCTGTCACACCATATTTGCGCAGTGGTCTTACAAGCGCACTTTTTTTGGAAAAAATACACTTTTTTGAATTAAAAAAATAAGACAACAGTAAAGTTAGCCCGATTTTTTTTTATATTGTGAAAGATAATGTTACACCGAGTAAATTGATACCCAACATGTCAACGCTTCAAAATTGCGCCCCCGCTCGTGGAATGGCGACAAACTTTTACCCTTAAAAATCTCCATAGGCGACGTTTAAACACTTCTACAGGTTACCAGTTTCGAGTTACAGAGGAGGTCTAGGGCTAGAAATAATTGTAATAGAAAAAAAAGCACGACAGGACCTCTTAAATATGAGATCTGGGGGGTCAAAAAGACCTCAGATCTCATATTTATACTATAATGCAATAAAAAAAATGTAAATTTAAGTGCATTGTGCGTAACGTTTGGCGTCACTTCCGCCAGTAAATGCTATGGAGCTGAGTGGGGGCCATCTTCCCCTCACTTGGCAGCCAGCCTGTGATGGGAGAGGATGCAATTGTCTCCGCGGCTACCGGCGGCTCCAGTAAGCGACGGAGACCACCAGAGCGCGGCGGGAGGGGGGCCCCCACTCCAGCCCTGACAAAAGTGATCTTGCGGCGAATCCACCGCAGAGACCACTTTTATATGAAAGCAGACTGTCTGCAGAGGATACCGGGGTTAAGGCAGCTATCTGCTGCCATAACAACGATACGCCTCTTCAAAGTGTCGACGTATAACGACAGCGGGCGGTCTGTAAGTGGTTAACCACTTCAATACCGGGCACTTTCACCCCCTTCCTGCCCAGGCCAATTTTCAGCTTTCAGCGCTCTCACACTTTGAATGACAATTGCACGGTCATGCAACACTCTACCCATGTGAAATTTTTATCCACACAAATAGAGCTTTCTTTTGCAAGCAAACAAAAAAACAAACAGAAAATTTTGAAAAAAAACAACATTTTCTTTGTTCCTGTTATACAATTTTGCAAATAGGTAATTTTTCTCCTTCACTGATGTGCGCTCATTAAGTTGCACTGATGGGCACTCATTAAGCTGCACTGATGGGCACTCATTAAGCTGCACTGATGGGCACTCATTAAGCTGCACTGATGGGCACTCATTAAGCTGCACTGATGGGCACTCATTAAGCTGCACTGATGGGCACTCATTAAGCTGCACTGATGGGCACTCATTAAGCTGCACTGATGGGCACTCATTAAGCTGCACTGATGGGCACTCATTAAGCTGCACTGATGGGCACTCATGAAGCTGCACTGATGGGCACGCATGAAGCTGCACTGATGGGCACGCATGAAGCTGCACTGATGGGCACGCATGAAGCTGCACTGATGGGCACGCATGAAGCTGCTGCACTGGCAAGGCTGCACTGATGGGCACTGGCAAGCCTGTATTAATAAGGTGGCACTGACGAGGTTGCACTAATAAGTAATAAGGTGGCACTGATATGTTGCAGTGATGGATTTGTTTACATATGATCAGCTGTGGTTGAACACAGCTGATCACATGGTAAAGAGCCTACGTCATCGGCTCTTTACCCCGATTGGTGATGCCCGAGCGGCGCTATGCAAAGGACGTCATATGATGTCCAGTCAGGATGGGAAAGCCACCGCCTGGCTCTAATTCTGCTATAGGCTGGATGGGAAGCTGTTCAATTTGCAAAGACTCTTAAATGCAGAATGGACGGTAGGGTATGTTTTACAGAGATCAAAAGCTCTTTACTCTTTTTAGAGGCAAATGTGTATTTATTGTTATTTTAGAATATTACAAAGACAATTATGAAAAGTTAAACTGATAAACAGCATGAGCTACAGACAAAAAGCCCCAGCAGTTGTCTGGAATATAACAGTACAAAACAAAGGGAGGGTCATAATAAAGAAATACAGAAGAACATCCCGGGTCACGTACATGAATTATCTACCTCAGAAGTCAAAACCTCTTTTCTATTTTTATGTGGATTTCTCAGGGAAGGGGATACAATGGTCAACGCCCCTGAGGATCTTTCATTTGTGTGAGGCTCTTCAGTGGAAGTGCAAGTATACATACACAATCTACTAGTGGATGTATCTCGGAGAATAATTGTTTTCTAACATATCTCCTTCCAGTCTACTATACACAATCAAACCCTAAGGAAGGCTTTCATCTGAAGTGATGTAAACTATCACCTTGTAAAACAACTCATTCAGTTTAACCACTTGCTTACTGGGCACCTAAACCCCCTTCCTGCCCAGACCAATTTTCAGCTTTTAGCGCTGTCACTCTTTGAATGACAATTGCGCGGTCATACAACACTGTACCCAAATGAAATTTTTATCATTTTTTTCCCCCACAATGATGGTATTTGATCACCTCTGATCACCACCATTTGATCACCTAAGATCACCACCTTTTTTGTTAAAAAAAATAAAAAATAAGACCAAATTAAAAAACAAAAAACAAAACAGTTTTATATTTTGTTAATAAATTTTGCAAACAGGTAGTGTTTCTCCTTCACTGATGTACGCTGATAAGGCTACACTGCTGGGCACTGATAGGCTGCACCGATGGGCTGCATTGATGGGCACTGATAAGGTGGCACTGATGGGCACTAATAGGTGGCATTGGTGGGCACTGATAAGGTGGCACTGATCGGTGGCACTGAAGGGTATTGATAGGTGGCACTGATAGCTGGCACTGATGGGTGGCAGTGATGGGCACTGATAGGTGACACTGATAGGCAGCATTGGTGGGCATTGATAGATGGCACTGATTGCTGGCACTTACGTACTGTTGGCACTGATTCGTGGCACTGGCAGGTGGCACTTGCAGGCGGTACTGGTGGGCACATGAGGCTCTTCCAATTCGGGACCGATGTCCCTGCAAACAGAAGCCGCTGATCGGCTTTTTTTCTCCTCACGCTATCAGCGTGAGAAGAAAAAAAACCCGATTACCGATCCTCTGTTGACATCACGTGATCAGCTGTCATTGGCTAACAGCTGATCACGTAGTAAGGGGTCGGGATCGGCCCCTCACTCGGATCTGTGATCACCCGAGTCTCACCGACTCGGGTGATCACAGCGTGCGCCCTTTAGGGGGGCGTGGCTGCAAAGGTGAGGATGTCAATAGCCGTACTCCCGGCAAAGCAGATCTGTGCTGTAGCCATCATTCGGCTATAGCGTGGATTTGAAGCAGTTAAAATAGAAATGAAAGGCAAAACATTTGTATATAAATATAAGAAAGCATAACACTTTATTTTTTTTTTTTAAGTGATCACATAATCTCTGTTCTCAGCTACATAAGAGCTGGGGGAAGAGAAACAGCAGCACAGTGATCTTCCCAGTGAATGGCTGTGTGGGGGGGGGGAAGTGTCAAGATAAGTCTGATCATTGGAGAGCAGGCTGAGTTCCCAGCATAGCTAAAGAATTGGAACTGACCACGCTGTGCTCTCATACCTGGTGTGGTCAGTTTTTAATAGGAAAGCAGAGGGACTGGCAAGAACACCAGGGATTTCACACAAAAGAAAGTGATACAAAGAGAACAGGAGACTTTCTCATATAAGTACACGGCACAGCAGACACATATCAGTAATAGGAAGTGTTGGGTTTACATATTCTTTAATATTTTGGGGAGAGGGATGAATTCTATCCTTATCGGAGGGCATCACCAGCTTGCCTGGATAAACTGAGATTTTAAATAAAAGGGTCAAACAGAATTTCCCTAATAACAAGTACATGCTATGCACTTCTCGGCTGTGCCAGGCAGTCTCACCCAGTGTAAGGATCCCATACACAGTTTGGCAGCGAGGAGGGGGATGGTGGCATCTTCTGGCTTGAGGCGAATACATTCTCTTAGAACTTTGACCGCTCTGGCAGACTGGATGGAAATACAAACAGAGAGAAGACAAATAACTCCCATGTATATAGAAAAAAAACAAAAAACTGCAGACTTGTTATAACGTATGCATTCCTTCACCAAGACATTCAGTCACCTGTAGTAATTATGTGAAAACTCTCTTCACACCGACTTGTCTTATGCTAGCTGCAAGCTTTGATCAGGCTTGCAGTGGGAGTGGCGAGGTGGGAGGAGGCAGTACATGGGTGCGTTGACTGGCTGGCAATGCTCTGTGATAGTCTGAAGGGAGGGGAGATGCTAAATAGTGTATCCATCCTCCGCTGTGTAAGGCACATATATATATGTATGCGTACAGGTGTGAGGGGGGCTGAGTGCGTACAGGTGTGAGGGGGGCTGAGTGCGTACAGGTGTGAGGGGGGCTGAGTGCGTACAGGTGTGAGGGGGGCTGAGTGCGTACAGGTGTGAGGAGGGGAGCTGAGTGAGTACAGGTGTGAGGGGGGCTGAGTGCGTACAGGTGTGAGGGGGGCTGAGTGAGTACAGGTGTGAGGGGGGCTGAGTGCGTACAGGTGTGAGGGGGGCCGAGTGCGTACAGGTGTGAGGGGGGCCGAGTGCGTACAGGTGTGAGGAGGGGAGCTGAGTGAGTACAGGTGTGAGGGGGGCTAAGTGAGTACAGGTGTGAGGAGGGGGGCTGAGTGAGTACAGGTGTGAGGGGGGCTGAGTGCGTACAGGTGTGAGGGGGGCTGAGTGCGTACAGGTGTGAGGGGGGCTGAGTGCGTACAGGTGTGAGGGGGGCTGAGTGCGTACAGGTGTGAGGGGGGCTGAGTGCGTACAGGTGTGAGGGGGGCTGAGTGCGTACAGGTGTGAGGGGGGCTGAGTGCGTACAGGTGTGAGGAGGGGGGCTGAGTGAGTACAGGTGTGAGGGGGGCTAAGTGAGTACAGGTGTGAGGAGGGGGGCTGAGTGAGTACAGGTGTGAGGGGGCTGAGTGAGTACAGGTGTGAGGGGGGCTGAGTGAGTACAGGTGTGAGGGGGGCTGAGTGAGTACAGGTGTGAGGGGGGCTGAGTGAGTACAGGTGTGAGGAGGGGGGCTGAGTGAGTACAGGTGGGGTGGCCGGTGAACGGATTCGGTGGCATGGCCCGTAGGCAGGCCCTGGGGAATGTTGGTGGTCAGGCTCGGGGGGCCCAGACCTAAAGCTGTGTAAGGGGCCCAAAAGTTTCTCAATGGCTGCAGCTAAGTACTACATGTCTGAATTTTACCGCAGCTCAATGCACTGCACCTCTGGGGTGTGTTGTAGTGTAAACGGGGTACATAGTAAACACGGGCTTTCTATGTCCCCCAGCAGCAATTGGTTTTTGTCCAGTATGGAACGAATCCTAAAAATTCCCAGACATTTATCCAAGAATTATCAGGCCAATGAGTGCAGAGAGTGCTCTCCATACTAAGGAATGATGCTAAAAGAGATCTATTGGAAGGGTTCAAATCAGTCACACCACATCCAATTCCTCCTCATCAGCTGCTCCCAAATGTTTGTATTGGCTGCAGTTCCACCATGAGCTTTTGATACCCATTCAAAAATTCCCTTTCAAGAAATTACATTTAAAGACAAAGTTCACCTTTTGAAAAAATTATTAATGCACATTTTTTTTCTAGAGTCTGCAAAGCATTGCGCCCACAAACAGCAAATCACAGGTGCAATGTCAGGCTCCTGCAGAATCTCTGTATAGCGGTCTAGCTATACTTCTCCTACGGGCAGACAGCTACTGCAGAGCAGGAAGATCACTGAACTATGGCCGGGCTCACCAGCGCCTTTGCAGTTCATTGAGAACTACATGTCGTCTGCCATGATGCCAGACTGTAGTTGTAGTTCACTCATTCACACATAGCTACAAATGAATGCTGCAGCCGGGTGGGTGGAGCCCTGCACTGCTGTGCTCTTTTTAAATTGTGACAGCGGGTGCAGGAAGAAGATCCCTTACCTGCTGTCACTGCAGGGGATGGGAGAGGTGCAGGCAGGTGCTCTTTGGTAACATGTTCCACTCTAAGGATGTGACATGCATGTTACCAAAGGTGAACTTACAGAGCATCCGGAACGTATTTACAGAGCTTCACTTTTTCCACATTTTGTTATGTTACAGCCTTATTCCCAAATGGATTAAACTCATTATTTTCCTCAAAATTCTACAAATGCCACCCCATAATGACAACGTGAAAGAATCTTGTTTGAAATGTTTGCAAATTTATTAAAAATAAAAAAAATTCCATGTACATAAGTATTCACATCCTTTGCCATGACACTCAGAATTGAGCTCAGGTGCTTCCTGATTCCACTGATCATCCTTGAGATGTTTCTACAACTTGATTGGAGTCCACCTGTGGTAAATTCAGTTGATTGGACATGATTTGGAAAGGCACACACCTGTCTATATAAGGTCCCACAGTTATCAGTGCATGTCAGAGCACAAACCAAGCCATGAAGTCCAAGGAAATGTCTGTAGACCTCCGAGACAGGATTGTATGGAGGCACAGATCGGGGGAAGGGTACAGAAAAGTTTCTGCAGCACTGAAGGTCCCAACGAACAAAGTGGCCTCCATCTGTAAACGGAAGAAGTTTGGAACCACCAGGACTCTTCCTAGAGTGGGCCGCCCGGCCAAACTGAGCGATTGGGGGAGAAGGGCCTTAGTCATTGAGGTGACCAAGAACCCGATGGTCACTCTCACAGAGCTCCAGCGTTTCTCTGTGGATAGAGGAGAACCTTCCAGAAGAACAACCATCTTTGCAGCACTCCACCAGTCAGACCTGTATGGTAGAGTGACCAGACTGAAGCCACTCCTCAGTAAAAGGCACATGACAGCCCATCTGGAGTTTGCCAAAAGGCACCTGAAGGACTCTCAGACCATGAGAAACAAAATTCTCTGGTCTGATGAAACAAAGATTGAACTCTTTGGACTGAATGGCAAGCGTCATGTCTGGAGGAAACCAGGCACCCCTCATCACCTGGCCAATACCATCCCTACAGTGAAGCATGGTGGCGGCAGCATCATGCTGTGGGGATGTTTTTCAGCGGCAGGAACTGGGAGACTAGTCAGGATTGAGGGAAAGATTAATGCAGCAATGTACAGAGACATCCTTGATGACAACCTGCTCCAGAGAGCTCTGGACCTCAGACTGGGATGAAGGTTCATCTTCCAACAGGACAACGACCCTAAGCACACAGATAAGGTAACAAAAGGAGTGACTACGGGACAACTCTGTGAATGTCCTTGAGCCCAGACTTGAACCCGATTGAACATCACTGGAGACATCTGAAAATGACTGTGCACCAACACTCCTCATCCAACCTGATGGAGCTTGAGAGGTCCTGAAAAAAAGAAATGGAGAAACTGCCCAAAAATAGGTGCATCAAGCTTGTAGCATCATACTCAAAAAGACTGGAGGCTGGAATTTGTGCCAAAGGAGCTTCACCAAAGTATTGAGCAAAGGCCGTGATACTTCTGTACATTGGATTTTTTTTTCCATTTATTTATTTGCAAACATTTCAAACAAACTTTTTTTCACGTTGTCACTATGGAGGTATTGTTTGTTGAATTTTGAGGAAAATAATGAATTTAATCCATTTTGGAATAAGGCTGTAACATAAAATGTGGAAAAAGTGAAGCGCTGTGAATACTTACCAGATGCACTGTATCCTTTTATACAAAATTTAGGATAAATGACTTTGTGGTACCCACATTCCTATCCTGAAGAGCATGTGCATGTAAGTGTATAAAGCAACGTTTCTCAACTCCAGTCCTCAAGTACCCCCCAACAGGTCATGTTTTCAGGATTTCCATTATTTTGCACAGGTGATTTGATCAGTTTCACTGCCTTAGTAAATACCACAGCCGTTTCATCTGAGGGAAATCCTAAAAACATGACCTGTTGTGGGTACTTGAGGACTGGAGTTGAGAAACATTGGAATAGAGGAACCCACAACTAAATGCATCTTCCTCAGTTCACCAAAACATAACCAGACGTAGAGTGTAAGCATGTCAGGAGCCCCGTGTGTGTCGTGTGCAGACGAGGAAGAGACAAGGAAGAGACAAGGCAGAGACAAGGCAGAGACAAGGCAGAGACGAGGAAGAGACGAGGAAGAGACGAGGAAGAGACGAGGCAGAGACGAGGCAGAGACGAGGAAGAGACGAGGAAGAGACGAGGAAGAGACAAGGCAGAGACAAGGCAGAGACAAGGAAGAGACAAGGAAGAGACAAGGAAGAGACAAGGCAGAGACAAGGCAGAGACGAGGCAGAGACAAGGAAGAGACGAGGAAGAGACGAGGCAGAGACGAGGAAGAGACGAGGAAGAGACGAGGAAGAGACAAGGCAGAGACGAGGAAGAGACAAGGCAGAGACGAGGAAGAGACAAGGCAGAGACAAGGAAGAGACAAGGAAGAGACAAGGAAGAGACAAGGCAGAGACAAGGAAGAGACAAGGCAGAGACAAGGCAGAGACAAGGCAGAGACGAGGCAGAGACGAGGAAGAGACGAGGAAGAGACGAGGCAGAGACGAGGCAGAGACGAGGAAGAGACGAGGAAGAGACGAGGAAGAGACAAGGCAGAGACAAGGCAGAGACAAGGAAGAGACAAGGAAGAGACAAGGAAGAGACAAGGCAGAGACGAGGAAGAGACAAGGCAGAGACGAGGCAGAGACAAGGAAGAGACGAGGAAGAGACGAGGCAGAGACGAGGAAGAGACGAGGAAGAGACAAGGCAGAGACGAGGAAGAGACAAGGCAGAGACGAGGAAGAGACAAGGCAGAGACAAGGAAGAGACAAGGAAGAGACAAGGCAGAGACAAGGAAGAGACAAGGCAGAGACAAGGCAGAGACAAGGCAGAGACAAGGCAGAGACAAGGCAGAGACAAGGAAAAGACAAGGAAAAGACCAGGAAGAGACCAGGAAGAGACCAGGAAGAGACAAGGAAGAGACGAGGCAGAGACGAGGAAGAGACGAGGAAGAGACGAGGAAGAGACGAGGAAGAGACGAGGAAGAGACGAGGAAGAGACAAGGCAGAGACAAGGCAGAGACGAGGAAGAGACGAGGCAGAGACGAGGAAGAGACGAGGAAGAGACGAGGAAGAGACGAGGAAGAGACAAGGCAGAGACAAGGAAGAGACAAGGCAGAGACGAGGAAGAGACAAGGAAGAGACAAGGCAGAGACGAGGAAGAGACGAGGAAGAGACGAGGAAGAGACGAGGCAGAGACGAGGAAGAGACGAGGAAGAGACGAGGAAGAGACAAGGCAGAGACAAGGAAGAGACAAGGAAGAGACAAGGCAGAGACAAGGAAGAGACAAGGCAGAGACAAGGAAGAGACAAGGAAGAGACAAGGCAGAGACAAGGAAGAGACAAGGCAGAGACAAGGAAGAGACAAGGCAGAGACAAGGAAAAGACAAGGAAAAGACAAGGAAGAGACCAGGAAGAGACCAGGAAGAGACCAGGAAGAGACAAGGAAGAGACGAGGCAGAGACGAGGCAGAGACGAGGAAGAGACGAGGAAGAGACGAGGAAGAGACGAGGAAGAGACAAGGCAGAGACAAGGAAGAGACAAGGAAGAGACAAGGCAGAGACAAGGAAGAGACAAGGCAGAGACAAGGAAGAGACAAGGAAGAGACAAGGCAGAGACAAGGAAGAGACAAGGAAGAGACAAGGAAGAGACAAGGCAGAGACAAGGCAGAGACAAGGAAGAGACAAGGCAGAGACAAGGAAGAGACAAGGAAAAGACAAGGAAGAGACCAGGAAGAGACCAGGAAGAGACCAGGAAGAGACGAGGAAGAGACGAGGAAGAGACGAGGAAGAGACGAGGCAGAGACGAGGAAGAGACGAGGAAGAGACGAGGAAGAGACGAGGAAGAGACGAGGCAGAGACGAGGCAGAGACGAGGAAGAGACGAGGAAGAGACGAGGAAGAGACGAGGAAGAGACGAGGAAGAGACAAGGAAGAGACAAGGCAGAGACAAGGAAGAGACAAGGAAAAGACAAGGAAAAGACAAGGCAGAGACAAGGAAGAGACAAGGAAAAGACAAGGCAGAGACAAGGAAGAGACAAGGAAGAGACGTCACCTTTCCTGCAGCCATCAGGGAGAGAGCAAACTGATACCAGAGGTGAAATTCTTCAAATGCAAACTTCATGGCTCGCTCCAAGCACTGCAGAAAGACAAAAGAAATGTCAACCTTAAAACATATTTCACACATACTGAAGCCACAATGTATCGTTCAGCTTTTTAACCAGTTAATGACCGCCTGCTGTACATATACAGCGGTAAGGAGGCTCTATTGCGCAAAATCACGTACTTGTACGTGATTTTATTCAATAGCCATAGAGGAGTGCGTGCGCAACGCTGGACAACCTACGGTACTTAAATGAATGGTTATCATTGGGAATCATGGGGCACGACTTGTCATGTGACTCTGATGTCCAAAGTCACAAAAAAAGTCGCACAAGTGTGAAAGGGGCCTTAGGCTCCATTCACACTTGTACGACTCCAAAGTTGCACCGACCTTGGCGTGCAACTTTGACACAACTTTGGATGGGTGCAACTTGGATACAACTTTGGCTTTGACTGGTGATAATGGACAGCTGTTGCATTTTATACCATTCAGGTACGACCTTCATGCATCTTTTGAGGGTTAACATTGAAGTCTATGGCCACTCAACCTGCATGAAAGTCGGACCAAAGTAGTGCATGAAACTACTATAAAAAGGAGGTCCAACCCCCCCCAAAAAAAAAAAAAAAAATTGTAAAATTCAGCAGCTAGAAATACTGTAGCCGCTGACTTTTGATATTACCTGTCCAGAGAGCCCGCCATGTCGGCACCCCAGCCGATCTTCGGATCGTCTCCCGGGTGCTGCTGTAAGGGAACCAGGCAGTGAAGACTTGTGGCTTAATTGCTCCCTCCCTACTGCGCATGCACAAAGCCTGCTGAGCTTTCCAATTGGCCCGGCAGCGGGGGAAGGAGGAGGGGGCCAAACTTCCGGGAGATTGGGCCGCGGCCCATCTCCTGTAAGGAAGGGGACCCGTCATAAACTGGTCCCTGCCCCCCCCCCCTGAAAGGTGCCAAATGTGACACACAGGGGGGGGGGGGAGAAGCATATAAGCGGAAGTTCCACTTTTGGGTGGAACTCCACTTCAAAGTCGCTGCAACTTTAAGTCACACAAATATGAATGGTTAACATTGGGGAACGACTTTGAAGTCCAAAGTTGCATGATAAGTCGCAGAAGTGTGAACAGAGCCTGAAAAACTAAAATAAAAAAAATGTTTTTTGATCTTATGCTTTAGAAAAAAAAAAAAAAAATTTACTTCCAACCTGGCCCGGAAGTGGCGTCATGATGTCGCTCCGGTACTCCAAGGCCATAGAGTTGATCAAATAGTACTTATTCTTCGATCGCCTATGGGAGCAGCCGGACACACTGTCGGATCATTTCTCACCCGAACCAGTGGAAACGGTAAGCCTGAAAAACACCGGCGAGCGGCGGAAGGGGAGACGTCCCCCTCCCGCTGCTTTGGACAGCATTCCAGCGGCTCATAAGAAAGCCAGCCATCGGCTCAAAAAAAAAAAAAAAAAAAAAACAATACCGGGGTTATGGATGATATCTTCAGCCATAATCTTGGTAAGGCCCCTTTCACACTGCCTAAAAGTTGTGCGATTTTTGCCACGATTTCAGGGAATGCCTGTGTAAAACTTGAGGTCTATGGACCTCAACTCACATGAAAGTTGGACCAAAGTAGTACAGGGACTACGTTGCAGTCGGCACGACTTGAAGTCTCACATATGTGAATAGTTATGATTGAAAATCATGGGGCATGACTTCTCATGCGACGTTGCAGTCCCAAGTCGCAGGATAAGTCGCACAAGTGTGAAAGGGGCCTTGACCACTTGCAAACCGCAACGTATATATACACATTAGGGTCAACAAATGGTTAAAAGTCCAAACAACAAACAGGATCACCGGCAATTTTCTAATCACTACAATGATTTTTGGGGTTAATGGGCCTGAACACATCTCCATCACTAAATAATAAAACAGACGTAATTTGAGCGGCTGCTGTAGAGAAAACACATCGCTTTACAACCGTTTTTGCCCCGTGCCCATTACACGCCATTTATGTCTTTGTTTCAGCCGAACGTTTTACATCTTCTTAAAAGTGAAAGGGATTTCCTGCATTTTATAATCGAACTCGCAGACAAAATACTTCCCGTCTAAACTGATGGGGGATTGAACCCGAAAGAGACGAAACTCTTGAAATGTGTTGCTGATGCATTTTTTTGGGGGGGATTTATAAGATGGAAAGAATTTGATGATGGGAGTGAATGGGCCCTTCTGTTCCAAAACAATAAACACGGCTCAGCCATTAAAATTCCGCAGAATAATGGGGCCGGTGAGCGGCCTCCGGGGCAGAGCCAGCGGCTGGGAAAGGAATGCTGAAACGCAGGAATGTATTATTCAGGGGCCCGGATTCATCGATTTTAATGCAGCGCCTACAAATCCGCGATAGGGCGACTAACTTCTGGAGACCTCGCTTACAAAAAGCTATTGAGAAGATATAACAAGTCCGGCAACAAAAATGGTGACGGGTCTGAGAGATAAAACACATCAGGAGGGACTTCAGGAACCTAAAGTGGTTGTAAACCTCAGACATGAAATCCGAACAAAGCATATCCCTCTATAGTGTGTACTTGTCTCAATCCAGAGCACTAAGTGTCATTTCTGTCTGCTGCCTCCTTCCTCTGCTATCAGCATGAATGACCTCTGATAAGTTTTCCTGACACCAAGAGGAAACAAAGTGACAGAATGCATGAAATTAAAAAAAAAAAAAAAAAAACCTTCTGTGTGCAGGGTGCGCCCCCCCCCCCCCCAATACTCACCTGAATGCCCTCTCGATCCAGCGATGTGCACGTGAACAGAGCTTCTCCTGGGTCTTTCCCATTCCTCATTGGCTGAGACAACAGTGGGAGCCATTTTCTCCTGCTACTGTGTCAATCACAGCCAATGAGGAGAGAGGGGGGGCCGAGCCGCAGCTCTATCTCTCTCATGGACGCATAAAGCGGGGCTTGGGAGCGAGCAGACACCAGCGCCCCCCAGAGCAAGCGGATGGCTATTGGGGGCCACTGGCTAAAGAGGAGGAGCCAGGAGCGCCGGCAGGGGACCTGAGAAGAGGAGGATCGGGGCTACTCTGTGCAAAACCATTACACAGAGCAGGTAAGTAAAGCATGTTTGTTTTTGTTGTTTTTTTTTTTTTTTTAAGAACCTTTAATGTCACTTTAACTGCTTGCCACCCCCCGCACACCGTCAAATGATGGAAAAGCGGTGCTGCTCTTGTTGTGGGTGGACGTCATATGACGAGCGCGCTGCACGACAATTGTGGCCGCGCCGTGTTCCTACAACACGGCGCAACCCCAATCTATGTAAAGAGGCGATGACATGACTCTTTAACCATGTGATTGGCTGTGTCCAATCACAGTTTGTCACACGTAAATGTGGAAGTGCCGGTAATCGTCACTCCTCGCCTCACACTGACAGAGTGTGGCGCGAGGAGTACCGATCAGCGGTATCTCATTTCAGGGGAGACCAGGGCAGGTAATCAGGACACTGATCATCAGTGCCCTGATTAAAGGAAAGCCACAGCAGTGCCCATCAGTGACACCAATCAGTGCCCATTGATGCCAGTCAGTGCCCATCAATGCCACCAATCAGTGACCATTAATGTCACCCATCAGTGCTGCTGCCCACCAGTGTCGCCCATCAGTGCTGCCGCCCACCAGTGCCGCCCATCAGTGCCGCCCACCAGTGCCGCCCACCAGTGCCGCCCACCAGTGCCACCCATCAGTGCCACCCATCAGTGCCATCCCCGTGCCCACCAGTGCCGCCCATCAGTGCCGCCTCAGCAGCACACATCAGTGAAGGAGAAAAATGACTTATTTACAAAACTTACTGACAGAAACTAAGAAAAACTCTTTTCAAAATGTTGTCTTTTTTCTTTTTTAAAAAATAAAAAACCCAGCATTGATTAAATACCACCAAAAGAAAGCTCTATTTGTGTGAAGAAAATGAATGAAAATGTAGTTTGGGTACAGTGTTGGATGACCGCACAATAGTTATTCAAAGTGTGACCAAAAATGGCCTGGGCAGGAAGGGGGTGAAAGATCCCGGTATTGAAGTGGTCAACATGTAGACTGCAGAAAAAAAAAAAAAAGGGAAAGGAGTGACATGATTGAAACCATTGAAGGGGGTGAATAGGGTTCAGGAGGGCAGCATTTTTAATATGGTGGGGGGCAGGGCAGTGACACAGAGCCTTCAGAATTGCAGGGTTTAAAAAGCGTTGTCACCTTTTCTCGTGTTGTGCAGCCAAATAACAAAGCAGGGCTGATCTGATGTAGAAGGTTACACAGAAGTCACTTACCTCTGAGAGCATTTCATACTGGCCTCTCCTGCCCAGCGCGATCGTCAGTAAGTCATAGACCACGGATGCGCTCTGCAGACTGATAATACGATCGTTTTTATGTTCTGGGATACGACTCAGTACTGCGTCCCTGTTGGCCTGAAATGAAATGAGACAAATCATTAAACACAATGAAGTCATTTATCAAAGAATTTCACTTATCAAAGAATGAATGCAGCACGCTAAAAAGGGAACCAACTTCCCTATGCGGGCCAAACAAGACGCAGACCCCGGCCGTTCTGTACAGCCATTGGGAGAGAAGGAATGCCCCTGTAAAAAACTAGGAGTCACTGGGGTTGTCGTTTACACAGGGCTATAGACTCCCAAAATTCAACAATTCCCCGCTGAACAGGCCACATTTCAATCAGCGTGTGACCACACTCATTCGACAGAAGCGGATCGCTTGATTGACTTCTGTCAAAAAGACATGTTGGAAAACGTCTCTTGATCAGCAGCCAATCGCTGCAGCCCCCGATCAGCCTATTCCGACAGCTGCAGCCCCCGATCAGCCTATTCCCACAGCTGCAGCCCCCGATCAGCGTATTCCGACAGCTGCAGCCCCCGATCAGCCTATTCCCACAGCTGCAGCCCCCGATCAGCCTATTCCGACAGCTGCAGCCCCCGATCAGCCTATTCCCACAGCTGCAGCCCCCGATCAGCCTATTCCCACAACTGCAGCCCCCGATCAGCCTATTCCCACAGCTGCAGCCCCCGATCAGCCTATTCCCACAGCTGCAGCCCCCGATCAGCCTATTCCCACAGCTGCAGCCCCCGATCAGCCTATTCCCACAGCTGCAGCCCCCGATCAGCCTATTCCCACAGCTGCAGCCCCCGATCAGCCTATTCCCACAGCTGCAGCCCCCGATCAGCCTATTCCCACAGCTGCAGCCCCCGATCAGCCTATTCCCACAGCTGCAGCCCCCGATCAGCCTATTCCCACAGCTGCAGCCCCCGATCAGCCTATTCCCACAGCTGCAGCCCCCGATCAGCCTATTCCCACAGCTGCAGCCCCCGATCAGCCTATTCCCACAGCTGCAGCCCCCGATCAGCCTATTCCCACAGCTGCAGCCCCCGATCAGCCTATTCCCACAGCTGCAGCCCCCGATCAGCCTATTCCCACAGCTGCAGCCCCCGATCAGCCTATTCCCACAGCTGCAGCCCCCGATCAGCCTATTCCCACAGCTGCAGCCCCCGATCAGCCTATTCCCACAGCTGCAGCCCCCGATCAGCCTATTCCCACAGCTGCAGCCCCCGATCAGCCTATTCCCACAGCTGCAGCCCCCGATCAGCCTATTCCCACAGCTGCAGCCCCCGATCAGCCTATTCCCACAGCTGCAGCCCCCGATCAGCCTATTCCCACAGCTGCAGCCCCCGATCAGCCTATTCCCACAGCTGCAGCCCCCGATCAGCCTATTCCCACAGCTGCAGCCCCCGATCAGCCTATTCCCACAGCTTCAGCCCCCGATCAGCCTATTCCCACAGCTGCAGCCCCCGATCAGCGTATTCCCACAGCGGCAGCCCCCGATCAGCCTATTCCCACAGCTGCAGCCCCCGATCAGCCTATTCCCACAGCTGCAGCCCCCGATCAGCCTATTCCCACAGCTGCAGCCCCCGATCAGCCTATTCCCACAGCTGCAGCCCCCGATCAGCCTATTCCCACAGCTGCAGCCCCCGATCAGCCTATTCCCACAGCTGCAGCCCCCGATCAGCCTATTCCCACAGCTGCAGCCCCCGATCAGCCTATTCCCACAGCTGCAGCCCCCGATCAGCCTATTCCCACAGCTGCAGCCCCCGATCAGCCTATTCCCACAGCTGCAGCCCCCGATCAGCCTATTCCCACAGCGGCAGCCCCCGATCAGCCTATTCCCACAGCGGCAGCCCCCGATCAGCCTATTCCCACAGCGGCAGCCCCCGATCAGCCTATTCCCACAGCTGCAGCCCCCGATCAGCCTATTCCCACAGCTGCAGCCCCCGATCAGCCTATTCCCACAGCTGCAGCCCCCGATCAGCCTATTCCCACAGCTGCAGCCCCCGATCAGCCTATTCCCACAGCTGCAGCCCCCGATCAGCCTATTCCCACAGCTGCAGCCCCCGATCAGCCTATTCCCACAGCTGCAGCCCCCGATCAGCCTATTCCCACAGCTGCAGCCCCCGATCAGCCTATTCCCACAGCTGCAGCCCCCGATCAGCCTATTCCCACAGCTGCAGCCCCCGATCAGCCTATTCCCACAGCTGCAGCCCCCGATCAGCCTATTCCCACAGCTGCAGCCCCCGATCAGCCTATTCCCACAGCTGCAGCCCCCGATCAGCCTATTCCCACAGCTGCAGCCCCCGATCAGCCTATTCCCACAGCTGCAGCCCCCGATCAGCCTATTCCCACAGCTGCAGCCCCCGATCAGCCTATTCCCACAGCTGCAGCCCCCGATCAGCCTATTCCCACAGCTGCAGCCCCCGATCAGCCTATTCCCACAGCTGCAGCCCCCGATCAGCCTATTCCCACAGCTGCAGCCCCCGATCAGCCTATTCCCACAGCTGCAGCCCCCGATCAGCCTATTCCCACAGCTGCAGCCCCCGATCAGCCTATTCCCACAGCTGCAGCCCCCGATCAGCCTATTCCCACAGCTGCAGCCCCCGATCAGCCTATTCCCACAGCTGCAGCCCCCGATCAGCCTATTCCCACAGCTGCAGCCCCCGATCAGCCTATTCCCACAGCTGCAGCCCCCGATCAGCCTATTCCCACAGCTGCAGCCCCCGATCAGCCTATTCCCACAGCTGCAGCCCCCGATCAGCCTATTCCCACAGCTGCAGCCCCCGATCAGCCTATTCCCACAGCTGCAGCCCCCGATCAGCCTATTCCCACAGCGGCAGCCCCCGATCAGCCTATTCCCACAGCGGCAGCCCCCGATCAGCCTATTCCCACAGCGGCAGCCCCCGATCAGCCTATTCCCACAGCTGCAGCCCCCGATCAGCCTATTCCCACAGCGGCAGCCCCCGATCAGCGTATTCCCACAGCGGCAGGCCCCGATCAGCGTATTCCCACAGCGGCAGCCCCCGATCAGCGTATTCCCACAGCGGCAGCCCCCGATCAGCGTATTCCCACAGCGGCAGCCCCCGATCAGCGTATTCCCACAGCGGCAGCCCCCGATCAGCGTATTCCCACAGCTGCAGCCCCTGATCAGCGTATTCCCACAGCTGCAGTCCCTGATTAGTTTTTCCGACAGCTGCAGTCCCTGATTAGTTTTTCCGACAGCTGCAGTCCCTGTTCCGTGTATTCTGACAGCTGCAGTCCCTGACCCGTGTATTCTGGCACCTGCAGTCCCTGATCAGTGTATTCTGACAGCTGCAGTCCCTGAGCAGGAGAGGACGTCTCCCCCCCGACACCTTCTGCCGCTCTCCCCGGGCCTTCCGTCACACCGGGAGACCAGAGGCACCAGCGGCCTAGGCTGAGACCTGAACAAAGCCAGATTTGGCTCTGATTGGGTCTCCGGTGTAAAATACCTGACGTCAATTTGAAAAAAATTACAGTATTCAGAAATTGCAGATTTTGGTGATCTGAACAGTTTTAAGTGCAAAGGGGGGATTTGGGATGTTTTAAACCGCCGATCCCTCCATAAAGAGTACCTGTCACCACCTATTACTGTTTATTTTTTTTACATGGTCCCTTAAAAAAAAAAAAAATCTGATCCAATTTTATTGCTGTCACAAGGGATGTAAACAATAAAAGTGATCAGATTTTTTTTTTGTTTTAAAGGGACAATGTAAATGAATAAATAAGAAAAAATAAAAATTTTTTTTAAAGCACCCCCGTCCCCGCATGCTTGCGCAGCAAAGAAAATGCATGCAAAAGTTGCGCCCGCAAATATAAATCATACATGTGAGGTATCGCCGCGATCGTCAGAGTGAGAGCAGTAATTCTAGCAAAAGATCTCCTCTGTAACTCTAACCTGGTAACCATTACATTTTTTAAAATCGTCGCCCTATGGAGATTTTTGGGTACTGTAGTTTGTCGCCATTCCACGGGCGTGCGCAATTTCAAATCATGACATGTTAGATATCTATTTACTCTGCATAACATCATCATCTTTCACATTTTACAAAAAAAAATTGGGCTAACTTTTTACTTACCGTATATACTCAAGTATTGGCCAACCCAAATATAAGTCGAGGCACCTAATTTTACCACAAAAAACTGGGAAAACTTATTGACTCGAGTATAAGCCTAGGGTGAGAAATGCAGCAGCTACTGTAAGTGGAAAAGAGGGTCAACAATGCCCATCTGCAGCCTCACTGTGTCCATGTGCAGCCTCATGTACCTGATCTCCCGGCGCTGTGACATGCAGTCTAGTCGGCGGCCGTCCAGTGGGCGAGGGGGGCTTTTTCAGCACAAAAAAATGTGCTGGAAAACTCGGCTTATACTCGAGTATATATGGTGTTTTTTTAATTCATGACTTTTTGTCTTTTTCCCAAAATATTGTGTTTGAAAGACCGCTGCGCAAATACAGTGTGACATAAAATATTGCAATGATCACCATTTTATTCTCTAGGGTCTCTGCTAAAAAAAAAATGTATATGATGTTTGGGGGTTCTAAGTAATTTTCTAGCAAAAAATATGGCTTTTAACTTGTAAGCAACAAATGACAGATATAGGCTTAGGCATGAAAGGGTTATACAGCAAATAAAATAAAAAATGTTGGCTGTAGAGTTTAAGGGTCCATACACACTAGGCTTAAAAAAACGCCAGTTCTTCTGGCAGAAAAAAAAAATGCTCATATAGAGAGGTTTTTAGGAGCGTTTAGCGTCTTTTTTCGTGCCAGAAAACTGCTCTCAAAAACGCGATACAGAAGGCAATCTGGGGCACGCGATTGTGCACCGCCGACGGCCAGCTCCCGCTGTGATTATACACAGTGGGGGCTCAGCGCGGGCACCACGGACTCAATGTCTGCCGGCCCGCGCCGATTAGGACAGAGAAGAACGACAATCTGCCTACGTAAACAAGGCAGATTGTCGTTCTGTCAGAGGGGAAGGTATGGATCCTGTGTTTCTGCTTTGCCTTCCCCTAGAAAAAGCACCTCCCCCACAGTGAGTAAGCGCATCTTAGGCACACATTTAACCCTTTGATCGCAACTCATGTTAACCCCTTCCCTGCCAGTGTCATTAGTACAGTGACAGTGCTTTTTTTTTTTTTTTAGCACTGATCACTGTATTAGCGTCACTGGTCCCCAAAAGTTTGTTAGGTGTCCAATTTTTCCGCCGCATTTTAGCAGCGTTTTACCGCTGTTTAAACTGTGCTTTTCAGCCTGCTAGCGGGGTGCTTTTAACCCCAAAGAAGGGGTTAAAAACTCCCGTGTTGCGGCGCTTCCGAAACGCTTTTCAGGCGATTCGGAAGCACTGCCCATTCATTCAAATGGGCAGGGCGTTTTTAAGAGCGCCCAGCTCACCCCAAAGAGGCTGCTTGCAGGACTTTTCAGAACGTCCCACAAGCGCACCGTCCCCAGTGTGAAAAGTCACACTGGAATGAATGGGAGGCGGTTTTCAAGCGCTTAGCAGAGGCTATTTCCAGCACTAAGAGCCCTTGCACACTGGGGCGGTTTGCAGGCGCTATTGCGCTAATAAT
Organism: Lithobates septentrionalis; assembly: GCA_037952835.1. Lineage (NCBI taxonomy): Eukaryota > Metazoa > Chordata > Amphibia > Anura > Ranidae > Lithobates > Lithobates septentrionalis. The sequence continues at coordinate 159,674 of JBBDGP010002412.1, forward strand.
AGCGCCTGCAAACCGCCCAGAAAGTGACGCTCCTTGCATTCCAGTGTGAAAGCCCCGAGGGCTTGCACACTGGAGCGATGCGCTGGCAGGACGGTAAAAAAAGTCCTGCCAGCAGCATCTTCGGAGCGGTGAAGGAGCGGTGTGTATACCGCTCCTTTACCGCTCCTGCCCATTGAAATCAATGGGACGGCGCGGCAATACCGCCGGCAATGCGCCTCTGCAGAGGCGCTTTGCGGTGGTATTTAACCCCTTCTCGGCCGCTAGCGGGGGGTAAAACCGCCCCGCTAGCGGCCGAATACCGACGGTAAAACGCCGCTAATAATAGCGGCGTTTTACCGCCGACGCCGCCCCCCGCCCCAGTGTGCAAGGGCTCTTAAGTGCTTGAAAACCATCCCAGTGTGAAAGGGGCCTTACTAGTAAAATAAAAAAAATATCCCATAGTTTTAAACAGTTTTGCGCAAACTAATCAATATACGCTTGTTGGGATTATTTTTTTTAAATAAAATAAATATGTAGCAGAAAAACATCCCATAGCTTGTAGACGCTATAACTTTTGCGCAAACCAATATACACTTATTGGGACTTTTTTTTACCAAAAATATGTAGCAGAATACATATTGGCCTAAACTGATGAATAAATTTGTTTTTTTTTACATTTTTGTATTGGATATATTTTATAGCAAAATGTAAAAAATAGGTATTTTTTTCCCAAATTGTTGGTCTTTCTATGTTTATAGCACAAAAAATAAAAACCGCAGAGGTGATCAAATACCACCAAAAGAAAGCTCTATTTGTGGGAAAAAAAGGACATAAATTTTATTTGGTTACAACGTCGCACGACTGCGCAATTGTTAGTTAGCGTAACGCGGTGCCGTATCGCAAAAAATGGCCTGGACATGAAGGGGGGTAAACCTTTCCAGAGCTGAAGTAGTTAAGCCCAGCGTGCATGGACCCGAAGGCCAACTCTAGTCCTGCATCAAAACTGTGTGCAGCATCCTTTTTTTATCTTTTGGTGAGCCTTGGCCAGGAAGATCCTATTACCATAGATTCACTGATTAGCAGCAGTAACAGGGCCTCTTCTGTATTCTCCTGAGGGCAGAAGATGCTGCAAGAGAATGGAGAAAAAACATGATATGAGTGCAGTAATAATAACGTATAATGATAAATACAAAGCGGATAACGCACATGCGCCACGGTGTGCTTTGAATTGCGCTGCCATGACCCTTTTCAAAGAGAAGTGCGGGAATAAAAAAAAACAAAAAAACATTTATGCTCACCTGGATGTCTGCAGCATCGATTCCATATTACAGCTGTCCCCTGCTGGCTCTACACCGAGCTGAGTGACCAAAGACTGCCGATCGCTCAGTTCTGGCTCTCTGACGAGGAGGGGATACCCCTCAAAACTAGTGGTGCACCGAAATGAACATTTCAGTGCTGAAACCAAAACCGAAAATTCAGGATGCACTTGGCCGAAACCGAAATTGACGGTTTTTAAAAAATATATATATATACATAATATTGCATTATATTCAACTTTTCTTTTTTTTGAATAGACCGCCATGGATTGGGCGTCCACGCACGCCTCGTTACGTGGAACCGAAAGTCCCCGCCCTCTTCTTCACACTGCTTCACAGTTCTTTATTTAAAATTTAAGATTTTTTTCCTGAAACTTCTCTCCTTAAAGTGAAGGTGCATGTTACAAGCTGATAAATACGGTATATCCAAATAACACGCCCGAGCTCATCTCTTCACCACACACAGCCACAAATGCAGGAGAATTCTTGTTGGGCAATGTATTAGTGCTCGGACAACCACACATAGACCGAATTTTAATGGTTCAAAGAAGGTCAGGGAAAATGGTCGGCCCTCATGCATGTTCACTCCATCAAATCTAGCCCTCTTTGAAAAAAGTTTGGACACCCCTGCCCTATAGAGATGCGGTTCAGGCATTATTTTTTGTAGTAGGGCAGTAAAGCAGGGATATGCAATTAGAGGACCTCCGGCTGTTGCAAAACTACAAGTCCCATCATGCCTCTGCCTCTGGGTGTCATGCTTGTGGCTGTCAGAGTCTTGCTATGCCTCATGGGAGTTGTAGTTCTGCAACAGCTGGAGGTCCGCTAATTGCATATCCCTGCTGTAAAGCATTGGTAGTGAACAAGGCCTGCAAGCCTGAAACGCGTTTACATCTGCTGTCTGTGTCTTTTATGGAGAATCAATACATTTTGAAGATTTTAAAGAGCAAGCAAGGAGTTGCGGACCATCTTTTCTTACGATTGTTACTGCAGCTGTGCGACTGCCTTTCCGCACCCAGATAGCTGTAAACAATCGTCTGATCGGATTGGGTAGCAGCACCCTACTTCTACTCTATTCCTTTAAAGCATTGCACCTGTGATCAGGAGATAGCTGGTGCAATGCAGGTCTCCTGTACACTGTCAGGGTATCTGTGTTCCCGCACACCCCGTACGGGTAAGCCGACACTCCCTGACAGGAAGACTCAATGAACTATCTCAGCGCCGTGGTAGTTTATTGAGAGCTACAAGCTGACAGCCGCTAAGGATGTTGGGACTTGTAGTTCATTCAAACACACGGAGCTGTGTGAATGAATGAATGACACGGCCGCATGGGTGGAGCCCAACACAGCAGCGCTGTTTTCAAACAGTGACAACTACTACAGGGAACTTTTCCCCATACTGCTGTCACAGGGTGGAGGGGAAGCAGGCGACGGCTGCAGCACTGGAAACATGTTACATGTTCCAGCCTAAAATCGGGTGAAACATGTAACATTCCCAAAGGGTGAACTTATCCTTTAAAGTCATTGTAAAGTTTTAGTTTTTTAATTTTTATTAAATAACAAACATGCTATACTTACCAGCTCTGTGCAGTTGGTTTTGCACAGAGCAGCCCCGATCCTCCTCTTCTCAGGTCCCTCTTTGCTGCTTCGGGCCCTTCCCTCCTTATCCAGTGGCCCCTCAGCCAGCAGCTCTCTATGGGGGCACCCAAGCCGAGTCAGAGCTCCGTGTATCCATTCAGACATGGAGCCCTGACCTGGCATCGCCCCCTCTCCCCCTGATTGTCTGACAGACTTTGATTGACAGCCGCTGAAACCAATGGCGCCGCTGCTGTGTCTCAGCCAATCAGGAGGAGTGTCCCAGACGGCTTAGACACTCGTGGACATCACTGGAGAGAGATGGGGCTCAGGTAAGTAATTGGGGGGTGATGGGGAGGGTGCTACACACAGGTTTTTTTATCTTCATGCATAGAATGCATGAAGATTAAAAAAAAAAAAAAACTTCTGCCTTTACAACTCCTTTAACCACTTGCCGCCGCACACAGATGTTCGTTGGCACAATGGCACAGGCAGGTAAATGGGCGTACAGGTTTGTCCCTTTAAATTTGCCGTCTTTGGGGCGCACGCCGTGGGAACGTGCCTGCGGGTCCCGGGAACTCGATGTTCTCCGGCGGCCCATGATTGCGGTGTGGAGAGGTAGAACGGGGAGATGCCTATGTAAACAAGGCATTTCCCCGTTCTGCCTAGTGTCATGACAGAAATCCACTGCTCCGTCACCGGGAGCAGTGATCGCTGTCATGTTGTAGTGAGCCCACCCCCCCTACAGTTAGAATCACTCCCTAGGACACAGTTAACCCCTTCACCGCCCCCTAGTGGTTAACCCCTTCCCTGCCAGTAACATTTTTACAGTAATCAGTGCATTTTTATAGCACCGATCGCTGTATAAATGACAATGGTCCCAAAATAGTGTGAAAAGTGTCCAATGTGTCCGCCATAATGTCGCAGTCACAAAAAAATTGCAGATCGCCACCATTACTAATAAAAAAAAAAAAATTAACAATAAAAATGCCATAAATCTAGCCCCTATTTTGTAGATGCTATAACTTTTGCGCAAACCAATCAATACACGCTTATTGTGATTTTTTTTTTTACCAAAAATATGTAGAAGAATACATATCGGCCTAAACTGAGGAAAAAACTTGTTTTTATATATATATATATATATATATATATATATATATATATATATATATATATATATATATATATTTGGGGGATATTTATTATAGCAAAAAATAAAAAATATTGCATTTTAAAAACAATTGTGGCTCTTCTTTTTGTTTATAGTGCAAAAAATAAAAGCCGCAGAGGTGATCAAATACCACCAAAAGAAATCTCTATTTGTGGGAAAAAAAAGGACGTCAATTTTGTTTGGGTGCAATGTCGCACGACCACACAATTGTCAGTTAAAGTGACGCAGTGCCCAATCGCAAAAAGTGCTCTGGTCAGGAAGGGGGTAAAATCTTCCAGGACTGAAGTGGTTAAGCTGTTAGGAGTGACATAAGATGAAAGCAGGAGAAGAGGGTCAGAGAAAGGTTATAACACACAGAGGGATGTGCTACTTACCTTTCCCCGGTATAAATCCAGGGCCTCCGGCTTAGTGCATAGCTCTTTGTGCTGTGACCTTTATGCAACGGGTCATCTAAGGGTGACTGGTTGGGCGGTTGTTCTAATGGGTTCCAGTAGCTCTGTTCACACATCCCTCGTAGGAGGATCTCGGCCAGCTGCCTGGCTATCGTCTGCAAGGAAGAAATTCACATTCTATGTAAGTAACTTTATAAAGATACACGAGAGCATCACACTAACATGCATAGAGGGGGGACATCCAGACATTTTACAATGGGAATAAGAAGCCTGGTGTAACACCCGAGCCTGTACAGTGTGGGAAGCAGACGGCACCTGTCAATAAGCTGTTAATCCGGAGTCAGAAGAGCACAATTTACAGTTAAGTACCAGAAGAGCAGACCGCCGGGGCTCACATCAGGGAGGAGGCAGAAGGAATACTTGGGGCTCGGCAGACCTGGAAGTGGACCGGCCTGGGTCACAGGAAAGAATTTGGGTGCTATCATTAGCTGAATGTACACAGCACAGGGTGGGGAACCCGTCTCTGCCCACAGGTCTGCTTTAGGACTAGTGCCTGGCATTGGCATTAGGACTAGTGGTGGCATTGTACCCTCTCTATGTTTATCCATGCTAATCAACTTTCTAGATAAAGGAGGCTCAACTGAGGGCTACTAACATCACCAGGGGGCTCACATAATATTCAGTAAATCTAATGTTACACAACATTGTCAGGGCCTGCTAACCTAGTGTAGGAGATGGTGAGAGACTGAGGACACGCTGCAGGAGACGGTCAGAGTCTGCAGACATACTAAAGGACAGGGGTCGGCAACCTATGGGCCAAGGGCCGCTCCCGACCTGCCACCGCTAAATGTCCGGCCTGTCAGTGCACGTGTCCGGCCTGCAGCATGAAATGCTGCAGGAGACGGTCAGAGACTGCAGACAAACTACAGGAGATGGTCAGAGACTGCAGACCTGATACAAGAGATGGTCAGAGACTGCGGACACACTACAGGAGATGGTCAGAGACTGCAGACACACTACAGGAGATGGTCAGAGACTGCAGACACACTACAGGAGATGGTCAGAGACTGCAGACATACTACAGGAGATGGTCAGAGACTGCAGACATACTACAGGAGATGGTCAGAGACTGCAGACATACTACAAGAGATGGTCAGAGACTGCAGACCTGATACAGGAGATGGTCAGAGACTGCGGACATACTACAGGAGATGGTCAGAGACTGCAGACATACTACAGGAGATGGTCAGAGACTGCAGACATACTACAGGAGATGGTCAGAGACTGCAGACCTGATACAGGAGATGGTCAGAGACTGCGGACATACTACAGGAGATGGTCAGAGACTGCAGACATACTACAGGAGATGGTCAGAGACTGCAGACATACTACAGGAGATGGTCAGAGACTGCAGACATACTACAGGAGATGGTCAGAGACTGCAGACATACTACAGGAGATGATGAGAGATGGAGAACATGCTGCAGGAAATAGTCAGAGTCTGCAGACATACTATAGGACAGGGGTCGGCAACCTATGGCCCGAGGGCCGCTCCCGGCCTGCCACCGCTAAATGTCCGGCCTGTCAGTGTACGTGATGAATTTATGTGCACCGGGCCAGCGGACATTTTAACCCCTTCATGCTGACCGTATGCAAATATGTGGCCTTGGCCTGAAGGGGTGGTAGCGAGGTGATGCCTGAAGCTGCAGGCATCCTCCTGGTACTGTTTTTTTAGAGCACGCTGTTGGCTTTTTTTTGGGATAACAATTGATGCGGCTAAGCAGCCGCTCGGCTGCTATCCCAAGCAGCAGGACAGGATGTGCCCCCCCTCCCACGGCTCCCCCAGGCTCTCCCGTCCCACCGGGAGGCCCAAGCGACCAGCCGGCACATCTGCTGGCTGGCCAGAGACCCGAACGAAGCTGGAATTAGTTTTAAATGAGTCTTGTATCTAGTAACCCAGAAGCGATGTCATGATATCACTTCCGGTTCACAGAAGACTTAAAGGCCCCAAATTTAAAGAAAAAAAGACAGTATTCAAAACAGCCAAACTTGGCGTTTTGAATGCTTTTAAGTGCAAAGGAGGGATCTGGGGTCTTATAGATCCCAGATCCCTCCATAATGAGTACCTGTCACTGCCTATTACTGTCACAAGGGATGTTTACATTTCTCCTGACAGCAATAAAAGTGATCAGAGATTTTTTTTCCAAAAGGGACAGTGTAAAAAAGAAAAAGAAAAAAAGAGCCCCATCCCTCCGTGCTTACACAGCTGAGGGTAGACTGTCTAATATGCGGCGGGGGGGGGGGGGGGTGCTGTGTAATATTGTAATATGCAGGGGGGCTGTGTAGTGCTGTGTAATGTAAACGGGTCCAGAGGTACGGGAGCTGTGTAATGTAAAGGGGCGCAGGGGGCTGTGTAATGTAAAGGGGTCCAGAGGTACGGGAGCTGTGTAATGTAAAGGGGTCCAGAGGTACGGGAGCTGTGTAATGTAAAGGGGCGCAGGGGGCTGTGTAATGTAAAGGGGTCCAGAGGCACGGGGGCTGTGTAATGTAAAAGGGTCCAGAGGCATAGGGGCTGTGTAATGTAAAAGGGTCCAGAGGCATAGGGGCTGTGTAATGTAAAGGGATACAGGGGGCTGTGTAATTTTAAAGGGCGCCAGAGGTGCAGGGGCAGTGTAATGTAAAGTGGGCCAGAGGTGCGGGGGCTGTGCAATGTAAAAATGTAAAGGGGGCAAGAGGTGCTGGGGCTGTGCAATGTAAAGGGTGCCAGATGTGCGGGGGCTGGGTAATGTAAAGGGTGCCAGATGTGCGGGGGCTGGGTGATGTAAAGGGTGCCAGAGGTGCAGGTGCTGTGTAATGTAAAGGGGGCCAGATGTGCGGGGGGCTGTGTAATGTAAAGGATGCCAGATGTGCAGGGGCTGCGTAATGTAAAGGCTGCCAGATGTGCAGGGGCTGTGTAATGTAAAGGGTGCCAGATGTGCAGGGGCTGGGTGATGTAAAGGGTGCCAGAGGTGCAGGTGCTGTGTAATGTAAAGGGGGCCAGATGTGTGGGGGCTGTGTAATGTAAAGGGGGCCAGATGTGTGGGGGCTGTGTAATGTAAAGGCTGCCAGATGTGCAGGGGCTGTGTAATGTAAAGGGTGCCAGAGGTGTGAGGGCTGGGTAATGTAAAGGGGGCCAGAGGTGCGAGGGCTGGGTAATGTAAAGGGGGCCAGAAGTGCAGGGGCTGTGCAACGTAAAGGGGGCCAGATGTGCGGAGGCTGGGTAATGTAAAGGGGGCCAGAGGTGCGGGGGCTGGGTATTGTTATCTTAATTTATTAGCAGTTGAATGCGGCCCTCTATGCATTCACATACATTGAATCCCACCCTTAAGTGGAAAAAGGTTGCTGACCCCTGCCCTAAGAGATGAGAGAGTTGGGCACCAGGGTTCCAGGTGGCGCTCCTATACCATAACAATGTACGGGACATCAAACAGGGGCCTAAACAGGACAACAAAGTAATCCTCTCACCATCCTCAGGTTCTGCGTGGTTCTGGTCTCTACAGCCCTCAGGATTTCCCGGAATCTGCTCACTCCTCGTGTTAAATTCCTGGATTAGGAGAAAATTGATTAATTTTTACCCTTGATTACAAACAGCCTCCACCAGACTCCTATGATTACATGAGGCCATTAGAGGACAGGACCTTACCTTCTATGTACAAAATTAACATTATCATCCCACAGCCTGACAGAGCACAATGAATAGAAACTACATCATCCTACCAACAATAAAACATTCCTCAGAAATACACAAAATGAGAAGAAATATTGAGAAGGAAATTGTCTGTATATTACCCACAACAGTATTTTCAACCAAGCATAGGGAACATGGCCTTCACTTAGAGGGCTTATGCCTACATTATAGATACACATTGCACACAGAGAATATGGTAAAGTGAAAAAACTCTTTGGTTCTTGAAGCTGCAACAAGTCAGATGGAGCCCACCTCATTTCCTGACCGGAGAACATCCATCATCATCTAGCTCTTTCCTCCCCAGCCTGACTATTCCCAGCCCGCCCCTTTCAGGGGATTTCAGTCTTTCAGCCATGGAGGCTCAGAATTACATGTGGGCATTACCTGGGCAAATACAGCCTTCCTAGAAACACCCACTTCTCCAGACGGACACCCACCCATCAGGCATTTTGATATTTGCATAACTCCTCCCACTGCTTGCATCAAGGCTGAGGGCTCTTGGGGGGCGTACGTGATGTTTTCGGAAAGCCATGTACAGCCCCTCCCACCAGCCATGATCTGCCTGCATGAATAATTTATTCTTTTTTTACGTCCCATTAGGGAGAATCCCCTTCACTTCCTGTATTGTAAACACAACAGGAAATGAGAGAAATCCCCTCTTAGAAAATCGTTGCTGAAACAAGCGTCCCCCATTGGAAGACTTCCCATTTATTTTAGTTCCAAAGTTTCACATTTTTCTTTTCTTTTATTGTCGATGACTAGGGATGAGCCGAACACCCCCCCGGTTCGGTTCGCACCAGAACCCGCGAACGGACCGAAAGTTCGCACGAACGTTAGAACCCCATTGACGTCTATGGGCCTCGAACGTTCGAAATCAAAAGTGCTCATTTTAAAGGCTAATTTGCATGGTATTGTCCTAAAAAGGGTTTGGGGACCCGGGTCCTACCCCAGGGGACATGTATCAATGCAAAAAAAACTTTTAAAAACGGCCGTTTTTTCGGGAGCAGTGATTTTAATGATGCTTAAAGTAAAAAAAAAAAAAGTGAAATATTCCTTTAAATATCGTACCTGGGGGGTGTCTATAGTATGCCTGTAAAGTGACGCGTGTTTCCCGTGTTTAGAACAGTCCCTGCACCAAATGTCATTTTTAAAGGAAAAAATCTCATTTAAAACTGCTTGCGGGTTTAATGTCATGTCGGGTCATGGCAATATGGATGAAAATCAGTGAGACAAACGGCATGGGTACCCCCCAGTCCATTACCAGGCCCTTTGGGTCTTGTATGGATATTAAGGGGAACCCCGCACCCAAATTAAAATAAGGAAAGGTGTGGGGCCACCAGGCCCTATATACTCTGAACAGCAGTATACAGGCGGTGCAAACAAGACAGGGACTGTAGGTTTGTTGTTAAAGTGGTGTTTCACCAAAAAAAAAAAATTAGATGTCAGCAGCTGCAAATACTGCAGCTGCTGACTTTTAAAATAAGGACACTTACCTGTCCCGGGGTCCAGCGATGTCGGCACCCGAGACCGAGCCGTCCCTCGATCCTCGGGTGCTGCCGCCGCCATTCACACTGAGGGAATCAGGAAGCGAAGCGTTGCCGCTTCACTGCCCGGTTCCCTACTGCGCATGCGCGAGTCGCGCTGCGCGTCTTCACTGGTCCCCGTTGTGTTGTGGGAACTGTGTATTTCCCACAACACAACGGGGGTGGGCGGGGAGTCTGCGGCTAGCTGCGGCTAGCTGTACCCGGAAGTGGGTGCAGATACCTGTATTATACAGGTATCTGCACCCCCCTCCCCCCTGAAAGGTGCCAATTGTGACACCGGAGGGGGGGAGGAATCCGATGAGCGGAAGTTCCACTTTAGGGTGGAACTCCGCTTTAAGTAGAATCTCTTTGTAATTTTGAACGGGTACATTTTTAACGTGTTTAGCTCCAGCCAAAAAATCTTTTCTAAGCTTTTTGGAAAACATAGGGAAGGGTTATCACCCCTGTGACATTTGTTTTGCTGTCTTTCCTCCTCTTCAGAAGATTTCACCTCACTTTTTTGTCCCAATGAAAAATGTTTTTTGAAAATTTGGGTTTTTTTGTGGAACAAGGATTGGAAAGCATCAGTGGAAAGGAGAAATTGTTTTCCCATATTAACTCTTACAGGAGAGAATTTCCCTTCCTAGGGGTAGATTTCATCTCACTTCCTGTTGTCTCCTTCCGTTTGCAAGTAGGAGTCGTTTGTAAGTTAGATGTTTGAAAGTAGGGTCCTGCCCTATATACTCAGCAGAAATTTGGGCCTTAGGTGTTGCTGGGCCACAACACTGCAAGCCCTCACAGGGCCCTGCTGTGAAATGTTAGATCAAGAATTGTAATTACATGCCCCTGTTGAACAGGAGCTGAAAAATTAGGCCTTAGGCACTGGTGCTGGTGCCACAACACTGCAACCCCTCACAGACACTCTAGTTGGAACGCAGGAACGAGCCCTGCTGCAAAGTATTGCATCAAAAATTGTAATTACACGCCCCTGTTAGACAGGGGCAGAAAAATTGGGCCTTAGGCACTGGTGCTGGTGCCACAACACTGCAACCCCTCACAGACACTCTAGTTGGAACGCAGGAACGAGCCCTGCTGCAAAGTATTGCATCAAAAATTGTGATTACACGCCCCTGTTAGACAGGGGCAGAAAAATTGGGCCTTAGGCACTGGTGCTGGTGCCACAACACTGCAACCCCTCACAGACACTCTAGTTGGAATGCAGGAACGAGCCCTGCTGCAAAGTATTACATCAAAAATTGTAATTACACGCCCCTGTTAAACAGGGGCTGAAAAATTGTGCCTTAGGCACTGGTGGTGGCGCCCAGAACCAAAAATGTTCTTACAAGCTATCAGCGTGATGATTGAGGAGGAAGAGGATAATTACTCAGGGATAGTCACTCAGCATCAGCATAGGCAGTCTTTGAAGGGATCTGAGATTTCAAAAAAAATTATTCGGTTACATCAGCATCAGGTGCTTGGTAGCTGGTGGTGATCCAAGACTGATTCATTTTTATGAAGGTCAGTCGATCGACCGAGTCGGTGGACAGACGCACCCTGTGATCGGTTACCACGCCTCCAGCAGCACTGAATGTGCGTTCCGAAAGAACGCTGGATGCAGGACAGGCCAGTAGCTCAATTGCATACTGTGCAAGCTCTGGCCAGTGATCCATCCTCAAGACCCAGTAACCCAGAGGATTTTCGGTGGGAAAGGTGTCCAAGTCTGATCTTGCCCCTAGGTATTCCTGCACCATGTAAAACAGACGCTGGCGATGGTTGCTGGAACCGATCATACCTTGGGGCTGCGGACCAAAAAATTGTCTGAACGCATCGGTCAGACGGCCACCTTCTCCACCGCTCCTTCTTTGACTGACCGAAGCCTCAGCAACACGTTGTCCAGAAACAGGAGTTTGTAACCTCCCAGTCTCTGGGAACGCGTTGCACAGACCTTTCTGCAAGGCCTCCCGAAGATGTTTCATCCTCTGCTCCCTCTGCGATGGCAAGATAAGGTCCGCAACCTTACCCTTGTAACGTGGATCAAGGAGGGTTGCCAGCCAGTATTGGTCCTTCTCCTTGATACCACGAATACGAGGATCCTTACGCAGGCTTTGCAGGATCAGGGAGGCCATGCAGCGTAGGTTTGCTGAGGCATTCGGTCCGGAGTCCTCTGGGTCACTAAGGACGACAACGTCCGCAGCCACCTCCTCCCAGCCACGTACAAGTCCATGTGTTCCTTGGGACTGATCCCTTAAAGACTGCTGCTGATGCTGAGTGCCAGGCTCCACCTCCATACTGACACAATCTTCCTCCTCCTCCTCCTCGTCCTCTTCCTGTGTGATCGGCGGGCACGCAGGAACACTGTCTGGATAAAGGGGGCCTTGAGAGCTAAGGAAGTCCTCCTCTTCCTGCCTCTGTTCTGCCTCAAGTGCCCTGTCCATTATTCCACGCAGCGTGTGCTCCAACAGGTGGACAAGGGGGACAGTGTCACTGATGCATGCACTGTCAGTGCTCACCATCCTCGTGGCCTCCTCGAATGGTGACAGGACAGTGCATGCATCCCTGATCATGGCCCACTGGCGTGGGGAAAAAAACCCAAGCTCCCCTGACCCTGTCCTAGTGCCATAGTCGCACAGGTACTCATTGATGGCCCTCTGCTGCGTGTGCAGCCGCTGCAGCATGGCCAACGTTGAGTTCCACCTGGTGGGCATGTCACAGATTAGGCGGTTCTTGGGCAGGTTAAACTCCTTTTGGAGGTCCGTCAGCCGAGCACTGGCATTATATGACCGGCGGAAATGCACACAGACTTTCCTGGCCTGCCTCAGGACATCCTGTAAGCCCGGGTACCTGCCCAAGAACCGCTGCACCACCAAGTTAAGGACGTGAGCCAAACAGGGCACATGGGTCATTTGTCCCTGTCGGAGGGCAGAGAGGAGGTTGGTGCCATTGTCGCAAACCACCATTCCTGCCTTAAGTTGGCGTGGCGTCAACCACCTCTGAACCTGCCCCTGCAGAGCTGACAGAACCTCTGCCCCAGTGTGGCTCCTGTCCCCCAAGCACACCAGCTCAATCACCGCATGGCATCTTTTGGCCTGCGTACTTGCGTAGCCCCTTGAACGGAGCACCGCTGGTTCCGAGGAAGAGGCCATGGAGGAAGAAGAAGAGGAGGGGGTGGAGGAGAGAGGTGTGTCACAATCAGCATTTTGGAGGCGTGGTGGCGGAACAACCTCCAACACTACTGCACCTTGTCCTGCATCCTTCCCAGCTGCCAGCAGAGTCACCCAATGCGCCGTGAAACTTAGGTAACGTCCCTGTCCATGCCTGCTGGACCATGAGTCAGCGGTAATATGCACCTTACCGCTGACCGCCCTGTCCAGCGAGGCATGGACATTGCCTTCCACATGCCGGTAGAGAGCCGGAATCGCCTTCCGTGAGAAAAAGTGGCGTTTGGGTACCTGCCACTGAGGAACCGCACATTCCACAAACTCACGGAAGGGGGCAGAGTCTACCAACTGAAAAGGCAGCAGTTGAAGTGCTAGCAATTTTGCCAAGCTAGCATTCAACCGCTGGGCATGTGGATGGCTGGGAGCAAACTTCTTTCGGCGGTGCAGCAGCTGGGGCAGGGAAATTTGCCTGGTACAATCTGACGTCGGTGTACCAAAAGCAGATTGCCCACAAGTACTTGGCTGTGACACACCTAATTCTACACCTTCATTCCTCTCACTGCAGGTCTCAGAGAGGACTGAAGGTCTAGTGGGGTTGGAAATCTCAGCTGATGAGGAGCAAGGAGAGATCCTCTTTGTTCTTTGGTGTGGGTCTTTTAGATACGCTTGCCAACGAACTGCATGGCAGGTCAACATATGTCTGGTCAAGCATGTGGTACCCAAGCGGGAGATGTTTTGGCCACGCGAGATACGCTTGAGACATATGTTGCAAATAGCAGCGGTGCGATCTGATGCACTCGTCTCAAAAAAGGCCCACACCAAAGAACTTTTTGAATAACGCGCAGAGACTGCAGCGCCCTGCACATGTGGAGCTTTGGGGTGTGATGCAGTCAATGTGCTGCCCTTAGGCTGGCCCCTGGAGGGCATCCTGCCTCGTTGGTGATGTGCCGCCTCCTCCTCCTCCTCTCTCCTATCAGGCACCCACGTTGAGTCAGTGACCTCATCATCCCCTCCCTCCTCATCACTGGAGCAAACCTGGCAGTATGCTGCAGCAGGGGGAGCATGACTGCCAGATTGCTGTCCTTCTTGGGCACCCCCTCTGTCCGTGCTCATGTTACTGCCTTCATCGAGCTCAGTATCATCATCAGAGCCTTCCAAACGCTGGGCATCCTCCTGGAGCATGTACCCAACACTGTGGTCAAACAGTTCGAGGGAATCCTCAGGAGGACATGGTGGAGCTAGGGAAGGAGTCACTGATGACATTGAGCTGAGGGAAGAGGCCGCTGCTTTGCCAGACAAAGCACCCTAGGCATGGGTGAGAGAGGATGAGGAGGATGAGGACGGCTTGGTCATCCACTCGACCAAGTCTTCCGCATGTTGCGGCTCAACACGGCCAGCTGCCGAAAAAAAGGCCAAGCGTGTCCCATGGCCACGTGCTGATGAGGATGAACCGTCTCCACGACCAGCACTAGACACAGAGCCTGCTTGCCCTCTCTTATTGGCTTGTGACTGTCTGCCTCTCCTTCTTGGCCTTCCAGACATACTAATGGCCTGTAGCTGCACTAAGCTGGGATAGAACACCTGTAATTTTCTTCAGGTAGCTTTATATACTGTAACCAGACAAGCCTGCCTGTCAGTAGGAAGATAACAGGAACGGATCTAGCTGAACACTGTGAGCAGGACGCACTGCACTAAATGTAAATAGCAGGAACGGATCTAGCTGAACACTGTGAGCAGGACGCACTGCACTAAATGTAAATAGCAGGAACGGATCTAGCTGAACACTGTGAGCAGGACGCACTGCACTAAATGTAAATAGCAGGAACGGATCTAGCTGAACACTGTGAGCAGGACGCACTGCACTAAATGTAAATAACAGGAACGGATCTAGCTGAACACTGTGAGCAGGACGCACTGCACTAAATGTAAATAGCAGGAACGGATCTAGCTGAACACTGTGAGCAGGACGCACTGCACTAAATGTAAATAGCAGGAACGGATCTAGCTGAACACTGTGAGCAGGACGCACTGCACTAAATGTAAATAGCAGGAACGGATCTAGCTGAACACTGTGAGCAGGACGCACTGCACTAAATGTAAATAGCAGGAACGGATCTAGCTGAACACTGTGAGCAGGACGCACTGCACTAAATGTAAATAGTCTAGATAGAAGATAACAGGAACAGATCTAGCTAAACTGAATACAGTGTATATATATATATGCAACACCTGGGATGCATATATATACACAATACACTGTAAGTGCAGCTAACTGACTGACTGTTCTGCCTAATCTATCTAACTCAAATCAAATGACTCTCTCTCTCTCTCTATCTCTCAGCACACCGGAACACACACTACACAGGGCCGCCGTGGAGGCGGCCTTATATAGTGTGGGGCGTGTACTAAATCCCCTGAGCCATAATTGGCCAAAGCCACCCTGGCTTTGGCCAATTACAGCTCTCTCTACTGACGGCGCTGTGATTGGCCAAGCATGCGGGTCATAGTGCATGCTTGGCCAATCATCAGCCAGCAATGCACTGCGATGCCGCAGTGAATTATGGGCCGTGACGCGCCACACGAATTTGGCGCGAACGGCCCATATCGTTCGCAATTCGGCGAACGACCGAACAGCCGATGTTCGAGTCGAACATGGGTTCGACTCGAACACGAAGCTCATCCCTACCGATGACAAACAATGAATCTTTCCATTGGACACTCAAAAACCTGGATGGGGATCTCAACCTCCACCATACATGCATAAAGAGGTGGTAAAGAAAAAAAAGCCTCTTACATATACTATACAAAAGTTATAGTAAAAGCGTCTAAAAACTTTATTACTCTCATATACTGTATATTTGTATGACGATTTAAAACAGTTTGATATTATTTATTTTTACTCTGTATTCTAAAAGCTGTTTTTTTTTAGGTTGATCATGTGACCAGCAGCAGAGAACTGGAAGCTCCTTCTGCTTTTGTTTCCCTGCAGAAGGCTGGGAGAGAGCTGGGTCATGTGACAGCTCTGTATATTGAAAAAAAAAAAAAAGTACTTAGATTTTTTTTTTTTATATTAAAATAATAATGACAGTGCCATCATTCATATACAGAAATAGAAAAGACAATGTAAATTAAAGAGGAGGTCCAGCCAAAAAAAAAAAAGGTAAAAGTCAGCAGCTACAAATACTGCAGCTGTTGACTTTTAATATTAGGACACTTACCTGTCCAGGGAACCTGCGGTTTCGGCACCCCAATCGATCTTCGGATCGACTCCCAGGTGCTGCCGCTACCATTCCTTGAGAGGGAACCAGGCAGTGAAGACTTTCGGCTTTGCTGCCGGTTCCCTATTGTGCATGCGTGAAGCGCGCTGCGCTTTCTAATTGGCCCGGGAGCGGGGGAAGGAGGAGGGGTGAACTTCTGGGAGATCAGGCCGCGGCCCATCTCCTGGAAGGGGGCCTGTCATAAACGGGTCCCCGTTCCCCCCTTCCCCCTGAAAGGTGCAAAATGTGACACCAGAGGAGGGGATCATATAAGCGGAAGCTCCATTTTTGGGTGGAACTCCGCTTTAAACAGTGTGTGTTTAGTATTACTTTAACCACTCGCAGACCGCCCACTGTACATATATTGCGGCAGGGCGGCTGCTCTGCGCAAGATCACATACCCAATACGTGATCTGACACTTCCGGGTCTGGGGCGCACACGCACGCCACCCCGCTGTGATCACACACACAGCAGGGCCCCAGCGGCGGGTATCACGGACTTGATGTCCGCCGGAACCTGCCGATTATTCAGTACACAGGCAGAATGGTGATCTATGTAAACAAGGCAGATAGTCGTTCTATGAGGAAGGAAGGCATTGATCCTGTGTTCCTGCAAAGCAGAAACATGGATCAATGCATTCCCCCTAGGAAAAGCTCCTCCCACGGTGCACAAACACTGGTTAGGAACACAGTTAACACTTTGATCGCCCCCTGATGTTTAACCCCTTCCCAGCCAGTGTCATTAGTACATATTTTTTTAGCACTGATCACTGTATTAGTGTCACTGGTCCCCAAAAAGTGTCAAAAGTGTCAGTTAGTGTACGATTTATCCACCGCAAAATCGCAGTCCCGCTATAAGTCGCTGATCGCCGACAAACTAGTAAAAAAATACAAATAAAAATAAATAAAAACATCCCATAGCTTGTAGAAGCTATAACTTTTGTGCAAACCAATTAATATACACTTATTAGGATTTTTTTTACCAAAAATATGTAGCAGAATACATATTGGCCTAAATTGATGAAGAAATAAGATTTTTTTTACATTTTTATTGGATGTGTTTTATAGCAGAAAGTAAAAAATTGTTTATTTTTGTTTTTTTAATTGTCGGTCTTTTTTTGTTTATAGCACAAAAAATAAAAACCGCAGAGGTGATCAAATACCACCAAAAGAAATCTCTATTTGTGGGGAAAAAGGGCATTAAAGTGATTGTAAAGGTATTTTTTTTTAAAAATAACAAACATATCACACTCATCTCCACTGTGCAGCTCAGAGTGGCCCCGATCCTCCTCTTCTGGGGTCCCCCGGCGGCTCCTCCTCACATGTGGTATCCCCCTCGGAGAAGCGCATCCCCGAGGGGGTTACTTTGTGGGTGCGCTCCCGAGTCCAAGCATTCGGCGTCCATAGAGGCGGAATGCAGAACTCGGCCCCGCCCCCCCCCGCGTCATTGGATTTGATTGACAGCAGCGGGAGCCAATGGCTGCTATCAATCTATCCAATCACGAGCCGAGAACTCCAGGCAGAGAGACAGCACGTCCCTGCCGGGTCAAGTTCAAGGGTTCAGGTAAGTAAAATGGGGGGGGGGGGGGCGGTCACTGACAGGTGTTTTTTCATAGGATGCATTAAGGTGAAAAAACACAAAACTTTACAATCTCTTTAATTTTGTGTACAGCGTCGCACGACCGCGCAATTGTCGGTTAAAATAACGCAGTGCCGTATCACAAAAAATGGCCTGGTCAGGAAGGTGGGGGGCAAATCTTCTGGAGCTGAAGTGGTTAATCAACACTTACACCCCATCTTTCCAGGTTTAAATCGACCCGGAGCAACCCCCCCCCCGGTCAATGTAAATCTGCCAGATGTTGTGAAGATGAAGAACGGAGGGGAAGAATCACTCGGGTGGAGGGGGATGGGTATTTTCGGCCTGTAGACCAGCTTTGCAACCCATGGTCACCCAGAAATCTCTTGAAGGAAAGAAGACCCCCCCCCTCCCCCACCTGAAGAAGTGTGGAAAACCTTCATCCACAAAATAGAGCATGCTCTGTCCATCAATGGATGAAAAGAGAAAGTTCTTTTATTTCGATTTTTCCGCTTAAATTCTGCCAGAGCCTCCGACTTACAATCAGTATTATTCAAAGGAAGAAAAAAAATAAAACTAGATCATCAAAGCATCCTTCTGATCGGAATGTGACACGGCGGCTCGCGCTTAAAACGGTAATTGGGAGGGAGGCTTGGCAGACGCAACGATCGCTCATTAAGATGCGCTTCCCGAACGTTCTGCCGGCACGGCGCTTAAAAGAAATTCACTTGGATAAAAATCTCGGATGCGAAGTCACGTTTGTAATTTACAGTGAAAAATGGGTGTTGAAGAGAAGAGGGAAAAAAACCCAGATTAGCCGACCCCGGCATCAAAAGAAACAGAAATTGGTTTATAGGTCATCAGAATCCATTAGAGCAGAGAGCGAGGTGCTGCCGGTCCGGCGCCTGGCAATGCGATTCGCGTCTGCGTGGCGCAGGGCGAGCTACTAATGCCTGGAATTAGCGGTGTATAGGAAATTGGCAGCGACCTTCATCCAACCACCGAACAGCTCCTGACAAAGCGCCACGCCGATCACCGTTACCAACCGCGAGCTTTGGCTCCGGCACCGGCCCCGTTATCCTCTACGCCGAAATCTAATCCAACTCTTCCTTCCAGGAGATTTTCCTAAAAAGAAACTCTCTTCACTTACAATAAACATTTACTAAAAGGCTCTTCTAAGATCCCCGGGAATTCTCCGCCTTTTCTCACTCATCAGTTCTGTCATCTTGTTCTGGCAACATCAAGTCATTTGTTCATTGAGGATTGGGGTCTCCAAACTGCGGCCCGAGGGCCAAATGTGGTCCTTTTGATGGTCTTTGTCTTGAGGTACTATTCCTCCCACTGACAACAATGATGGGGCACTATTCCTTCTATTAACACCAATGATAGGGAATTATTCCTCCCACTGGTATCAACAATGGACCACTATACTTCCCACTTACACCAATGATGGGGCTCTATTCCTCCCACTGACACCAATGATGGGGCACTATTCCTCCCACTGACACCAATGATGGGGCACTATTCCTCCCACTGACACCAATGATGGGGCACTATTCCTCCCACTGACACCAATGATTGGACATTATTCCTCCCACTGACACCAATGATGGGGCACTATTCCTCCCACTGACACCAATGATGGGGCGCCATTCCTCCCATTGACACCAATGGTGGTTCACTGGTTCCTGCCACTAATACCAATGATGGGACACTATTTTTCCACCTACTGACCACATTTTTTAAATTCCACTGACCACAAAAGCCTGAGACATTGTGGACTCCCATTGATGTCGGGGGAATTTTCTGCTCTTACCGGCCACAGTCCAGCCCCCCTAAAGTCTGAAAAGTAGTAAACTAGTGCTTTGCTTAGGAAGTTTGGAGACCCCTGAGCTAGGAGATCCTCTAAACTGGGGTTCCTACAGAGGTTCCTTGGGGTTCTTTGAGGAGTGAGGACAACAATGTTTTTTTTGTTTTTTTTAGCTATCTGTAAAGGTGAACTCTTCTCATTGACCACAAGTGTAGGGAGCGTTCTTTCCACTGACCATCACACTAATTTACCGGGAGCTGCAGATATAGTTATCATTAGCAGGAGTTCCCGAGGATCCCCAAGTTATTTCAATTGTTGCTCCGTTTAAAAAAAATAAAAATAAAATAAAAGCAGATTTTGATCTCTCCTCTCCACCCCTCCTCCTGTGTTTTCTTTCCCCCATTTAAAGAAACGTGCCCCCCCCCCCCCCCCCCCCGTGCACCTTTGTTGCCTAGAATGATGTGCACAATGCTTGCTGTGCCTTCTGAGATATGAACATCACATATCCCCAGGAGGTATAGTGTTTAATTAACAACAAAAAAAAAAAAGGGGGGGGGCCTAGCTGCGCTTCATCAGGAAGTCCCGCCCACTGAACCCAGAAGAGCCGGCAGGCCTCTCAATGACGTCACAGAAGTGTGGGATAAAGAGGTGGCAGAAGAGGAGAGGATCTCAGGAGGACAATGCTGGATCCATTGGGTGGGCGAGTATCTGAAATATGAACAACCCACCTAAAAAAAAATGGTGGGGGGAGGATGTACGGCGAAGATCTGTTTTAAATTAAAAAAAAAAAAGAAGAAAGAAAATTGAATAGATTGCAACTTACCAATCATTGAAGTGGTTGTAAACCTCAGACATGAAATATGAACAAAGCACATCCCTCTATAGCCGGCTCAGCCTGTCAGTGTCCCCGGCTATCATAGCCAGGAAGCAATGGAGCCCAAAAGGAGGCGTGTCTTTTAGACCCGGCATGTCTCATCATTAAAGAGAATCTGTCACCTAAAAATCAACACATAGGGGGACTTTTTGTCCCCTACATGATGGGAAAAAAATAAATAAATGAAAAAATAAAAAAAGTTACACTTAACCACTTCTATACCGCGCAAATTCCAGCACTCCTCTCCTACATGTAAAAATCATTTTTTTGCTCGAAAATTACTAAGAACCTCAAACATAATATATATATATTTTTTTTTAGCAGAGACCCTACGGAATAAAATGGTGGTCATTGCAACTTTGTAAATCACACAGTATTTGTGCAGCAATTTTTCAAACGCGTTTTTTTTTTTTTGGAAAAAAAAAAAAAACACTTTCCTGAACAGAAAAAAAAATAAATAAAAAAAGAAACAAACCGTAAAGTTAGCCCCATTTTTTTGTATAATGCAACAGATGATATTACGCTGAGTAAAGAGATACCCAACATGACACTTTTTGCACACACTTGTGGAATGGCGCCAAACTTCAGTACTTAAAAATCTCCACAGGCGACATTTTAAATTTACAGGTTGCATGTTTAAAACTGCAGGAGGATTTGGGCTAGAATTATTGCTCTCGTTCTAATGTATGCGGTGATACCTTCCGTGTGGTTTGAACGTCGTTTACATATGCGGACGGGACCTACGTATGCATTCACTTCTGCATGTTACATAGTAGGTGAGGTTGGAAAAAAGACACAAGTCCATCAAGTCCAACCTATGTGTGTGATTATATATCAGTATTACATTGTATATCCCTGTATGTTGCGGTCATTCAGGTGATTATCTAATCGTTTCTTGAAACTATTGATGCTCCCCGCTGAGACCACCGCCTGTGGAAGGGAATTCCACATCCTTGCCGCTCTTACAGTAAAGAACCCTCTACATAGTTTAAGGTTAAACCTCCTTTCTTCTAATTTTAATGAGTGGCCACGAGTCTTGTTAAACTCTCTTCTGCGAAAAAGTTTTATCCCTATTGTGGGGTCACCAGTCCGGTATTTGTAAATTGAAATCATATCCCCTCTCAAGCGTCTCTTCTCCAGAGAGAATAAGTTCAGAGCTCACAACCTTTCCTCATAACTAATATCCTCCAGACCCTTTATTAGCTTTGTTGCCCTTCTTTGTACTCGCTCCATTTCCAGTACATCCTTCCTGAGGACTGGTGCCCAGAACTGGACAGCATACTCCAGGTGCGGCCGGACCAGAGTCTTGTAGAGCGGGAGAATTATCGTTTTATTTCTGGAGTTGATCCCCTTTTTAATGCCAATATTCTGTTTGCTTTGTTAGCAGCAGCTTGGCATTGCTGAGCCTATCATCCACTAGGACCCCCAGGTCCATCCTAGATTCCCCCAGAGGTTCTCCCCCCAGTGTATAGATTGCATTCATGTTTTTTGCCACCTAAATGCATTATTTTACATTTTTCTACATTGAACCTCATTTGCCATGTAGTTGCCCACCCCATTAATTTGTTCAGGTCTTTTTGCAAGGTTTCCACATCCTGCGGAGAAGTTATTGCCCTGCTTAGCTTAGTATCGTCTGCAAATACAGAGATTGAACTGTTTATCCCATCCTCCAGATCGTTTATGAACAAAATAAATAGGATTAGTCCCAGCACAGAACCCTGGGGAACCCCACTACCCACCCCTGACCATTCCGAGTACTCCCCATTTATCACCACCCTCTGAACACGCCCTTGTAGCCAGTTTTCAATCCATGTACTCACCCTATGGTCCATGCCAACGCACCTTATTTTGTACAGTAAACGTTTATGGGGAACTGTGACAAATGCTTTTGCAAAATGCAGATACACCACGTCTACGGGCCTTCCTTTATCTAGATGGCAACTCACCTCCTCATGTGATGTGAGCACGTGGGGGCACTTTAATTTTATATTTTTATTGCTTATTTTACTTTATTTATTTTTACGCTTTTCCTTTTTTATCACTTTTATTCCTATTACAGGTCCTCTTTATGGAGAGATGTGGGGTCTATAAGACATCTCTCCTCCAGGGTGGAAAGCATCAGATCAAAAAAAAAAAAAAACGAACAATCTCAGACTTTCCAGCCGAGACCCCGTTATGGTTTACTTCCGCCAGCCCAGACGTGACGTCATAACGTCGCGCCCGGGCCTCCGAGAGTCAAAGAGACGTCCCCTCCCGCTGCCTGTAAAAACGATCAAGCTGCTGAACAGCCGCTATGATTGCTCTTACGGTGAAGGGAATCACCAGCTGAAAAAAAACGAGATCTGGATGACGCCTGTAGCTGCACCTATCATTCGGATATCACCACTGAAAACAGAGGATGTTATAGGACGGGCCCTGCGGTATGGAAGTGGTTAACCACAGAAAATATGCACCCCCACATACACGCACGTACGTACGAACGAAAACGCATGCGTCGGGGACGCCTACGCGTGAAAACATCGATTGCGAAACACATGTTCTAATATCCCTGCGTGTGTCGGAGCGAGAGCAATAATTCGAAACACCAGACCTCCTCCTTAACACTAAACTTTGAAGCGTCGCATATATATTATAGAGAATATATATATATATATATATATATATATATATATATATATAAAAAATATATAAATATATATATAAAAAATATATAAATATATATATATATGAATATATATGAATATATATATATATATATATATATATATACACACATATATATATATATATATATATATATACAGACACCTGAAGTTTGTCGCCATTT
The DNA here is from genome assembly GCA_037952835.1 of Lithobates septentrionalis. Lineage (NCBI taxonomy): Eukaryota > Metazoa > Chordata > Amphibia > Anura > Ranidae > Lithobates > Lithobates septentrionalis. The sequence goes on from JBBDGP010002412.1 coordinate 182,858, forward strand.
TCACAAACACGCACACAAATTTAAGCTTTTGCAAGTTGAGTATCTATTTACTCGTCTGACCTCATTTGTTTGCCCTAAAAAATCACTTTAGTGTGTTTTTCTTTTTTTTTCACTGAAATGTTGCGTTTCCTATATCTTTGCAATGCGAGATAAAAATTGGAAGTACCACTATTTTATTCTCTAGGGTGTCTGCATTCAGAAAATATATTATGTTTGGGAATTTTGTGTAATCTTCAGGCCTTGGATTAGTCACTTGATTTATTTGCCCCCCCCCCCCTTTTTTGGGTGCGTTAGTTTTTATATGTTTGTGTATATGTAGTCAATATTTGTAGATGTGTATTATATTATAAGCTAATTATGTCAGATAGATAATATATGCAAGGAAAAAGAAAGAAAAAAAAATCAGAATTGTCTTTGGACTGACCCTATATATGGTTTTAGAATGATGAAATTCTATAATAAAGAAATATAAATGAAAAAAAAAAAAAATCTTCAGGCATAACATTTTTTTTAATCGTGTGCAAAAAAAAAAAAAAAAATGCAAAAACTAGCTCTGGCAGGGAAAGTGTTAAATTTGGCGATTCAGCCAGTTACACGCTTTGCGATGGATTTTACTAAAGGCAAATAGACGGCGCACTCTGCAAGGGAAGCTGAACTTATGTTCCTCAGAGCTTAGTGAACGTGGTGAAAAGCTCAGCTGATTTCCATCATCCAATCATGTTGCGAGCAAAAATGCTTTTTTTTTTTTTTTTTTTACCGGATCTGGGTATATATATATTTTTTTTAGAAAGTAAAGCTTCACCGCATTCACGCCGCTCTGGGGAAAAAACGAGTGCAACTAGCGCTTTAAGAAAGGCTGGTGAATTGTGAGAGATTTGGAGTAATGCGATTCTTGCGGCAGACTGCTGTCGCTGGAAAGATCTGGGGGAATATTTAGGTCATTTCCCGTACAAATGATCTTTTCACATCTCATTCCATCTTGTTCTGGGTCAGTGACTGAGAATGTACTAAAGACTCCGGATTAACACGACATCCGGGCAATTAGCATTTTCAGAAGCGTGACAGCGATACCGAGCCAACGTAAATCTCCTAGCATTGGTTTTCCTTTACAGCCGTATTAAACCCATAAGCAAACATTTATTATATTGCAGCTTAACAACTCTTAGATGTGACGGCCGCATTCGTTTTCTCTTTTAGGTTTTCTTCTCTCTTCATCTGGCTGTTATCCCAACACTTTGCCTGCTGTACCATATACTTGTATAAAGAAAGTCTCCTGTTCTCTTTGTATTGCTTTCTTCGTGTGCAATCCCTGGTGTCCCTGCCAGTCCCTCTGCTTTCCTATTAATAACTGACCACACTAAGCAGCAGAGCACAGTGTGGTCAGTTCTCTAGCTATGCTGGGAACTCATCCTGCTCTCTTCCAATGATCAGACTTGTCCTGACACAACACTCCCCACCCCTCCTTCCCTACACAGTCATTTACTGGGAAGCTCAGTGTGCTGCTGTTTCTCCTCCCACAGCTCTTATGCAGCTGAGAACAGAGGGAATGTGATCACTTAAAAAAAGAAAAAGGGTATTTATATATATGTATATTTTCTTATATCAATACACAAATGTTTTGCCTTTTATTTTCATTTTAAACTGAATGTGTTGTTTTACAAGGTGATCATTATATAATCACTTGGAGACCCCCTTTCACACTGCAGGGCTGCTAAAGTTTTTGCGGTGCTTCAGCGACACTTTTCGGGAACTAGCTGGGCGGTATAAAAAAAAAAAAGAAAAGTCAAGATTTGCGGCGCTTTCAAAGTGTTTTTGAAGTGGTTGTAAACATGGAAGACATGGATGAGAGAGTTTGCGGTGGAGGAACTTGACTGGCCTGCACAAAGTCCTGACCTCGACCTGATAGAACCCCTTTGGGATGAATTAGAGCGCAGACTGCGAGCCAGACCTTCTCGTCCAACATCAGTGCCTGACCTCACAAATGCTCTTCTGGAAGAATGGTCAAACATACCCATAGACACACTCCTAAACCTTGTGGACGGCCTTCCCAGAAGAGTTGAAGCTGTTATAGCTGCAAAGGGTGGGCCAACTCAATATTGAACCCTACGGACTAAGACTGGGATGTCATTAAAGTTTGTGTGCGTGTAAAGGCAGGTGTCCCAATACTTTTGGGAATATAGTGTATATCTGCTAATACAGCTAACACTCCCCTCCCTCAGACTGACATGGCTGCTGTCCAAAAGTTGCTCCCCCCCCCGCTCCTTCCTCCAGAGTGGGGCGCTCTAATACAAGGTGTGTGTTACTGGCCAGATCACCAGGTGAAAACAGAGGGGGGGGGGGGAGCCAAAAGAAAGAAAACTAATGCAGCCACCACATCTAATATACGACATTTTCGGCTTTGGGTACAATACCGCTTTAATTGTAAGACCACTTCGTTTACCAGGATCAGCAGTTGACGGATTGGAACCCGGAATGAACATTTAAGGTCTGTAGATTACAAAGCACACAGGGTCCGTTATGAAAGCAACTCTGAGACATCGAACGTTCCCATCAGTCTGGAAGGTTCTATGGAAACGCCTACATCATTATCTGTAGAGTCTGTGAATACAGCTTCGGTGAGAAACTCTACAAAACTATCTGGCCAGAAGAGAGCGGCTGTGTCCATGGTGGAGATGTCAGAACCCACCGCGGTGCCCCCTCCATGCTGGGACCAGTAGTACCACCGCAGCCGAGGATCGGCCAGCCTACCCCGGGGGCCGCCTATCATTCTCAGCCTCCACATCTGAAGAGGGACGGCCAGCAGGAAGCGCTTGTCTCAGTTTAACATTATTTAGCAGCTGAACAGAACTTACAGAACTAATCCGACGTAATACTTTACATAAGGAGGTCAAAGTTCACACACGCGTTTCACAACGCTCTCCGACATCCCATAATAACTCGGAGGAGAGAAAATATCACCCAGAGATCCAATGTAATGCTGTATTCTACATCGTCATTCTTCCTTTAAATCAGATTCAGAATTAAACCCCAAAAACAAACATTTATTATACTGCAGCTTACCAATTCTTAGATGTGACGTCTGCATTAGTTTTTCCTACAAGAGCACTTTTACCCCCTTCCCGCCCAGGCCAATTTTCAGCTTTCAGCGCAATGGTCACTTTGAATGACGCGGTCGTAGAACACTGCACCCAAATGACATTTTTATCATTTTTTTTTGAGACAGGGCTTTCCTTTGATGGTATTTATTCACTGCTGGGGTTTTTATTCATTGCTAAATAAACAATAAAAATTTTGAAAAAAAAAAGAAAAGAAGTTTTTCTTTGTTTCTGTTCTAAAAGTTTGTAAATAAGTAATTTTTTTTCCTTCACTGATGGGCACTGATAAGGTGGCGCTAATGGGCAGCACTGATGGGCACAGCACTGACTGGCATCACTGACTGGGGCTGTACTAATAAGGGCACCAATGATCAGTGCAGATCTCCCCGGTGTGGAAATGCTGCTATTCGGCTCCCCTCTCCTCACGAGCTTTCAAACAGGCTGGTCTGAGCATTTCAAAAACTGCTGATCTACTGGGATCTTCACACACAACCATCTCTCGGGTTTACAGAGAATTGTGGGAAAAAAGAGAAAATATCCAGTGAGCGGTGGTTGTGTGGAGGAAAATGCCTTGTTGATGTCAGAGGAGAATGGGCAGACTGGTTCCAGATGATAGAAAGGCAACAGTAACTCAAATAACCACTCGTTACATCTAAGGTATGCAGAATACCATCTCTGAATGCACAACACATCAAACCTTGAAGCAAATGGGCTACAGCAGCAGAAGACCACACCGGGTGCCACTCCTGTCAGCTAAGAACAGGAAACTGAGGCTACAATTGGCACAGGAACACCAAAATTGGACAATCGAAGATTGGAAAAACATTGCCTGGTCTGATGAGTCTGGATTTCAGCAGCGACATTCAGATGGTGGGGTTAGAATTTGGCTCATGGATCCATCCTGCCTTGTATCACCGGTTCAGGCTGGTGGTGGGGGTGTAATGGTGGGGGGCGGATATTTTCTTGGCACACTTTGGGCCCCTTAGTACCAATTGATCATGGTTTAATCACCACGGCCTACCTGAGTATTGTTGCTGACCATGTCCATCCCTTTATGACTACAGTGTCCCCATCTTCTGATGGCTCCTTCCAGCAGGATAATGCACCATGTCACAAAGCTCCAATCATCAGCCCAGACCTCAATCCAAAAGAAAATCTGTGGTCAGACTTAAAGATTGCTGTTCACAAGCGCAAAACATCCAACTTTGAAGGAGCTGGAGCAGTTTTGCAAGGAGGAATGGACAAAAATCCCAGTGGTAAGATGTGGCAAGATCATAGAGACTTATCCAAAGAGACTTGGAGCTGTGATAGCCGCAAAAGGTGACTCTACAAAGTATTGACTTTAGGGGGGTGAATAGTTATGCACATTGACTTTTTCTGTTATTTTGTCCTATTTGCTGTTTGCTTCACAATTAAAAAAAAAAAAAAATCTTCAAAGTTGTGGGCGTGTTCTGTAAATTAAATGATGCAAATCCTAAAACAATCCATGTTAATTCCAGGTTGTGAAACACGAAAAATGCCAAGGGGGTGAATACTTTTGCAAGGCTCTGTATGTGAATGTATAGACGGGCAAATGCTGTAATAGGAATATTTAGGATATCTTTGTTATGTTGTAGATCCGCACTGCTCCAAATAAAGAACTTATTAAAAAAGAATTTAAAAAGCAAGTTTTTGTCTTAAAAGGGAAACAATAAGTTCCAATCAATTTTTAGGTTTACATTTTCGAAGCACAACCTCGGTGGTGAAGAAGATCTACACGGATTTCACCTTTTATTTTCCCGTTCTTCTTTCCTCGATCTGCTTTACTCGCTAATAACCAGCGCGGCGTTCGTTCCGCCTCCCCCCCCCCCCCCCCCAGAACCGATCGGGATCGGGGCAGCGCTGAGATGATAAAGCTTTTTAATTTTTACATGTCTGTGAGCGGGAAGCGCTCTCATTTATAACGTTTACAGAACGCCAACGACCTCCAAATAATAGCCGACTCCATTAGCGAAAGCCAAGATGTTTGATCTTCATTAAAACTGCAGAAAATTGCATTCGCCCCCCGAATCCAATGTACGACGCAATTAAAGGTCGGACTCGGCGACTGCGCCAGTTACTGCGCGGAAAGCAAACTAAGTAACGTCCTATCGATCGCAGCGACAGATATTTGAGGTAGTTGTCCGCTTCCGACTATATTATTACATTGTGGAGCTCAGCAACGAGATGAAAAAATAGCGCCGGTGTCCGCGGCAACCCCGCAGGGGGTCATTTTTCATACTGTAAACTGCAGAAGATGAATTTGTTACGGGGTCTTATCATTTAAGGCTACTTTCACGCTGGCGTTAGCGGTAAAGCGCTGCTCGTTTAGGCGGCGCTTTACTGCCGTTATAGCGGCGCTTTGGCGTTGCTTTTTGGGCGGTAGCAGGGAGCTTTTAATCCCCAGGGGGGATTTCATTTACAAAAAATGGTTGTAATTCGGTCTCAGCCAACCAGAATTCTGCTTTTTGCGCTTGCAGGATGGGAGAAAAAAAAATCCTGCAAGCAGCGTCCTTGGGGCGGTGTATACACCGCTCCCGCACTGCCCCCGCCCATTGAAATGAATGGGCACCACTTCCAAAGCGCCGCATCATGGCGCTTCCAAAGTGGGGGTTAAAAGCACCCATGATGCAGCGCTTTGGAAGCGGTGCTCATTCATTGCATTGGGCGGGGGCAGTGCGGGAGCGGTGTATACACCGCCCCAAGGACGCTGCTTGCAGGATTTTTTTTCCCTTATAAAATCTTATAAAATTTTGCAAATAAATCGTTTTTGTCATTCACTGATGGGAAGCGATGGGCTGCTACTTATATGCGGCCCTCATGGGGCTGTACTAATCATCAGGGAACTGAATATCAATAGGGATGCACCGATGCCAATCCCAACCATTTGCGCAGATATTGCTACTTACCCAAATGTTCTCCATATCGATACTTTGCAGTACGATTTGCGTTAATACAAAATTAATGGGGGCCAATCGGTGCGATTCCTGTCTAAATCGCATGCAATTTTTCCTACTGATCCAGTGTATGTGTGTGTAGAGAGGGAAAAAGCGCCATCTAGTGGCTAGTTGAAAATTTTTTAGAACTGGTAGTACATATCTGGCCACATGCAAAAAAAAATCTACACAGGTGTCCGAGTCAGCAAATTGTAGCAAATCAGGGCCGACGGAGGTGCTCACGCTTTAAGATAAAAAGTCTTCTTTGGCGGCAGCCCCCCCCTTACACTTACCTGAGGTCCCTTTAGCTCCAGCGATGTTGGAGTGTCTCGGCTGTCCAGGACTCGCCTCCTCATTGGCTGAGACAGCAGCACGGCGCCATAGGCTCCCGCTGCAATCAAAGTCAGCCAGCCAATGACACTAGAAAAGGGGTGGGGCCACAGCTCCGTGTTTGAATGGACGTGACTCGGCTCGGGTGTCCCCACCCCCATAGCAAGCTGCTTGCTGTGGGGGGCACCCAACAGGAGGGAGGGGCCAGGAGAGTCGAAGCGGGACCCGAGAAGAGGAGGATCGGGGCGGCTCTGTGCAAATCCACTACACATGAAGAAGTATAACATGTTTGATTTTTAATAAAAAAAAAATTAAAAAAACGAGACTTTACAATCACTTTAACCACCAGGCCTTTTCCTGACACTTGTTGCTTACAAGTTAAAATCAGTATTTTGTGCTAGAAAATTACTAAGAACCCCCCCCCCTGACAATATATATATATATATATATAATTGATCCTATCATTATTACTAATACAATTCAAAAACTTTTTTGGTCCGCACCAGTATCGGATCGCATTGGTTGTTCACACCCATGTGATCTGATTCCTGTCCGAATTGACAGTTCGCACTGCAATATGCAAACCGATCTAGAGGTGTCTTTATAGCGGAGTTCCAGCGAATTTTTTTTTTTTTTTTTTTGGGTGTCATTAAAGCAGAGTTTTTTTTTGTTTTTTTTTTATTATCGTTATTACTAATACAATTCAAAAACTAATATACAATGTTTATTATGTATTTAGCAAAAATATACATTTCTTACTGAATATTTGCTGCCTCCTGTTGTGGCCGTTGTCATCATGATTGTGGGCACATGAAGCCCAATCGATATCTCTTCCTGGATTCGTTTTGGAAAGGTGCATGCTGGGTAACCATGCGCGATTCACCGGCCGTGGCGCCGATTGTTTCTAAAGGTGCCATAACAACGAGCGGCGAAGGAGGAAGGTCCCGCCCCATTGTTATGGCAATATCACAGTACTGCCCACAGACTCCCGGGAAATGACGACACATCATTTCCCAAGAGTACAGGCGAGGGAGGAAGGTCCCGCCCCGTTGTTATGGTAACATCACAGTACTGCCCACAGACTCCTGGGAAATGACGACACATCATTTCGCAGGAGTACAGGTGAGGGAGGAAGTGACGAGGAGCTCCAGGAAGTGGCAGATTAGGAGGACTACATAGCAACAGGGCAATTCTGGAAAGTATAAAAAAAAAATTCCTCCAAATGTTTTTTATAGTTTTAGAGGAGTCCAATTCTGAAAAAAAAAAAAATTCAGGGTGGGACTCCGCCTTAACTTTGTATTGACACTCCCAGCGTTTCGCATAGGGCAGTGTGAACTGCCTGCGAGTCGGGTGAGATGCGGGAACCCGCAGTGGATTCGCAGGGTTCCCACATCGCACCAATGTGAAACCGAGCCAGAATCGTGGTCTTTATTCTAGAATCGTGGTCTTTATTCTAGAATCGTGATCTTTATTCTAGAATCGTGATCTTTATTCTAGAATCGTGATCTTTATTCTAGAATCGTGATCTTTATTCTAGAATCGTGGTCTTTATTCTAAGCAAACAATAAACAAAAAATTGTGATTCTCATTTTATCCAGAATTGTGCAGCTCTAGCTGCAATATAAGAAATGTTTATTAAATTCACAATATTAATGAAAACCTTGTGGAAGCCTGAAGAGTGGAATATACATGACTCACTCCGGGTTTATATATATAATGATGGATCGACACAAACACACACTGAGACAAGAATGTGACATTTCAAAACTTGGAGTGAGACTCTGCAGATGGAATTTACTCACAAAATTTAGAAATGATTACCATGAGGACGCGGATGATTCACAGTATTTACTAGACAAGTTTATAGATTTATCCTGAAACATTCCGGGAGACTCCTGGCCCCGGATCCTGAGTGTGCTCAACCACCACCCGAGTCTGACATTTCCGTTTTGAGCTAAAGTGGGTCTTAACTCGATGCATTCCCTACATCAATGTGAAAAAAACTTCCCACTACCTGTTGTGCCACCCCCCAAATCACTAAACACTTACCACTCCGGCGCTGGCCTATCCAGCATGAACCGGCCAAATTTCAATCAGTCCGTGAGCTCCCCCCATGTTTAACTGACTTCCGTCGAAGAGATATGTTGGAAAATGTTCCCTCGACAGTGTAGGCCGCCATCAATCCCCAGTGCAAATGTCTTTGACCTGCCACTCCAATACACTAGATCAGGGGGTCTCCAAAACTATGGCCCTCCAGCTGTTCAGGGACTACAATTCCCATCATGCCTAGTCATGTCTGTGAATGTCAGAGTTTTATATTTGCCTCATGGGACGTGTAGTTCCGCAACAGCTGGAGGGCCGTAGTTTGGAGATCCCTGCACTAGATCATGGAAGCTCCGCCTCACATGTGGGCGTTCCCTAAGGCAGTCTTGCTTGCAAGCACATCCTGCCTAGCAACGCCCACACCTCCAGGCGGACGCCCCACCCATCAAGGTATTTTGATATTTGCATAACTCCTCCCAAGCGCTTGCATCAGAACGGCGGGCTCTAAAAGTGTTACTAAACCCAGGAGCCTGCAGTAACTATATTTGGTCTCCCAAATGCAATTATTTTAGTAAATATAAACCGCTAAATACTTTTTCTCATCAGCAGTATATAGCAGTCTTGTGACGTCTATCAGTGTCTGGTTAAAGCTTGTAGGAGGAGTTTTTAGTCTCCTCTGACTGTCCTATGAGGCTGCAGGACCCCTGACCCGCTCTGTCTGGACAGTGCTGATTGGTCCTGTGCTGATCACATGCACCCTCCCAAGAAAAAAGCAAAACTCTCTAGCAACACGCACCAAACTGAGCATGTGCAGAGTGACTCCAAAGCATCTGTCTTATCAGGAGATGGTTAGGGGACAGTGGAAAAAGGGGAGGATCAGAGAAGAGAGGACCAAACAGCCTTTTTACACAATTCAAAGGATTAACCCCTTAGGTTCCACAGTGAGTATAACCAGCATGCTTTACTGCATATACAGACTGATTTCCCTGTTGTGGGTTTAGTAACACTTTAGGAGGAGTACTGAGGCGGGGTACTGTGATGTTTTCAGGAAGCCATGTATGGCACCCTGCTGGCCCCTCCCAGCAGCCATGATCGGCCTGCATTGCCTAGAGAAGCTTAGAGGCCCAATGATTATATCATTGGATCTAAAATAGGAAATTAAAATTAAACGGAAAGGATTTATATATAAATGTATTATCATGGGTCTAAAAATTAGATACAGGGAGTGGCGCTGTGCATGAGCGAATAGATGGCATATATTTTCTATTGTTTGTGATTTATGTGTCTATAGGACATGATAAGGAGAACGATAAAAAATTGGAAAAAACTATATATATATCCCACATGTGGATCGTGTAGTACTAATAAGAAGGTATGGATACAAGTGGGTATTCAATACAACCTTAATCTAGTAGCCCAATAAACGCTGGTGATTCCCAATAGTGTTATATGATGTGCATTAAAAAGTGCTAGAATGTCAAGTGCAGTCCAATTAAGTGTTCCAGCCCCTGATGGGATGAGTCACAGGTGAAATATATAAAGGAGGGGGTATCTACACCCCTCTAAAGTGCAGTGCCAAGAAATTAATTTAAATTATTAAAAAGTAAAAATGTATAAAGAAATTATTAAGATGTATATAAAGTATATAAGTGATATATAATAAATGTGGGATGCAGAATAAAAATAGTGATAATAGAGTAATTGGTAGTAGCACAAATAGATAATAGCATAAGATCACATGTGAAAACGCAAACAAAAGTGAATATCCAGTGAATAGTTTAAAAAGTTCAAGTATTGTCTTCCACCCGACGACCTCCAAAATTTCTACTGCCACAATCCCCCTGATGTGATTCCACTCACCGGAACGTTACACCCCTGCAGGGGTATAAGCATAAGATGTTTCAACTCCAACCGATCCGATCCGGATGCCGATTGAGTCCTCGTGTGGTGATATCCTCTCGCCTATGATTACCCAGTCCAGGTTGGCCTCTCCAACGGAGCAGGGGAAGGGGGAAGTTGATATTCCCCTAGTACGATCCTATCTCCAGCCGGACATCCTCTCCAGGGATATTATATGGAATGAAGAAATTGTATCCACATAGCGTAACTCCTTTTTACAAAGTTTATTTAGTAATACAAATTCATAAAATCCAATCAAGCGGAGTTAATTTCACGAAATGAATTAAAAAATTGGGGGCGTGCTCACTAGCTCCCCTTGCTATCCCGGGGACGCAGCGTTGTTCGCAGTAGCCGCTTGCGTTCCACCGGTCAGCTAGCATAAACCACAGCGGCAGGAAGTGACGTTGTGCGTACCAAGATAGTCCCGCCTTACGCGTTTCATCACACGGACGTCATCGGAGGCGCTGCCATCTTGGTCCTCCCAACGCCTTATATCTGGGTGCAGTACATGCCAAGGCCAATCCCACGTCAAGTGCCAATTGACGGACAAAACGTAGGGCCAATCGAAAAATCGCTCAATTACGGGGATGAGAGTAGAACCTTATTCCCTTTCAGCCTTGTTATACCAGAGGGAAAACAGTTCATATTATATGAACGGGTAACATCTCCTTGAGCGCCATCTAGTGGAAAAAATATATAATTGAATGGTGGCCATGGGGGAATGTATTTTGCAAACCAGATATTAGCCAGTAAACCTATTTTGCAGCATATTTCGTCACATTCAGATACCTTAAACCAAAAAGAGGTAATAGAAATATATTAGTTATCATTTCCTCAGGAGGTATATATTGGAATTGAGTTTGAGAAGGGGATTATGTACATAAAAATATAAAAAATAATAAAAATAAATAAAAATAGGAATAAATCAATTTAAAATGTGCTGGTAGGATTGAAAATGAAACTAGAAACTTCTCCATAGAAATATATAAAATATCAGTATATAAAATATGTAAAAAACCCCAGAGTAAAAATGAAAAATACAATTAATGGGATTAAAATTGGAATAAAACCTAATGCATAAAGATTTTTTGTTACTTATTATGCATCACAGACATAAGTAATGTGTGTACAAGGCAAGTGTGAACTAGGAGGGGGGAGTCTACCATGCATATGAAAAACAGAGCCCCCCTACATCCCATTGGAAAATTAATCTATACACTTAGTTACCAAAATAATTTTTGTAGTGTAGGGAATGGAGAAATAAGTTAAGGACGTATAGAAAAACCCTATTCAAAAAGGGGAAAAATATTGATATTTACAGTAATTTTAGGAATAAGATAGAGCAATTTTAAATGTTAAAATGGTAATATTAGGAGTTGAATGAGGCAATTTTAAAGGATTTTAAAGGATAATGGAATATGGACACCCGTTTAAAAATTAGATAAAAAGCAATTCAGATCGATGTCCACATTCAATCCTCTAGGAACCAAACTTCCTAAACGGTATATCCATTTAGTTTCGTTCTGAGAAACTTTTATTCTTTTATTGCCTCCTCTCCAATGGTCTTTGATCAGATCTATACCGTAAAAGATTAATCCTGTGGGGTTCCTATTGTGGACTTCATCAAAATGCCTAGACAGGTTGTGCTTTGGAAAGCCTTTTTTAATGTTGTTGATATGTTCTCTAATCCTGACGCGGAGAGGCCTAGTGGTTCTACCCACATACTGTAGCCGACACGGACATTCAATCACGTATGTAACGTGGGTACTTTCGCAGGTGATCATTTCCCTAATTTGGTACTCTTTGCCTTCTCTTGACTTGAAGGATAGCTTTCTCTTTGGTTGTCTCTTACTCACACGGCAGGGTAGACATCTATGGCACCTATAGAAACCTTTCATTTCTGGGAACAGTTTGACCGTTTTAGGTGGGTCGATCACATTGTGCACCAACTGATTCCTCAGGTTAGGGGCCTTTCTGTAAATAAATCTTGGTTTTTTCGGAAGTATCATCACCAAGGATCTATCAGATTTTAAAATAGGCCAATATTTTCTAAAAATGTGTTAGACCGAACGATATTGATTATTAAAACCAGTGATAAAAGCCATATCCACCTTGCTATGGTTGTCAATTTTCTCCTTTTTTCTTAGTAGGAGATCACGGTCTAGGCCCCCTATTTCCAGCTTTTGCTTCATTAAAGGTTCTTTCTGGTATCCTTTATCGATAAACTTTTTAATTAGGGTGTCAGCCTGTGCGTAGTAGTCGTCTATCCTATGGCAGTTTCTTCGTAGCCTCATTAGTTGGCCTTTCGGGATATTCTGTTTCCATTTCGGATGGTGGCAGCTTGATGTTGGTATATAACCATTGCGATCTGTAGTTTTAAAAAAAGTTCTAGTGTGTAGTTCGTTACTTTCTTTAAAAATCTGTACGTCTAAGTAATCTATCTCTTGGGGATCGCATTTTCCACTGAAGGAGATGCCGTATTTATTTTGATTCATAGCTCCTAGGAACTCCTGAAATGAGTCTACCGTGCCCCTCCATACTATGATCACGTCGTCAATATAGCGACGGTAGAATTCAATCTCCGGGCGTAGGTTCTTGTATATGTTCTCTTCTTCCCACATGTCCATGAACAAATTCGCCACGCTCGGGGCGTATCTGGCTCCCATGGCGACGCCCTTAGTTTGGACATAATAGTCCTTCTGGTACCAAAAATAATTACTTTCCATTGCTAATTTCAAGGCTTCCAAAATAAAGTTAATCTGTTCCTGTTTGAGACTGGCATCTTTATGAAGTGCCTTCTCCACTCCTTTTAGGCCATGTTTTTGTATGATACTAGTATATAAGGAGTTCACGTCTATGGTCGCTAGGAGGCAGTCTTCAGCCCCAGTTATATTCTTTAGTTCATTGATCAATTGCGTACTGTCCTTTAAATACGACCTCCCTTTGGTTACCATTGGCTTTAGGAAACAATCAATATATTCCCCCAATCTGGAGAACAGGGAGTTGATTCCACTTATAATCGGTCTTCCTGGGGGTTTCTCCAACCGCTTATGTACTTTTGGTAAGTGGTATATGACTGGTGTCCTTGTGGATTCACTAATCAAATCAAGTGTATAGATTAATTTTCCAATGGGATGTAGGGGGGCTCTGTTTTTCATATGCATGGTAGACTCCCCCCTCCTAGTTCACACTTGCCTTGTACACACATTACTTATGTCTGTGATGCATAATAAGTAACAAAAATTCTTTATGCATTAGGTTTTATTCCAATTTTAATCCCATTAATTGCATTTTTCATTTTTACTCTGGGGTTTTTTACATATTTTATATACTGATATTTTATATATTTCTATGGAGAAGTTTCTAGTTTCATTTTCAATCCTACCAGCACATTTTAAATTGATTTATTCCTATTTTTATTTATTTTTATTATTTTTTATATTTTTATGTACATAATCCCCTTCTCAAACTCAATTCCAATATATACCTCCTGAGGAAATGATAACTAATATATTTCTATTACCTCTTTTTGGTTTAAGGTATCTGAATGTGACGAAATATGCTGCAAAATAGGTTTACTGGCTAATATCTGGTTTGCAAAATACATTCCCCCATGGCCACCATTCAATTATATATTTTTTCCACTAGATGGCGCTCAAGGAGATGTTACCCGTTCATATAATATGAACTGTTTTCCCTCTGGTATAACAAGGCTGAAAGGGAATAAGGTTCTACTCTCATCCCCGTAATTGAGCGATTTTTCGATTGGCCCTACGTTTTGTCCGTCAATTGGCACTTGACGTGGGATTGGCCTTGGCATGTACTGCACCCAGATATAAGGCGTTGGGAGGACCAAGATGGCAGCGCCTCCGATGACGTCCGTGTGACGAAACGCGTAAGGCGGGACTATCTTGGTACGCACAACGTCACTTCCTGCCGCTGTGGTTTATGCTAGCTGACCGGTGGAACGCAAGCGGCTACTGCGAACAACGCTGCGTCCCCGGGATAGCAAGGGGAGCTAGTGAGCTTGCACGCCCCCAATTTTTTAATTCATTTCGTGAAATTAACTCCGCTTGATTGGATTTTATGAATTTGTATTACTAAATAAACTTTGTAAAAAGGAGTTACGCTATGTGGATACAATTTCTTCATTCCATATAATATCCCTGGAGAGGATGTCCGGCTGGAGATAGGATCGTACTAGGGGAATATCAACTTCCCCCTTCCCCTGCTCCGTTGGAGAGGCCAACCTGGACTGGGTAATCATAGGCGAGAGGATATCACCACACGAGGACTCAATCGGCATCCGGATCGGATCGGTTGGAGTTGAAACATCTTATGCTTATACCCCTGCAGGGGTGTAACGTTCCGGTGAGTGGAATCACATCAGGGGGATTGTGGCAGTAGAAATTTTGGAGGTCGTCGGGTGGAAGACAATACATGAACTTTTTAAACTATTCACTGGATATTCACTTTTGTTTGCGTTTTCACATGTGATCTTATGCTATTATCTATTTGTGCTACTACCAATTACTCTATTATCACTATTTTTATTCTGCATCCCACATTTATTATATATCACTTATATACTTTATATACATCTTAATAATTTCTTTATACATTTTTACTTTTTAATAATTTAAATTAATTTCTTGGCACTGCACTTTAGAGGGGTGTAGATACCCCCTCCTTTATATATTTCACCTGTGACTCATCCCATCAGGGGCTGGAACACTTAATTGGACTGCACTTGACATTCTAGCACTTTTTAATGCACATCATATAACACTATTGGGAATCACCAGCGTTTATTGGGCTACTAGATTAAGGTTGTATTGAATACCCACTTGTATCCATACCTTCTTATTAGTACTACACGATCCACATGTGGGATATATATATAGTTTTTTCCAATTTTTTATCGTTCTCCTTATCATGTCCTATAGACACATAAATCACAAACAATAGAAAATATATGCCATCTATTCCCTCATGCACAGCGCCACTCCCTGTATCTAATTTTTAGACCCATTTTGTTGAGGGTACACGTTGGTGCCCTCTGCCTACATAGGGGGGCTGCAGTTGCAATATAACCTGTAGCGCGGATCCACTGACCATAGAAATGTATTATCATGTTGATGAGAGGGGGAGGGAGGAACCAGGGAAGGCACAATAAAAGCAGATTAAACTTCCAGCTGTAAATTGATGATTGATGAGACTCCAAGCTTTGAAGGAGGATAAAATGAACGCAGATGACTACTCCGTGTTCATTTTCCTTTACCTGTCCTGGAAATACGGCACACAACACACAATTCCTGCTCTTCACACACCTACCAGGTTTAAAGGGGTTGTGTCACCCTATGACACTAAAACAAGTTCAACGCAGCTTCAGTGTCAGCGGTCCTGAATATTTCTATATGACAGGTCCTCTTCTCCCAGATCCCCACTATGTGCATTCATTTCACTTACATACAATGTGTATAATTTTATAGATACTCCCCCTAACTATTAAAGGAGGCTTATGTCTCTGAGTCAATTTTGGGTTTCTTGGGGGGGGGCGGGGTTAGGTTTGATTTGCTCGGTCAGGAAAGTGCCTAATCAGTTACTAACCAGGACTTATATGTGGAATACACCGATCAGCCAAAACTTTATGACCACTGACAGGTTAGGTGAACAACATTGATTATCTCATTACAATGCCATCTAATAGTGGGTGGGATATACAGTGGAACCTTGGATTATGAGCATAATCCATTCCAAGAGAATGCTTGTAATCCAAAGCACTTGCATATCAAAGCGAGTTTCCCCATAGAAGTCAATGGAAACGAAGATAATTTGTTCCGCATTGAATTCTATTGTATGCAATGTGGCCAGAGGTGGGGGGGGGCGCCGGAGAGCCTCGGTAATACTCGGGGACGGCTCGGCTGAACTCGGAAACCCTCATAAACACTCGGGAACTGAGTGTTTCCGATTATTTCCGAACGGCTCCGAACCATTCCGAGTGTCACCGGCGCCCCCGCACCTCTGGCCAAATGTGGTACTGCACACCCCATTAGCTTGAATTCTGTTCGTTTTGTGAGACAACACTCGCAAACCGAGTCAGAATTTAAAAAAAAAAAGTTGCTCGTCTTTCAAAACGCTCGTTAACCGCGCTACTCGTTAACCAAGGTTTCACTGCATTATGTAGCAAGTGAACATGCTGTCCATGAAGTTGTGTTGAAAACAGAGAAAATGGGCATCGCAGTTTGTGGTGTATGGGGGGGTGTAGCCGCAGGCTGGTCAGGGTGCCCATGCTGACCCGTGTCCACAGCCAAAAGCACCTACAGTGGGCACGTGAGCATCAGAACTGGACCACGGAGCAATGGAAGGTGGTGACCTGGTCTGATGGATCACGTTCTCTCTTACAACATGTGGATGGCCAGGTAAGTGCGCGTCACTTACCTGGGGAAGAGGGAACACAAGGATGTAGTATAGGCAGAAGGCAAGCCGGCGGAGGCAATGTGTTCTGCTGGGAAATCCTGGCTCCTGCCATTAATGTGCATGTTACTTGTCAAGTACCACCTACATAAACATTGTTGGTGACCAAGTACACCACAGCATGAAAACTGTATTCCCTGGTGGCAGTGGCCTCTTTCAGCAGGACAATGTGCCCCACCACACTGCAAAAATGGCTCAAGAATGGTTTAAAGCAGTGGTCATCAACTCCTGTACTCAGGGCCCACTAACAGGCCAGGTTTGCAAGATAACTGAAATACATCACAGGTGATATCATTTGCTGCTCAGTGATTGCAGTATTCTAGTCTGCATCTCCCCCAAGGTAAT